>CM043704.1:74886038-75486038 GCA_023935145.1 Bretschneidera sinensis
AGGATTCATCCTTTTGCCTTGCTTGGAGATTAGTTGGCAATAGGGCTCATGCTTGAACACCATAATGTCAAGCTCTCTCTTCAGTTTCCAGCCTTAATAGATGCCCCTTTGTCAAACCCTAAGTGATCTATTTATAATACAAAAGGTCCAAGGGTGTTTTCGGGTTTAAACTATCATTAAAACCCTAATTAGGAAATAGGGGATTGTGTGCGCGTTGCGGCTCACACTAATCCAGGCCTCGGCTCAACCTTGAAGTCTGCTTTATGGTGTTGCTGGAGGCCATGGCCCAGATTGGTCAAAGCCGCGGCTCAGATTGATCCAAGTCGCGGCGCACACTGATGGCCTTTGAGGTTCTTTTAGTAGGCTGCGGCCCAGCCTTTCCAGGCCACGGTGCACACTGGTTAGTGGAGGTTCTCTTCGTTTTATACTTCCACAATCGTGCCTTCACTCCGGCATGCATCGAAGCTTTGCACTTAAAGCGATGATAGTTTTTCCATCTCATCAATTGTCTAATTATTTGTAAATGTGCTCGACCCTCATTCGCTTTCTACTTCATGGCCCTCTGCTTCTTATTCATTAAATAGTTGATCACTTTGAGAACACTGGCGTACAAAATTATATACGACACAACAACTAACAACTATAAGAGGTTATCTAGCGGGCTTGAATCTAGGCATCATTTTTAAAATTGGAAAGTGCGCCTTTAAGACCCCAAAGCAACGTTCTATAACATTACATAGAGATGAGTGCCTATAGTTAAATAGTTCTCTATAACCCGTTGGTTGGCATATTCTACCTTGATATTCACTTAAGTGATACCGTTCACGCCTAAACGGTGGAAGAAACTCTGCTGTACATGGATAACCGAAATCCACCAAATAATATTCACCTATAAGTCATACAAATTCTCTTAGTACATATCAATCAATTAGTATATAATTTCAACTTAGTACTAAAATAGATTTACCATTAGTAGGCTAAGGAAATTGAGCATCAGATTTAGTTAAAGCGTAAAAAAAAAACTCGTGAATCGTTAGCCGTGCCTTCCCACCCACTATACGTGTATGTGAATTTCATGTCGAATGAACATGCACACATCACATTTTGTGTGACAACCGATTTTCTACCCCTATAACTGGTAGCTTTTTGTGCTGGCGCCCATGCACTAATGTGTGTTCTATCAATTGCGCGAATGCATTTCTGGGTCCATTAAATTGCATACGATTAGACTCAGTTTGTATTATATATTGTATATACAAAGTTAAACTAATAAATTAACAATCAATCATAAGATACACTACCTTAAAAAAAAGGGTAAAACCTTCGATCATGTCTAATTTGTGGAGGCTCTTCGTGGTCATTCGACGGACATATTATGTGCTTTGCAAACTTGTTTAATGCTCTCATTACTGTCTTAAAATGTCAATTAATTATTTCTAATGAATGTTGAAATCGATTAGCTACAACTCTATGCCCTACATTGTGCCCCATAACAAACAAAAAAATGGCCACCATTTCCTCTATTGTGATACCCCTTGAGTCTTCTATATAATTATATTTCTTTAGTGTGTTACATAAGTGAATAAATGTTTCCTTGTCCATGCGAAACAATTCATAAACTGCATCTGAACGACCATTTAACAATTCAGTTATATATTCATGTCCACTGAGTCGTGATGTTCACATATATAATTTATTCATAAATTTCTCATCATATTCGGCAAACATATGAACCATTAACAATGAGAGCATTTCATACTCATCATCAGCGGACGAACTTGATGAACCAAATTGGCTACCACAATTATTACAGTCTGAATTGTCCATTTCTTAACCATAAACAAAAAAAAGAAGTCTCATTATGGGTATCATGTAGTATTGTTTATATTCCACAAATCTAAATAGATTGAAGTTTAATTATATTTTTTTTTAAAAATCGACAGCACCTCATCTGTTTTCTATGAATTAAAAAATCTAATTAGACCTGTATACACAATTCTAATCATTCAAATATAATTAGACCTATATACACAATTCTAATAATCATATTCCAACAATACAAGGAATGTCAAACGCATAAGTTTAATCCAAACAAATAACATATCATCCATAAACTAAAAAAAGTGATAAAATTATCCAAGTACAAACATATGCACACATCAAAGAACAAATAGTATCCTGAACACACAAACATAATTTAAACTCAAAGGCAATGTCTCCAACTCTCAACCAATCCTAGCTAACCACACATTCTTCCTCTTCAAAGGCATTTTAATGAATGCCTCCCTCAATTCAAAATTACCTGTAAATTTCTCTAATACCTTTAAATATGTGTTATCATCCACCCGATTTTAAGAACTTTCAAACACGCTGCAACTGAATAATCAACTGAAACCAACAAACTTGTTCCCTCAACGCTTTTCTCTCTATACCTCTCAGCCCTAGCCAAATAAACTTTTGTCCTTGTTTTTGTGTCCTCCATGAACAGGCAAAAACTTCACTCAATTGACTATTTCAAGTTTTCTTCTGTTTTTTCTTTTCATTGATTTTAGAACACTTGGCAGAACGTTTAGGCTGAGTGAGCTGAGTGCTTGGGGTTTCAAGGTCAACCGGAGTATTTGGGTCATCTGGGTTACCAAGGCCATCAACATCAACGTCTACATACATGCCACTATTGAGAAAAGCTTCATGCAATGGATTCTCCTCATCGGAATTAGGTGGATCTTGGGTTGAAGCATGGTGAAGAATTCCTGTGGCAGTTGACTTGTTAAAGATTATCCCTAACAATTTGTAGTGTTCACAGCCTTGCTTACGAAATTGGGAAGCTTTTGGGTGTGCCTAAAAAAAAAATGAAGATATAAATGTAATTATCGATTTAAAAGAAATTATCATAAGATAAATCCACACTATGAACTTTAGGGAGAAAAACGATACCCGAATGTAATTTTCCCAAGTCTCATCTAATGCTGTGACATTATTATTTTCTGCATTCCAACCAAACCCAGTTTGCTCAAGCAATTGACTAAACATCTGGTGTTTCAAACGCAACCTTTGAAATTTCTCCATAAATTATTTCAATGTAAAGCGCTTGTTGGTCTTCAAATTCAATTCTTTGAGAATAATATCCCAAATCTTTCGATGAAAAACACTATCTTTCATGTTTCTCTTGTTTACCTCATTAACCATGATATCGATAAAACATTTCTCTCTCTCAGAGCCCCATAAAGATATATCAATGCTTTCAGAAGCCATCTACATTAAAAGTGACATTAACAGATTATTATTGGACAATAAAAACTAACCAACTATTTTAAGATACTTAAATTGGACCTACATACATATACCAGTTATCCTTTCTCCTAAAATAATACACATGCATATATATGGAGCGATGCTAAAGAGACATTTCATTTGACACTCTTTACATACATCCTGAATAGTTTCAAAATAATTACTATTACATTTTCTAACAGTTAGAATATGTCTATTCATAATGTATGTTTAGATGTACTAATAAGTGTACCCCAATCTTTATTCTATCTACATTTTCACATTAAAATAGTTTTAGGGATTGGGATGAGAATCTTCTTCAGTAATTTGGGAAAATTTTTTCTTTACAGAAACAAATAGAAGATGAAACAAAAACAAATATATGTAAGAAAGATCAAAATAGATGTCCGGATACTCATCATTATGAAATCAAGAAATTTATTGCCATCCCAATTCATACATTTCCCAGCACTCACTCCTCCATACATAAGAATGTTAAGAATGTTTGAATGTGTATCATTATAGTACAAGGGCCACTTAGGACCAGTATTTGGTTTAAGCCAAAAATTTATTTGTGTATAAACTTATTGAATAAAAGTTGATGTTTCCCTTTCCATAATAACTTCATTCCTAACCCTATAAGAAAACTAAGTCAAAATAACTAGCATTTACTTCTAATTTTTTTTTTATAAGTAACTAGCATTTACTTCTCTTTGTCTAGTGCACTCCAAGAGCTTAAAAATTCTGATGTTTAATCAGACAAAGAACTTTTTGAAGTGTATCAATTCTTGATAATTCCAAAAATTACAAGCTTGCTGGAATTTACTTTAGTTAAAAACATATCTTTATGCATGAACAGTGTGCTAGCGTGTAGTATCTTACTAAGAATAACAACATGTTGGTGTTGTAAAAGACGAAAGAAAGATTTCTACTGATGAAAAGCCAAGAAAAGATTACACTGTACACTTGCAGCATACAGAAATCCAGTTCAAAAGCCAAAGTGCCAACACAAGAGAACTCCACGACACATCAAAAGAATTTAAAAATTACACCTTACCTTTGCAAGCAGAGTCTTTCCTGTCCTAGGTGCCCATGTCAGAAGAATTCCCTAAGAATGAAGTATGCATTAGGTCATAAATATGAAAGTGAACCCACTAGAACTAAATAAGCAATATTACTACAAATGCTATAATTAGAACGTAACTACCTAAATAAATATGTTTTATATGTTTAATTAATAAACCTTGCTTAGTACCCAACACATAAAAACGTTTAGTTCAAAACAAAGGATGACCTACAATGTGCACATTAGTGCACAACAAATTCACATTAACATATAGAACCAAATGTTACAGAATATATTCAGGAAGAAAGATCTAAATTCCACCATTAACATATTCTCCAATACAGTAGGAGAATATCAAGAACGGAACCTTGAAGCTCTCTCAATCCCCCTCCACACCTTTGGTGAACTTAAGCTGAGGTGACAAAATTTGGAAAATTCTGCATCCAAACTAAAGAAAATTCTCAACAATCTTCTAGAGATAAACCTACAACCATGCTATGCTTTTGCAAACCCAAGCTAGATATGCAACTTGGAACCAAAAACATCAAACAAGAACTTAAATAAATGCTACCTAGTTACCTACTGATACCAAACTTGGAGACAAAATTTTGCTCGTAAACCAAAAAACAAAAAAATTGCAAGAAGCAAACAATTAGTTTAACTCAGATTATGAATTCAAAACAAAAAGAAGAAGAAAAAAGTCATAAATTTCAATTCAAAGAATCACACACCAAAAAGTTGCTACACATAACAACTGCTTGCGTGACTCCATATCCAGTAGTGCGACACCATTTCTCTCTGTCACCACACCCCCATTTCCCCTTATATCATTTCGATCTATCATTTTCTCAGTAGTCAAACAAAAAAGGCTTTGCAAAACAACCAGATGCAGGAAATTAAAGCCCATAACTCTACAATAGGCAAAGAAATTTTTAAAAAATTGCTTCCATAACATGAATCTACTTGCTTAACTATCGATCCAGATTTTGAAGGGTTGTTAGGGGCTGTTGTCGTGCAAGTAGCAAGAGAGAGAGAGAGAACTGCGAAGAAACGGCGATGGAGATGGCACGACCGAGAAAAAAGCAGCAGCGATGATGCCGACTACGAAAGAGAGAGACACAAAGGTTGAGATGAGAGAGCCCCAAAACGCTGCATCTTGCTTTGTCATACCAATAAAAGTGAAACCCTTAACCTTGTTCGATCTGGGTTTCTTGGAGCTCTCCGTCACTGTCGTGAGTTTTGTGGAAGAGGAAAGAGAGACCCGGTTCAGAGAAAGAACGGACAAAGAAAGTGAAAGAAAGGAAATAAGGAGAGAGAAGGATGAAAGAGTTGCAGAAAGAGGGAAGATGGAGAGGAACAGTTTTGGAGAATGAGAAGTCGCGTGAGTGAGAGAAGAGCTTTGTGAGTGTTTTTGGGATAGTGATGGAGGAAAAGAATTGGAAAAGTGAATTCATGAATTAGGAAAGTGAAAACTGGACAGTGTTTTAAGACTGAAAACACCAATCGAGAGTTTTCACAAATCAGTGTTTGAAAACTTAGTTTTAGAAAACTGTGTTTAAAAATTGTTTTTCAAAACTACTTACCAAACATATTACAGGGTGTTTGAAAAGTATTTTTGAGTTTTGAAAACTGAAAAGGGTTTCTGAAAACCCAATCCAAACAAGGCCATGTTTGTTGTTCTTTTTTTCTTTCTCTAATTTCTAATTTTTGGGCATTAGATATTCTTGCGTTGTCCATGACGCTAACTAGTACCTCCATCATGTCTCTCTCTTTACATTGATTTTTGCCCTGCATTTTTTTATAGATTCTATCAAAACCACCAAAGCCGATTCAACATCTGAAAAAGGAAACAATGACCGTATCAAATCTTCTTCTAACTACGCTCCCCTTTTCTCACAACAAAACCCTTTACACTCCTTCACTCTTGTCTCTAAAAACTCATTGTCCTCTCTCTCTAACCAAGAAACCCAAAAGCCCAAAATCCAGATCCACAAGAAGTAGAACCATCACTTCTCAATCCAACGGAAGTAACTCTGCAGACCCACCTGACCGCTTAATATCAGCCGTCTGTTACTTCTACCCTTTCTTTGATGGCATACAGTATGGCAAGTATGTTATCACTCAGTTCTCTCCCATTCAAGTTATAATACAGCCATTAGTTCCAGCTATAAGGGTCTTTAAGAGCTTTCCCTTTAACGGGTTCTTGGTGTTTTTGACTCTTTACTTTATTGTCGTGAGGAACCAAAATTTTAGTAGGTATGTCAGGTTCAACACTATGCAAGCTATTGTGCTTGATGTGCTGTTGATTTTCCCTGATCTTCTGGAGAGGACTTTCAATCCAAGAGATGGGTTTGGCTTGGATTTGATGATGAGCTTGGATAGCACTGTATTTCTGTTCCTGTTGGTGTGCTTGATTTATGGGTCATCTTCTTGCTTGTTGGGTCAGGTTCCCAGGTTGCCAATTGTTGCTGAAGCCGCTGATAGGCAGGTTCCTTAATCACCCATTTGGTTTTTCTTATTATTGATTTTTTAGTCAATTGTAATTGATTTTGAATTATAGTTCTTTAAAGGATTTAAATGTTCAAATTTACTCTGCCAAGAACTTTTCTTATTAAAAAAAATTCACTCTGCCAAGGAGGAAGAAAGTTAAAAACATACGTGATACAACGCCTCTGTTATTCATTGATGGGTATTTCTTGTTATGTGGATGTGGTTGTAAGAAATTAAGAAATGGCCCCCATTTATTGTTGATAGATGATTTCGTTGATAGAGAATGGCTAGGATTAGGAGGCCCAAACCAGTCTCAGCCAGCATACCTTGTTCTGTGATGAATCCACATGCTTATCATCCTAATGTCGATAAATGATTTAGCATCTATCCCAGGGAAAGAGAGGGAACAAAAAAGGAAATAGAAATTTGTTACTAGTAGTATCCCTTGTGTGTGGGAATGCGCTTAAGTGCTTATTCAAGCTTAGTCCATTAGGTGGTTATGGCACTGTATTGGAGGATTATTCTTCAATTTACAAGAGCTGAAACGTTTTTTTTGTTGGCTGGTATTCATGCCTTTTTGGATGAGAGAGAGATAGCTTACAAGGAGCGGTGTTGAATAAGGGTTTTTTGTTGGAAGCCTTGATCAATTATGCAAGCCCTCCCTAATTCAGGACTTAGGGTATAGTATGGCATGGGCCAATGGGATATGTCATCAATTGGCATCATAGGTTGCCGTTCCTTATGTTTGTTAGGGAGATTTTGATCATAGAGGCCACCGATAAGCTGATTATACAATGTTCTACAGGCTCCCATCTTTGAAGTACAGATGGTAAGTGGTTACAATCATCCATTGGTTATGTGGTCCGAGAAACAGTGATTGATAAACCAGTTTTGCTAAGGGCATGTGATATTGAAAATCATGTTTTTGCCAGGTTTTCGGTATGGTTTAGGAACATTTACATAGATGTTAAGGGGCATGTGGATTGAGAGGAAGTGAAGGGAAAGGAAAGGGTACATAAATTTTATGAAGAGATACACGTGCCAAATTTTATGATGAGGTACACGTATTCTTTCTATTCCTTTCCCTCCATTACCCTCAATCCAAACACACTGTAAGTGACTTTTTTTTATTCCTGAGTGCTCCAGTCTTTGTTGGTTTGTGTGATGCATCTATTATGAAATGGAAGAAACGGTCATTGATTATGGCTATCCATGTCCTTTGTCCCTAAAGCAACTCTAGGATTGCTAACTTGCAATGAGAATAAATATCGTGATGCATAGTGAAGGGCCAAGCAGGAAATGATGAATTTGTGAGAGCTTTGGAAGATGTTCAGCATGCCTGTAGATTTCATTTACTGTGCTTCTCTTCTACATTAGCATTTTAACTTACGAATATTATGTATGTTCTTTAGAAAAATTCATTAAATGAAATGCAATTTCTTTGCTTCTGCTGTCCTCCCCTGGTGTGTTTTATCCATTTTGATGTTCTAAAAGGATGTTGCTCTAGTGAATTCATCTGATTAGTGCATTGGGAAACTCTCTGCCTCAGTGCCTGTCATTCTTTAGCTCCCGCTTCGTCTCTTTGCACTATACAATCCTTCAAATGCATTTATCTTCAGATGGTGATCAGGATATGTACTTCTTAATCCCACCTCTTCTTTGTTTCTCTGTGTTTTGTAAATCAAATGAAGCATTTTGTTAATTTCATTCTGTACAAAGCATACAGAATCAATCCATCGGCCATCAAATTTCCGTCCTGTTTGAATTGCAGAAATTACATTCTTGCTTTTTATGATTGCTCTGTATTCTTCAAAAGAATGACTGTTCTGTGAAAAAAGGTAGCTCATAAAAGCTCAAGTAGTGTTTGTGGAACTGCAGAACTTGTTATTTTTGCTTTTAACACTAGTAAACAGGTATATAAACGGTGCTGGCTTCCATGTTTTTAACATATTGTTAGAGTCAAAGTGTATTATCAGAAAATCTAAATGATTCTTTTGTTTATGTAAGAAATGTATATTGTAGTCTTTAAGGATGACTGTTATAACATGTGCGGAGGGTATATTCATTCTTATTTATCACATGGATGCTTTAAATTTCTTTGAATCTCGTTCAAAGCATTTTCTGAAGTCATATGTTAGCCATGTGAGATACTTTGTTTTTGTGTGACATCTTGCCATCTCCCTATCGCACAGGTCAAAGATCTAATGTCAAATGGATGACTCATGATTTATGTGGTCTATGAAACTCCATTTTATGGATTGCAGATTTGATTTACATAGTTTCTTGCTCTTAATATAGCTTCATCATCAACTTGTTTCTTTTATTGTTGTGGTTGACATAGAATGCACTTATTTGTTTGGATTGAGGATAACAGAGGAAATGATGGGAAAGGAAATAGAGGAATACGTGCACCTTGTTGTTTGGGAGTTTTTTTTTAGTGAAAAAGAAGATTTGGAGGGGTATCTTTTATCTCTCCAAATCCTATGTTTGGCAGTTCAAGGAAAAAGGAATGTTTTAGTGTTTGTGACGGAGAGGATTAGAGGTGAGGGGAGGGAAAGGGAGGGGATGGGGTGTTATCACTCTATTTGGGATTTATTTTTTATGAGGGAGGGAAGGGGATTTAACACCCTCCAACCCCCTTCAAACCACAATTTTCCATACCCTCCAATTTGAGGGGTATGGGATTGGGAGGGGTATGGGATTGGGAGGGGTTGAAACTTATTAATTTAACCATTCCCTTCCCCTTTTAACCCAACAAAGGGAACGTATTATCCTACCTTACCCTTTTATTTTTTTATTTTAACATCCAAACAAAGGTAACTACCATATGTTTACATCCCCTTACTGCTTACGCCCAAAACATAACGCGGTTATTGTAGTATAGTTTTAGGGTGTCGATTCTACAGGGAAACAAGTTAAGTACAACAGAAGGTGTAAACCTCAACACAAACGATAAAAGATTAAAAGAATCCGAGTTGTTTGAGAAAAAGGGTAATTGTGTAAATAAGTTTAAAATAAAAATGACAAGGTTCCGGAAATTTTCCCTAAGTTCGTTGCTCTAATCCTAACTTGATTCAATTGTTTTTATCTCGATTGCAAGTTTCACATCCCAAACAGGCAATCGAAAAATATTCAATTAAAGCGCATAAATTTTAATGTAATTGTTATGAAATCTTCTTTACTTTCAAGCACACATGACCTAACTTATAAATTATCAAGAGACGACGATATATCTGAGAGACGATACCGCAGCAATGGACAAATCTATAAAAGAGATCTACCATACTCAATCACACCCAAACAGGTACACATAAGAAAAGCCTGACTGAATTTATATGGAAAAGAAGTATGCAACCACCGGAGTTATAATAAATCTACTAATTAAATTAAAGAATAAAACATAACAATATTTAACGAAAATAATTCCAACTACAACCGAATCAAATAAAGGAAAAATAAGAACAACTACACTTAGGGATTCATTCCTTCGCTTTGCTTGAAGACTAGCCGGTCATGGGGTTCATGCGTCCTTGAGTTGCCTCCAGCCTCCCGACGATCATCTCTCCCGACCTTCAAACTTTAAACTTCGGGTTCCTCCTAAAGGCCCTTTGGATTGCTCTTAAAGGCCCTCTGGATTCATTCCCGATTGGTTTCCAAAGCTAAAGTGGAGTGGGTCTTATATAGGCAAATACCAAGAGTGCAATGTGTTTCCCATCCGATGTGGGATGTGGGATATAGAAATGTGTTTTCCAACCGATGTGGGATGTAGGATTTAAGCTCAAAATCATGCTGAAATCCCGCACAGCCTGACCTTTGTCTATTAAAACTGCCATAACTTTCTCTAGAAAAATCCTTTTGACGAACCGTAAAATTCTCCCGAAAATAGACTTTCGGATCTTTCTAAGCATGTATGGCTCATCTACTAGTTCTTCTTGTATTAATACAGTTTAATTTTCAAAGATGATTGATCTGTACGGGTAATTCTCGCAATTTAGTGAAACTCTTTCCAGTGCGGGCAGCAGCTGTTGCTTTTTTAAGCCCTCCATCTTGTCCTTTCGGAAGCATTCCTTCACTCCAGTATGCCTCGAGTCTTTGTGCTTCAAGCAATGATAACTTTTCCTCCTCTTTTGAGCTTAAAGTACCTGAAAATGCACCGAAATAGATCAATGATCCAAGAATGATACTTTAGAGTTGTTAACGTATAAATGTGCAATTAAAACCTAGATCAACCCTAAAGTGATAACAGTTAAGTATTGTTAAGATGCATTTTACGACTCTCATCACAACCTTCAACTAGCTTATTGCTAGTCCTTAGCAATTGAAGTGAAAATAAGAGATGAATTCTATGGTAGGAGTTAAAAACAAAGTAAAGCAATACTAGCGTTGAACCAAGAGTAATTCACTTTTTGTCTCAAAAATTGCACATAACATACGACACATAGAATCATTAAATTTCACGTAAGTTCAAAAGTAATCCAAATATCAATCTTAAAATCGTTATTGACTCTTAATATCCATCTTACCACAAACCATTAATCCAAACACCCGGATGATTTTATGCATAACATTCATGAATACAAGTCTTGGCCTCTAAAAACATAATAAATTGCGTGATATCAATCACAAAAACAAGCCCCATAAGCTCACTTTTCAAATCACTCTCCACTATTGTAGAAAAATCACACTACATTGGATCAATAGGTCTTTAATAAGCTTGTAACGTTCGGCTAAGGTAAAGGCTAAGAAAGAATGGGAAGAATTCACAAGTAAAAGAACTTAATCTCGTAGTTTTGAACACTGCTCTTTAAGCACTGGATAACCTTACTTCAACACCCAACTCTTTCAACCATTTTTCGAGCATTTCTTTCAACAAATCACCATTTTTTTTTCTTTTCTTTCTTTCTTCTTTCTTTGCCATAATTCATTTTTTTTTATTTTGACACATAACCATTCACCTTTTTTTTCATTTTTTTTCTTTTCTTTTCCACAACCCCCAACTTATCTCCTTTAATATACATGGGTTTCGGTAGTGATATTTTTTTTCATATTTCCACCCTTACTCCTTTTAAGTGTTTCTCACAACATGTGTATAACTAAGTTCTTTTAAAAGAAATGTGAGGATAAAAATATTTTTAGGCTCATAAAGGTAAGTAAATGGTTTATCGAAAAAAATAAGGCTCAATTTTTCTTTTCAAGAAAAATGCTCAAATAGGTGACTAGTGATAAATATAGCAATAGTAGATTTGAAAGGCTCAAACGGTTCAAAAATGGCCTATATCATATCCTAAGTAGTGCGCATTATAGGAATTCGCCTCAAGTGATTATCAAGTAAGTTCTAGAGCTTGTTGATACCGTAAAAATATTCACAAAATAATCACACATAAAATTTCTCTAGATGTTATAGACTAATCATACAATCTTATCACAAACTAGAGTCTCTAACCAAATGAAGATTGATGCTTAAATTAATTTCAAATTGAAGCAAGATTTAACTTATTCTAAATGCTATATGTTATCTCAATTAAGTTTATATCATTGACATGTAAATTAAGGCAAACACCAAGCATGCTAAAAACAAACAAAAATGACACCAAGCAGTTCAATGATATGCAATAAGAAATGTATATCTTCCACCCCCAACTTAAGATAAGCATTGTCCTCAATGAAAAAAAACGAAAGACAAGGATACTCCCTTTTTAACCAACGGTGTGTGGAGTTGAAAGTTGTGCACGATCATTTGAACTGCTTCGTTTATTTGTCCCTGAAAAACAAATACTAAAGTAAAACTGGAAAACAGTAAAAGTAAAAGGATACGTTGTAGGCTGCCTCCCATAAGCGCTAAGTTTTACATCTTCAGCCAGACGCTCTTATTCCCTCCTTGAAAAACATAGCTTGATTGTATCCGCCATTGCTTCATTGCCAAATTCGGTGCTTCTAGGCTTAGGAGGGGCCTCAAGGATGTCATCAGTAACATCCGCAAATACTGGCTCGATATATGCTTTGATGAAGCCATGGGTGAAGGTGGACTCTAATGGATTAAGGTGTTGGACCTTTTCCATGAACGAGTCCATCATGTATGCTTGTGCTTGATGGCTTTCAACCACATCCTCTGATTTTTTCGTTGTTGGGATGTGTACTGATTTACCACCAAGTGTCTCAATGGCATTCACCTCCTCCAAATTCTTTTGTGCTAGGTGTTGACCATGGGATGTGGACTGAGCTTGAGCAGGAAACTTACCTCGCTCAGTCACACTCAAGTAGCTCATCAACTTGGACACTTGGCTCTTTATTTCTTTATGCTCTTCCATCACCTGCGTAAATAATGCCTCAAACCTTTGGTTTGTCTTACCTTGTGCCTCTATAAAGGCCTGTAAGGTGTCTTCTAGCGAGTTCCTAGAGGATGAGGGTGCATGATAAGGTGCAAAGGATGATCTAGAGGGCTGTGCATGCTGGTTTTCAGATTTTCAGTTGAAGTTGGGGTGATTTCGCCACCCCGGGTTATAAGTGTTAGAGAAAGGTGCAAGAGGCTTTTTGTACATGCCTAAGGCATTACATTGTTCCTCATACAACCCTCTCATATCAGCAAATGTGGGGCATTCTTGGAGGAGATGATCTACCCCGCCACACACAAAACATGGTTCAAAAGATTTTGCATGATTAATCACGTGTGTTGGCTTTAAGCTCTTAGTCTTTAATTCATTTATCTCCCTAGTGAGCATTTCGACCTTGGCTCTAAGGTTATCCTCTTCTTTAAGATGGTAAATTCCTCCACCATTTGGGTGCCCTATAGGTCGTGACATATTTGTGCTTTCAGTAGCACTAGGTTCAGTCCAAGTGTGAGCTTTTTCAGCAAGCTCATTGAGGTACTCTATGGCCTCATCAGGATCTTTCTCTAAAAACCCACTATTACATATCATTTCTACGAATTGGCGCTCTCTATAGGTAAGTCCTTCATAGAAATAGCTCACTAAGCGTCAACTCTCATACCCATGGTGAGGGCACATACTCAATAACTCCTTAAATCTCTCCCAAGACTGATATAAAGTCTCACTATCCTTTTGTGCAAAGGTGGAGATTTGCCTTTTCAAAGTGTTGGTCTTATGTTGGGGAAAGTATTTGTTAAAGAAAGCCCGAGTCATCTCAGTCCACGACCCAATAGATCGTGGTCTAAGTGAGTATAGCCAACTCTTGGCTCTATCCTTCAAGGCGAAAGGAAAGAGCTTAAGTTTCATAATGTCATGAGTTTCGTTTTGACTATGAAAAGTCGTAACTACTTCCTCAAACTCTCTAATGTGCACATATGGGTTTTCGTTATCCAAGCCATGGAATATAGGGAGTAATTGAATCATCCCTGGTTTAAGATCTTGATGGCGAGTATTGGCTGGAAACATGATGCATGATGGTATGGCTGTGCGTGTAGGGTGGAGGTAATCCTGAAGTGTCCTAGCAACATTCTCATTATAGTTATCGGCCATGTTAACAAAATCCTTTAGATTCTCACTTGGGTTTTCTCTATGGGTTGATCTAGGCAAGGTTTCACTATCAGACTCGGAATGAGAGGGTAATTCTAGCTCAGGTCCTCTAATGAATCTACCTCGCAGATCTCTTGTCTAAGCATGCACCAAATGAATCAGAGAGGAAATAAAAGAAATAAAACAAGAATTTATTTTTTTTTATTTTTTTATTTTTTTTACCGTCACACTCAAAGTTGACAAGCTTCCTTGTACTTAAGCGTGTTTCTCCGGCAACGACGCCAAAATTTGATTACGCCCAAAACATAACGCGGTTATTGTAGTATAGTTTTGGAGTGTTGATTCAACAGGGAAACAAGTTAAGTACAACAGAAGGTGTAAACCTCAACACAAACGATAAAAGATTAAAAGAATCTGAGTTGTTTGAGAAAAAAGGGTAATTGTGTAAATAAGTTTAAAATAAAAATGACAAAGTTCTGGAAATCCTCCCTAGGTTCGTTGCTCTAATCCTAACTTGATTCAGTTGTTTTTATCTCGATTGCAAGTTTCACATCCCAAACAGGCAATCGAAAAATATTCAATTAAAGCGCATTTATAAATCCTAATGTAATTGTTATGAAATCTTCTTTACTTTCAAGCACACATGACCTAACTTATAAATTTTCAAGAGACGACGATATATCTAAATGACGATACCGCAGCAATGGACAAATCTATAAAAGAGATATACCAGACTCAATCACACCCAAACAGGTACACATAAGAAAAGCCTGACTGAACTTATATGGAAAAGAAGCATGCAACCACCGGAGTTATAATAAATCTACTAATTAAATTAAAGAATAAAACATAACAATATTTAACGAAAATAATTCCAACTACAACCGAATCAAATAAAGAAAAAATAAGAACAACTACACCTAGGGATTAATCCCTTCGCCTTGCTTGGAGACTAGCCGGTCATGGGGCTCATGCGTCCTCGAGTTGCCTCCGGCCTTCCGACGATCATCTCTCCCGACCTTCAAACTTTAAACTTCGGGTTCCTCCTAAAGGCCCTCTAGATTGCACCTAAAGGCCCTCTGGATTCATCCCCGATTGGTTTCTAAAGCTAAAGTGGAGTGGGTCTTATATAGGCAAATACCAAGAGTGCAATGTGTTTCCCATCCGATGTGGGATGTGGGATATAGAAATGTGTTTTCCAACCGATGTGGGATGTGGGATTTAAGCCCAAAATCACGTTGAAATCCCGCACAGCCCACACAGCCTGACCTTTGTCTACTAAAACTGCCATAACGTTCTCTAGAAATATCCTTTTGACGAACCGTAAAATTCTTCAGAAAATAGACTTTCGGATCTTTCTAAGCATATATGGCTCATCTCCTGGTTCTTCTTGTATCAATACAGTTTAATTTTCAAAGATGATTGATATATATGGGCAATTCTCGCAATTTAGTGAAACTCTTTCCAGTGCGGGCAGCAGCTGTTGCTATTTTAAGCCCTCCATCTTGTCTTTTCAAAAGTATTCCTTCACTCCAGTATGCCTCGAGTCTTTGTGCTTCAAGAAATGATAACTTTTCCTTCTCTTTTGAGCTTAAAGTACCTGAAAATGCACCGAAATAGATCAATGATCCAAGAATGATACTTTAGAGTTGTTAACGTATAAAAGTGCAATTAAAACCTAGATCAACCCTAAAGTGATAACAGTTAAGTACTGTTAAGATGCATTTTACAATTCTCATCACTTCCTCTCACCCCATTCAAACTCTCCAAAACGGTGTAAAGGAAAGGAAGGGTAAGGAAAGGAGTAATGGAGGGGTTGATCACTTACCCTTGTTTAGGAGTTCTATGAAGTATGGGAGAGCAAACGAGGCTAAACGAGCTCTTTTTATGGAAACCTTGCAAACCTCTCATTTTGGGATGTTAAAAAATAAATTTAGGGTTTTACAGGATATAGAAAAACTCTCAAAACCTTTCTCCTCGTCATGATAAAAGTTATAAAGTAATTGCTCCTTAACCTTCAAAAATCTTTTTCCAAAACTCCAAATATTTTAATTCATCCGTATTTGGGATTTTGAAGGGAGGGTAATGGAAAGGAAATTGGTGAAATTGGAGAGGTACTCTTTATCCTTTCTTCCCTTTCTTCTATTCCCCCTCATTCAAACATACATTTACAGAATAGAGATTGCATCATCTGCACAGATTTTGCCATCCCATTTATGCATCCCTGCCACAGGCATCGGATAAAAGATTTGGTGAGTTTTTAACATGTTTGAAGAGGGGAAGTCTTGCTTCTGATAAGTTATGGTCTCATGTAATAAGCTAGTGGTAAGATAATGGACACGAAGCATAAAGAGCTGCTTACAATGGATGCAAAAGATTGACAAGAAAATGAGAAATGGGATGGAAGGAAAACCCAACATGGCAACATGTGAAGTTGATTACCGTTTGGTTTAGCTCTCAAAACGATATTTGGCCGTTAAAATATTTACCGTTGATGAGCTAAAAACTTATTTGTTTTTGGTAAAATGGTTATCGTTGTATTTAAGGACCTTCAGGTCTTGAGATCTGTTTATTTTTCATGTTAATAATTCTTTTAAGGATAAAGTAAATTGTTGTGTGGGTGGATGTGGAATGAGATAAGTTAGATAATCGCCGTAAATAAAATAAAACAACAAATTGAGCTTTTTAGAAATTGTGTTTTCAACTTTTGATCCTTTCTGAAATCTCCTTTTTTAACGTAAGTTCTATTTCTTGAAAACAAAAACAAAAATTACCTTATATTCTCCAATATTGTTAGAGCTCATTTAATTCACGGACAAAATTATAATGGGATAGGATTAAGATTAATATGAGATAGGATAAGGGAGATTAAAGAGTTATTAACCTTAATCTTATGTTTAGTTCATAAGATTGCTAGATTGAAACTAAAGTGGGATAAAAAGTCTAAATACTAAAATACTCTAGTAATATTCATCATTTTTAACAATATCTAATTTCTTCACGAACCCTAAAATTTAATTATTATTATAATAATAAATAATTATTAATATAATAATTATATCAATATTTTTATAATTATAATTTAAGAATTATAATTATTATTATCAATATAATAATTATTATCATTATTACTTTAATATTATAAAAATTATTATCATTATCATTATTATAATAGTAATTATTATGATTGTAAGAAAAAATATTATTGTAATAATATTATAAAAATACTATTATTACCGGTATTATTATAACTATGATAAAAATAATCATTATTATTATTATAGTTATCATATTTATTATAATAATTGTTATTATTCAAAAGTAAAGTAAGCAAAAAGAAAAATTTAGTCTTACATGGGTTAGATGGATTCTATCCTACAGAGGAGGTGGGACAAAAATTGTTGAATTAAGACTAATTTAATCACAAATGAATTTTAATCACCCAACCAAATAAGAGATAACTATTCATATTGAATTAAAATAATTCAATTTCACTTTAATCCTACCAACCAAACAGGCCTTAGTAGTTAGCATATCTGAAGGAAACAAACCCATAGAAAAACATCATCAAGTGTGCAAAAGGTTTCACAAACGTAGTTGTGCCATTAGGGAAGTTTAATAGAAAGAAACAATTGCTAAGGAAGAATTTATCTTTCAAGATTCAACAAAGTTCAATTCAATCACCATCTCTTAATATGCAAACATAGACACGAAAGCGACTGTAAACTGAAATGCATGTACAACAACCATCACCTTATATGGAAGTTATTATCGTGTTTTCGGTGGGATTGACAAAATAAAACATGCATGTATGCCTACCACTTACATAATATAGCAAAAAAGAAGAGCTATATTTGTTAAATTATAGTGTCCAATTTAGCATAAAAAAATGAATTTGTAACGGAAAAATTGTTTTCAATCAAACAGTAAATAGTTTATGTTGAGGTTTTTGTTTTAAAAGTAAAAGCCTCAGTCGATTGGGGGTATTGGCCAGTCGATAGGGCATGTTTGATTGTTTTTTTTTTTAATTTGGACAGAAACTTTTAACAACTAGTCGATTAACAACACAAAATTTGAACCCCAATTTATTCAAAAGCTTAACCCAATCGATCGGGGGTAGTGGTCAGTCGACTAGAGGTTTGTTATTTTTAAAATTCAAGTTTTTCAATGTTTTTCTTAATTTTTAGATCTTGATTTCTACTCCATAAATTACATCAACAATCTTAAAATTTTATTTGGTTCTTCATCAATTGAGTTTTGAGTCAAGCAATTGGTGAAACTGGACAATTTCTTATATGATGGAATTTCTGGATGCTTAACTATGGTAATGAAGATGCAGTAAGTCGAAAATTGCAGAAGCAATTTTGTGAAAGACAAGGTACGCTTATATTTAAATTTGCACAAGCATTGCGATGAAAATGTTATGGTTTTCAAAATATTAAAGTTTTGTATACAGTTGTTGACATGCTCTTATTAAGTTTATACAAGGATAGTAATTTAAAATTTGACAAATCTATAAACGAATATAAGAGCTTGAATTACTCAATCAAGAGGTACGGTATCATTGGGTCTTGTATATAATGCCATTACATTGTGTTTGCTTTTAATAATTCTAGACCTTAAAAGAATTCAACATGGTTTGATGATTTGAAGCACGTTGTGGGATATCTCCTCATTTCTTTTACAAGAGTACTAGAATGAAATGATACATATCCTTTCATGCATGATTTTTTCGTATATCTAATTAAAATTGTAAGCATGTTTGAACCTTCAAGAGTCACGGGAAAGTAATAAATGACTAAAACGAAATTATGAAAATAGTGAGTGGGGATGTCATATAACCCAAATAATGTAATTACCATGAGTATAATTGCTTGAGTGTGGTTATGTGTGCGTATCTTAACGAAGAAGACGTTGTGATGTATATTGTAATATTGAACAAAAGTCCTAAAAATGGATCAGAGCGCCAGACCACTTGTTATAGACAAATTGAGAGTCTTTGTTTTGATAAACGTGTGGGTATAGAGTTTTGGTATTCAATATCAAAACTGGGTTTCAATTGTGTGATTTAATTCCTCAAGTATATTTGTATATGGCTACATTCAAAAGTGAGGATTTGTGTGTTTAGAAATAACACAAATAATAAAAATATAGGGAGTCATTTCTTTGTTTAACAACAAAATAATTAATTTGTTGTCCCTATTAATATAAAGAATTTATTACATTTTAAAATGTGGGAGTGTTAGTTATATTATAACATTTTAATTTTTTTATATGTTGAAAATATGTTGATCTTTGAAACTAATATAATTTATGCGTAAGAAACAAAGAAAGATTATTTTTATGATTAAAATGAAAACATGGGTGAAATAGATATCATCTTGGAGTTAAAATTGGAAAACATAGTGGAGGTTATGTTTTGAGTCCTTCATGGTACATTACGAGAATGTACTGATTTAGTAAAATCTTTAGTTATCTAAAGAAAACCATTGATTTGAGATGAACTGGTTGTATCAAGAGTGTTAGAATTTTACTTTTAAAATTCACATACTAAAATTTTAGGTAAAAACCACAACCATAATAATTAAATAAACAAAGCAAATAAAGAGTAATAACGCCAATAATTAATGTGGTTTGACAACTTCTTTACCTACGTCCACCAACAAATCTACAAATTTATTAGTCTTCAATTACAACTTTAGGATGAGCAAAGTTGTTAATCTCTCACTATCTCACAACCCAAAAGTCCCAATACAACCAAAGTCTAACTCTAGTTGTATGTGCTCTCTCTACTTGACAATTCAAAATCTCAATACAGCCAAAGCTCTCATCCTAACTTTAGTAGTAAATCCGTCTAATTTACAAAAGCGTATTGGAATTATGAGTGTGCATCAAACCTTCTCTAGGACCACTTTTATAAAGAGAATATTTTCCTAATACTAATATAAAAATAAGAATAATATAGTAGACTACTACTAGTCCTCCCATTAGAACAAACAATCATCCAATAAGAAACTACTACTATACTACTACTAAAATAACCAACTACAAATTAGGAAACCACTTTTCTCAAACCAATTAAAAGTATTCTTTGTGGGAACTTGAAACAAAATCCTAACAAAGAGAATACACCGATATTTCTATGATAACGAATGTATGAAATAACAAGTCTACCTTCAAATGGATTTTCACCATAGGAGGAGATGTTATTTTTTTGGACGATCAAGAAATATCTCACTCAATAGTAAACCAAATTCATTGTTTTAGCAACAAATGAGAAAGAAGTATAATAAGATTAATTAAAATTTATTGTTGGATATAAACTTGTGGTCACATTCTTTGCCTCCAATGTCTATCTATTGTAATAGCGAAACCACTTTAACAAAGGGTTTCTAGTTGCTACGGTAATGATAAGTTTATACATGAGAGTCTAAGACGTGAGTTTGTAAGATAATTGATTTAAGATGAGATAATCATAATTGTCTATCCGGGATTAAGTAAAACTTGATTATTTCTCTTACGAAGACTCTCTCTAGAAAGTTAGTAAAAAGGGTATCCTATGAGATACAAGATTGAAACCTATTTAATTTATCAACAATAATGGAAACCCGATCTTATTCTATTGCATAACTAGTTATAAGGTTAAATGTGTAATAACAGGTTATTGTAGAGTGATTATTAGTACCGATAAAAAAAGTGAACCCATAAATAAAGAGTCAGTAATGTTCGTTACTATCTTAAAAGTTGAGTTAGACTCTTAATGAAGTCTAAACAAAAATACCGTTTCGTTTTTCTTAATTTTCTGATCTTGATTCTTACTCCATAAATTATACCAACGGTTTATAGATCCACTGCTATTTTACCATAAACTATTTTATAAATCATAAATTGTTTCTACTATTAAGCCCAACAATAAAGACTGAACACAACCACAATTTTAAGTATGAAATATATATGTATATAGATATATCTATCTATATATATATATATATATATATAACATAGTAACATCGTCTGGTCTAGCAGTAAGTTTCGATTTATAACTCTAAATGTTTTTTAAAATTATTTTTGGTGAAACAATTATAGGGCTAAGAATTTGTTGTGTTTGATAAAACAACTATTAAAATAATTTTTCTAATAGAAATATTAAGAACTTTCTTTCGCTTTTGATTCTTTTCAAAAATTCTTTTTAAGAGGTGCATGTTTGGCCTAATTTCTATTTACAAAAAACAAAAATCATTCCATAAACTCTCCTAAACAGAATCGCAAAACAATCCATTTAAACCTATCTTTAATGCTTTATTTGGAAACATTAATTTGATATGTATATATTTCTATATAGAGTTAGCTTGAAAAGCTTGGATGAAATTCTAAATCCATCAATTTTGCAATTTTAGAAAGTCATTCAAGGCTAAAAATTTGTGAATTTAAAATGTCATATTTCTAAAAACGATTTCAAATTCACAAGTTCTGAAAATTTAAGTAATGAATGTTAGCATAAAAACAATCTTTAAATTGTATTTAAACTTTTTTAGCTAATTTGAAATATAAATACATGCATTTTAAATTTATAAATCCATCTCTATTTTAAAAAGAAAATCCAAATTCAAATCCTCATCTCTAATCATAGAAAAGGGGAGTGGGTGTTTGTTTGCTCATTTCATTTTTCAAATTTTTTTCTACAAATAAATTGCATTTTT
Organism: Bretschneidera sinensis; assembly: GCA_023935145.1. Lineage (NCBI taxonomy): Eukaryota > Viridiplantae > Streptophyta > Magnoliopsida > Brassicales > Akaniaceae > Bretschneidera > Bretschneidera sinensis. The sequence goes on from CM043704.1 coordinate 74,908,037, forward strand.
CAAATGTACGGCTCATAATATGTTGATTGATGGTCACAATAAGTAATGTTTGGTCAAATATTTTTGATAATATATATGTTGTTCAATGGTCATAATAAATAATGGTTATATGAGATACACTGTACATCTCACAATGTCTAATTACTTTTGATCGAATAAAAAAGTGTAACATCGAGGACGGTGGCAGCAATGTGGTAGATTTTGTGAGCTCTTGAAATCCCACATCGACAATACACGTCGTTGTATGCTAATATGTGTGATCTTTATAACACTCAATTAGATATATATTTTTAATCACGAAGTGGGAGTGTGACATTTTTGCTATGTAGACAGCGGCTTCATTGTAATTTAACCCAAATCCAAGCTTATTTCAATTACCCTTCTTTCAATCTCAAAAACTTGATTCGAATCTAATATTATAATTTTGAAAATTTTTATTAATAATGTTATTTTTTTCGATTCACATTTATACGGACTTTATAGACTGACCCAACCAAGAATTTTTCATTACTTTCACTTGCCTTCATCTCCATCTAAACCCTACAAGACTCCAGACTCTCTGTCTTTCATATACATACAAGAATACAACACAATCAGAAACAGAAGGACAAACATAGCCACAATGCAGATGCTGAGGACACCTCTCTCTCTCCTCTTCATCTTCGTCTCCTTTACCACCATATCCCATGCGCAAAACATCACGCGCCTCCTTGCAAAACACCCGGACTTCTCGACCTTCAACCACTACCTGACCCTGACCCACCTGGCCGCCGAGATCAACCAGCGCACCACCATCACCGTCTGCGCCGTCGACAACGCCGCCATGTCGGACCTACTCTCCAAGCACCCCTCAATCTACACCATCAAGAACATCCTCTGCTTCCACGTCCTCCTCGACTACTTCGGCGCCAAGAAGCTCCACCAGATCACCAACGGCACCACCCTCACCACCACCTTGTTCCAGGCCTCCGGCTCGGCTCCTGGAACCTCTGGCCTCGTCAACATAACCGACCTCAAGGGAGGGAAAGTCGGGTTCGGCGCTGCCGACAACGGCGAGGTCGACGCCTTCTTCGTGAAGGCGCTGGAGGAGATCCCGTACAACATATCGGTGATACAGATCAGCAAGTTGATGCCGTCTGACGTGGCGGAAGCTCCGATACCGGGCCCCAGAGAGATGAACCTTACGGAGATAATGTCGGCCCATGGGTGCAAGGTCTTCGCCGATACTCTTTTGGCCAATCCTGAGGCCTCCGAGACCTATCAGGTACTAGGAGTCTACTACAATACTCCATATGAAAATGTTTTAAATAAAAATAATATACTCCTTTTAATTTTATTTTTTGTGTTTTTTAATGAATAAAAAACACAATTTTTCAGAGCATATGATTTGTGATCTGACAATTCATTAAGTTCTTGATGAAAATCTAAAATTGAAACAATATTAAAACTATAAAAAAGATATTGATTAAATCGAAAATTTTAAAACAAAATTGAATACTTCAAGCATGGAAAATGGTATTTAGCCTCTTTGGGGTAAGTTAGTTTTCACAGATATAATTAAGTTTGACATTTTCCTTAATTATCTTGAACAATAATGTGATGCCACATTTTTTTTGTTTGTTTTAAATGTTCATCAGGGAAAAAATTTATCATTTTTTTTTTGTTTTACCTGTGTTTTAGATGTATTAAATTTTCTTGAATAATAAAATTGTTTTTTTATGACCATTTTCAGGACGTAGTTGAAGGAGGATTGACAGTGTTTTGCCCTCTTGATGATGCTATGAAAGCATTCTTGCCAAAATACAACAACTTGACAGCAGCGAACAAAGCTTCATTCCTTGAATTTTTTGGTGTTCCTGTCTACCAATCCGTGTCCATGTTGAAATCCGACAATGGTCTCATGAACACATTAGCCACCGACGGTGCCAAAAAATTTGATTTTACAGTCCAAAATGAGGGTGAGGATGTCACACTGAAGACCAAGATCAATACGGTTAAGATCACCGGAACTTTGATGGATGAGCAACCATTGGCTATTCACTCTACTGATAAGGTCTTGATGCCTCAGGAGCTTTTCAAGGCAGCACCTACTCCGGCTCCTGCACCTGCACCAGAGGAGGCTGCCGATTCTCCGAAGCCGAAGGCGCCGGCACCAGAGTCAGATTATGACTCACCGGCTTATTCACCCGATGACAGCCCGGCGGATCAGACTGCTGATGATAATGCTGGTATGAGACTTGATGGTAGAAGAGCTGTTGCTACGGTGTTGAGCTTGTGGTCAGGGTCTTTACTAGCTGTAAGTTTTCCGTTTTGATTTATCTTTTTTTGTTCCATTTTTATGTTATTGGGGAAATAAATGATGAGCTAATTTATTAATCTTATTGATGCGTCCCTTTAAATTTTATTTATATTTAGTTGTGGTTCGGAAGAAAACAATTAAAATCTCTTTAAAATTTTTTTGGAAGAGACAAGTTTATTTAAATTAAATCTCTTTCTAAACAAAATTTTAATGTGGTAATTTTTTTTGTGTCGAAGAAAATTTTCTACCTTTGTAATTTTGTAAGTTTGATTATCTGCTGTTAAAGATGGATGCTGTAGAGTTATTAATGCACATTATTTCTTTCTTTTGAGTGTGGTTTTTAATTATAATCTAAACAAATGCTAAATAAAAGTGGAAACACTGTTGCAAAACAGTGAAAGACTATTATGTTGTTTGGTCTTGATCATGTGGTCAGTGTTTGAGTTTTTTTTTTTTCGAAAGTTAAACTTGTTTATTTTTTTAAAAAGTTTTAGGAGTTTTTTCTTTTTAAAAAATTTGGAATGTCAATTGAAATGGAGAGTCCTGTGATCGTGTCCCATAGAGTTTAAGCAATCATGATAAAAAATGACATGAAAAACATAGGCCATGTATAGAAACAGTGTTTAAAAACTCTTTTCTATTTATGGTAAACTGTTTTTAAAAGTAATGTTCTAAAATAGTTTTCAACAAATTAGTTTTAAAAACTTGTTTTCTGAAAACTTCAAATTGGTGTTTTCTGACATAATTTTCGAAAAATAATCTTAATTCATTCTTCCTCCATGATATATAAAAAATATTAAAATTTTGAAAATAAAATAATATTAATTATTTTTAAATATTTAGTAAATATGATAAATAAAATTAATATAGATTTTAAATTTAAACTCAAAACTAAAAATAATTACAAAGTATATCAAAATAAAATTATCCAAACAACATTTCATTGTTTTCTGTTTTGGAAACAGTTTTCGAATTACAGTTATCCAAACATGTTTTCTTCATAAAACTGTTACCCAAATATACTCATAATACCTCCAAACAATCTAAATACGGTTTGATCTTTGGTTTTGTTGTAGTTTTAGTTTATAACTGTAAAAATAGTTTTTGAAATAATTTTTAATAAGATAATTGTTAAGCTAAAAATTGTTTTATATTTGATAAAATATTACGGCATAAATTTAATTTACTTCGAGAACTTATATTTGAATACTCAATCAAGCACACATAATGCACAAGATTTTCAGTAAACATGTGTAGAAACTATGAGTTGCAAGTCTACCAAGGAATGAGAAGAACTCTTTCGTCGTTTTCACCGGTGGAAAATACCTATGGTCTATGAAATTTTTTTAGATTAAGTCTAAACAAAAATCTCTCAAAAGAAACGGAACATGATAAATTCGGATCTTGATTTTCTCAATTTATACGAATTACATATATTTCAACCATCTTATTTAATCTAATAGTTATTATTATGCCAAATCAAGAAGATCACTTAAAGTAAATGAAACTGTCTATTATATTACTTAAATCTTTTCAATAGAAAATATTTCACTTTCCTTTTTTTTATTCTTATTTTACTCTCTCTGTTTGGGGTTCTAATAATAAAAAAGATATGCAGAAAATTGCTTTTTTATATCAAAATTAACTAGTACGATCACTTAAAGCAAATAAACCCTTTGTTAGAAAATAACTTTTAAAAAATGAATCCTAAAAAATAGTTGGAACCTCAAACCTAATTTCTTTTTAAAAAAAATATAAAAGATAAAACAGAAGTTTTTAACTAGATTTATAAATATTATCTTGGTGTTATCATATTTCTTTTATGTAGTTTACATAGGTTATTAATGTTATTTTCTCTTTCTTTTTTGGTTAGAGCAAGCTTCATATGAGCTTCTTATAATCATTGTTCAAATATTGCTAACTTGCTTTTAAGATATGGTTTCTTTATTTTACTTATTTTAATCTGGATCAACATTTATTCATTTGTTGTACATATTTTTATTATATCTTATAATGATTTAAATTAGATTTCAAAAGTAAGTATACTTTAATTTATTTTCAATCCCATTGATTCAAACTAAAAACATGAATCTAACAAATCATATAATTTGAAAAAGAAATCATGACAATATTAAAATTGAAAACAATGACACTATATATATATATAGTAGTAATTTTCTATATCTTTTTTATTATTAGAACCCTAAATAGAGAATAAATAAATAGAAGAAAAACAAAAAAAAAAGAAATATTTCCCATTGAAAAAAACATAAAATTTGAAAATTTTAAGCAATATAATAAACAGTTTTATTTATCTTAAATGATCTTGTTGATTTTATATAATAATGATTATTAAATTTAATAAGATGATTCAGATATATATAAGTTGCACATATGTTTCTGACAAAACAGAGAGAACCAAATTCCTAATAAATTCACAAGAATCATTAATCACTTGGCTAGATTAGCCAGAAACGTAATCAACAGTAACAACTAACAAAGTTAACAAGCACCTTCCCTGCATCCGCCCATAAGATAAGTATTCGTCACTAATAAACGTGAGATATTTTGTCATTTTGTCAAGAGAATAGGGAGAATCATACATGGATCCAAGTCAAGGTAACGGCAACAAACCTCATACGAGACAAGTAACCATGCCAGGTAGGGCATAAGGATTAAGCTCTTTCTGCAACCTGGCAAAATAATAAGGCCTTCTGTCTCAAAAGCCGATCAACTCTTCCTTCTCTCTTTCATGAGAGATTCTTTTTTAAACTGCTCTGAGATTTTTTTTACCAAAGGTACCAGGCATATAAAAGAGGAAATGAATTTTTTTTTTTTTATAAAAAATTCCACTTCTCTCTTCATTGCCTCTCACGGTGGAGAGTACCTCTAGTTCAGAAAAATTTCCCTAGACATAGTCTAGATAAGAATTTTCCTCACACACCATACATAACTATCAACCAAAATAAGAGTTAAGAACACTATACAAAATAATACAAAGTGCATGACAATTACATATGGCATGAAGCCTATTCATGGAAAACACGACTGATGATGCTTACAGAAAAATGGAAAAACCCTATCTACAGGACACAAATGGAAAAACTATACATTGAACACTGGAAAAAGTAGCAGTACAGTGGGTTGACAGGGCTTTATTATAAACTTACTTCAAATTTAGACGATCTAGACGATCTATCTCCACCAAGATAAAAAAAAAAAGCCTGAAAAACACCATGCAAATTATCTACAACAGAACATAAATTGAAAGTAAAAGTATCACGGTGGAAAAGAAAGCGAGAGATGAGTTTTGAGAAGCGTTGCCCTCCGGTATATATCCGTAAGGATACGGAGGAGGAGGGGTGTTACCAGCACCGCAGCAGTCTACGGGAGCTGTAGAGCAATTGCCTTTAACCAGTGGAGGTGGTGGAGATTGATATGATGGGTAGCCTGAAGGTGGTGATGGCGGCGGTGGAGCTCCATATAAAGGGTAGCCCGAAGGTGGTGGTGGTGGAAGTGGATGACATGGGTATTGACAAATTGTGCAGTTCGTACAAGCAGTAGGGGAAGGCAAGACATCACCGGAACCCTCCCGTATTGCATAAGCAAGGTTAAAAGCAGACAGCCAAAGTGCCAGAAGAAAGGCAAAATTTGCTGTTGACATTTTTCTTGCTTGCAAGAAACACTACTTCAAAGAAATAATAAATGAAGTAGAATACAGTGTTTTTTTGTTGATTTAAGATGAACTGACAAGCACAGAATTTCACGGGTTGAAGAAAATTCTACACCTTTCTTGAGACTTATACACTGGCTCCCTACCCTAGTTTTGGATCTTTCTTCTCCTGTATTTCGGATCTGTTGCCGCATGGCAGACCACCTGTCATGGTCATGTAGAGGCAGTCTTGAAAGCTAAACTTATTTGCATGTACGAACAAATAACAATGCCTTGTCCCTTTCTCAGGAAAATGAAAAGAAGGAAAACTGGGAGAGTAAGGAAAGAACTGCCATATGTGAATCATTCTTAGATATTGTAAAATCTCTTCTGTCAGTTTTAGCCCACATTTTTTACTAACAAGGATTGCAACATATGAAATTGAGTCTATGAGTTCTGAACCCATCAGAATCAGGTGTTCCGGGCACAGGAATTCATATTGATGGAGACGGAGAAAGAAATAAATTCTCTCTCCCCCCATCACTTGTTGTACATGCTCTTGCACATGAATTCCTTAAGTGCCTGGAACAACTAATTTTTTTTTCTTCAGAATCAACTCTATAAGGATACAATTATCCACATATCAAGCCTATGAGAGTGCAATTATCAAACCCAACTCTTACGTTAGTATATTGACATCTACAGTAGCATTTAAACCTCTTTTACTGAAGTTTCGATTCAGTAAAATTTTTCTCAGACATCAACTTATAATATTCAATCACAACCTAAATAAGAATGCAGTTTTTACATACCTTCAGAGAAATCAAATGCATGCCTGTGAGCAGAACCTCAAAGATATTATTGGACCTGTTGAGAATCCTATTAAGATTCTTGCTATGTGTCCCGGTAGAAATGTTATTTATATTTATCTTATCTAATTTATGTCTCCTAGTCCTATTAGATTTTATATTTGTAAGTCTATATATTGGATAGCTGAAATTGTATTCAAATCAATTAATAATACATTATTCTTTTCAATTCTTAGTTTTAACATGGTATCAGAACAATATCTTTCTTGGGATCCTCAATAATTTTTTTCATCTTTCTTCTAAAAAAAATTGTTTATGGGTACTGTTCACGTCACTACTCTCACGACACTGTTTTCAAGTACTGTTCACGGTGCTATTTTCAGGTATTGTTCAGAGGTAGCAGAGAAAGTTTGATAAATAGTTTCATACGAAAAAAAAGTAAAAAAAAGGACAGTAAAAAAATATCATTCTTATGGCTTCAGATAAATCTGCTTTGGTAACTCAGACTTGGCAAGGTGGTCGAGCTGATGTTAGTAGTAGTAGAGAACATGGTTTTAGTGATTTGATTCGTCATAATGGCAGAAGTGATCGTAAAATTTGTGGTTGTGGTATTTGTTAATCATGGTGGTGATAGTTGGGAATCAATTCGTCAATGTACTCACTGTCACCGTTATGAGCATACTCGGGAGAGATGTTGGCATTTGGTTGGTCGTCCCCTAGTTTCTAACGGTCTAGCTTCTGATTCAGTTGAATGTGAGCCTGTGTTCGGTTTCCAAAGTTGAGTATGATGAGTTCTTACAATATAAGGCAGCTCAACAGGCATCTTCCATGACTACTCTTATAAGCCAGAAAGGTACATCAGTTGCTTGTTTACTCTCGAGAAATTCTTCATCTAAACCTTGGGTTCTTGATTCTGCAGCCACTGATCATTTGTCAGGTACCAATGATGTTTTTTTAGCTTATTCTCCGTCATCATCCTCACCTGATGTTACTATTGCTGATGGATCTAAAACCACTGCTAGTGGTATTGGCACTAAGCATCTTAGTTCTTCTGTGTCTTTATCATCCATACTTTATGCTCATTTTTCTCAGTATAATTTGTTATATGTTAGTCAGCTTACAAAATATATAAACTGTTCTCTTACCTTTCTCACTAATTCTGTTCTTATTGAGGATCGAAAGACGCGAAAGATAATTGGTGGGGGGCATGAATCCAACGATCATTATTATTTTGATCCTGTTACATCACCTGTTGTCTGCTCAGTTGACGTGTCTCCTTTCCATCTTCACTTTCATCTTAGTCATCCATCTTTGGAGACACTGAAGAAGTTAGTCTCGGCTTTGAATCATGTTTCATCTTTGGAGTGTGAGTCGTGTCAGTTGGGTAAGCATCATTGTGTCTTTTCCTTCCTGCATTAATAAACGTGTGTCTAGTCCTTTTATGTTAGTACATTATGATATTTGGGGTCCGAGTCGTGTGTCTTCTAAACTTAACTTTCGGTATTTTGTTACTTTTGTGGATGATTATTCCAAGCTCACATGGTTTTATTTAATGAAAGACCATTCTGAGTTATTTTCTATTTTTTGTGCCTTTTGTGCTAAGGTGAAAACTTAATTTAGTTCGTCTATCAAAATCTTTCGTAATGATAATGCTCGTGAGTATTTTTTAGATCCTTTTACTATTTTCATGACTAATCTGCCATCATCCATCAGTCATCCTGCTCTCATACATCTAAAAAAAATAGGGTTGTAAAGCGAAAAATCGTCATCTTTTAGATATTGTTCGTACTCTTTTATTTCGTATGCATGTTCCTAAATTGTTTTGGAGTGATACTATTCTTATTGCCTGTTACTTAATTAATCGTACACCGTCTTCTATTCTTAATGACAAATCCTTGCACTCTGTTATTTCCTAACAATACACTTTTTCATTTACCTCTTCATATTTTTGGGTCTGTTTGTTTTGTTGATCAGCTTAGTCCAGACATTGGCAAACTTGATCCTCGCTCCATTAAATGTATTTTCTTGGGCTATTCTCACACACAAAAGGGTTATCGATGTTATAATCCGTCGTTAAAAGGTATTTTGTTTGTGTTGATGTTATATTCTTCGAGACTAACCCATTTTATTCTGAGTCTCACTTTGTATTTGATTAGGCTGATTCTTTTTCATTTCTATTGCCCATTCCAATGCCTCTTACACAGTTAGATCTTCCTACTATGGTTTCCACTTCGTCAATTCCTCCTAGGTCGGTATCTCCACTATAAGTTTACATTCATCGTTCAAAACCTCCAGTCTCAATTGCTCTACCAATTACTTCCTCGTTAACAAATCCGGATCCATCTTTAACTAACTTATTTGAAGATGATTTTCCCATTGCTTTCGAAAAGGTAAGTGTTTATGCACTACTCATCCTACTGCTAATTTTGTGTCTTATGATCAGTTATCTCATTCACACGCTTCATTTGTGGCTTCAGTCTTACTATCTTTGTTCTTAAGTCTGTTATAGAGGCTTTATCTCATTCTGGGTGGAAAGCAGTAAGAAGATATGCATGACTTGAGTACTAATGATACATGAGACTTGGTTCCTCTCCTGTTTGGGAAATCTGTTGTTGGATGTTGTTGGGTTTATACTGTAAAATTTCATCCTTACGGTATTGTCGTCTAGTAGCAAAATGATATACACAGGTATATATTATTGATTATGCTGAAAGGTTCTCAACTATGGCTAAGATTACATCTATTCGTGTTTTTGTCTCTTTGGTAGCTACGTTTAATTGGTCGTTACATCAGTTAGATGTCAAGAATGTTTTCCTGAATGGTTCTCTACAATAGGAGGTTTATATGGAACAACCTCTTGCTCGGGGGGAGTGTCGATTGAAGAAGTCACTACATGATTTGAAACAATCTCCATGAGCATGGTTTGGCAAGTTCAGTGAAGTGGTGATTAATTTTGGTCTAAGTAGATGTGGTGTAAATCATTCTGTCTATTATAAATATAGTCAAGTAGGTAGGATATTGTTGATCGTGTATGTGGATGATATTGTGATCACAGGAGACGACAATGAGGGAATTCTAAAACTAAAACAGTTCCTAAGTACTAAATTTCAAACAAAGGATCTAGGACAGGTTTATGTATCAAAGTTGCTAGATCTTGTTATGGTATTTCTTTATCTCAGCATAAATATGTTCTTGATTTGTTGAGTGATACTGTAATATTGGAGTGTAAGCCTATAGATAATCTTATATATCCCAACACAAAACTTACAGTTGATCAATGTGTATTATTATCTCATCCAGGACAGTATAGACAATTGGTTGGGAAATTGAATTATTTGATTGTTACTAGACCTGATATTTCATTTGCAACAAGTATAGTTAGTCAGTTTCTAAATGCTCAACGAATTAGTAATTGGGATGCTGTTATTTGTATTTTGAGATATCTAAAAAATGTTCATGGTCGTGGTTTACTTTATCAAAATCATGATAATACACAGGCTGAGGGTTATACTGATGCAGATTGAACAAGCTCTTCATTTTATAAAAGGTTTACTACTGGATATTGTGTGTTTATCGGAAGTAATTTAGTATCATGGAAGAGTAAGAAGTAAACTGTGGTGGCTAGATCGAGTGTCGAGTCCGAATACATAGCGATGACGCATACTACCTTTGAAATGGTTTTACTTAAACAGTTGTTAGTGGAACTTAGGATTGACCAATCAAATCCTATGAACTTGATGTGTGACAATCAAGCAGCCATTCATATTGCAAATAATCCAGTGTTTCATGAGATAACTAAACATATTGAAGTTGATTGTCATATTATTCGAAAAAAGCTTATACAAAATGTGTTCAATACCAGATATGTGAAGTCAACAGATGAATTAGTAGATTTATTTACTAAACCATGGGATGATTCTCGAGTTAAATTTATTTGTAACAAATTTGGTAATATCTATGCTCAAACCTGAAGAGGAGTGTTGAGAATCTTATTAGGATTCCTATTTATGTTTATTTTATCTAATTGATGTCTCCTAATCATATTAGATTTGATATTCATAAGTTTATATATTGGACAGCTAAATTGTATTCAAATCAATAAATAATACATAATTTTTCTCAATTCTTAATTTCAACGGGACCAATCAGACTGTTCCTGCCAATTTTAATGCTTGGATGGTCTGGATGTTTCATCTATATATGTGTATAAATAATTATCATTTCATTTTCTTGACAAGAAGCAAAAAACGGAGGAGAAATTGCATTAAATAGATTAAATAATGGAGATACAAAGCTGTTGATACAACATCATCAAACCCTGTTTTGTTTCTAGGAACAATGAGCAGAACTTGACTGGTCCATATCCTGGCTGTTTAAATAAACATAACTAATTAGCTGATCACTACAGGTTGATGTTTCAGGATGTGGATAAAATCCTCTGTAGCTTTTGTCTACCTTTGCTAAGCATATGTCGTTAATGCACCTGAAAAATTCGTGCTTCTGGGAGAAAGGTTGAGCTGCATACTCCTCAAGTGGCATCCACTATGGGAACATGACAAACATGTGAAAATGATCATTAATCAATTCGAGAGTTCTTTAGATTCAGCTTCTTCAGGTTTTTGCAATATGAGAAACATTTAAGTTTCGTGATAAACAGCAGTATGCAATTGAGATTGCGAGGCATGAGCATAAGGTTTGCAGTAGCTGACCCTAAGTATGATTCTTGTAAGTTTGAGAGATTGATGTAGTGACCAACCCAAACAATCCAATCTAGAACATGGTTTTAGTCAATATATTAAACTCAACGCAACCAAACCAGCCAGGAAAGAGAACACTCAATTTGAAACTCCTTAAGGATCTTGCCAGAGACAGAACAAATGCAAGACTTTAGTTTACAAAACAACGATTAATTGTTTCACTCATGCTTCAATCCCAACTCAAGCATAATCCTTTTTTTTTTTATTTCTCAGCTACTTTGAAATAATTAAATTAGCTACAGACTATAAAAAGCCAACTACATTGATTTCAGGATTATCATGTGAAGTTAAAAAGACACCTATGAAAGTCACAATTATTGCTTAATTCTATGCCTGCTTCCATTTTGACAGTTTTATTATCATAATGATCAGTTGAAACATAAGCCAATCAACAACAGAGTAGTACCTGGGCTGCCTCAATCTCTAGTTCTTGCTTTTGAATATCAAACGATAGAGGGTGCAGCATGCACAAAAAGAATAAATCTGATTTTCCAAAGAATGACTTGTGTAATTGCCTGAAAGTTGAGCCCATAAAGTGTAAAGGAATGTGAAAACACCAAACCAACTTTAATCAACAAAACCTTATTAACAATTTCAGATGGGCTAGACAACACCAATAAAGTTAGAAATTGGGGAGTAAAAAAGATGGCTACAGAAACCTAGATACAGCTGAACAACAGGCATAAACTACTCTGTCTATTGACCTTGAAACCGGGCTATAACTGAGCTATACTTCTTAAAGTTTGACACAAAATTCATGTTTAATCAGGAAATGATATTAAATTTGCAGAATAAGGAATAAGTTTAATCTCCCAAAACTTTGACCTAGTTCAACTTAATAAAATAATTGAACGAATAGATTCGCCTAACAATTAATTGTTTCCCTATATTTTTACTACACCAGTGGACTTCACACCAATTTACTATTTTTCAGCCATATTTCAAAACATAGATGGCCAAATATGTCAGGTTTATCTAAACTATTAGATTCAGAAAATGATAAACAATTTCAAGGGAATATCTTCTAATTATTATCAGAAAAACCATTTAACAAAATCACATTTTTGTAAGGCTCAAGATAGCTCATATGTAAAGGATAACAAATACTTCAATCTAGACACCTAGATCACATCTAACGGGCATCATTCTCCTCGTTTACCCCTCAAAAGGGATAGCAAGCCACTGTAATTATGGATGAGATCTCAAGGAGATACCAACTATACACAAGTTTCCATAGGCTAACTACAAAGGATCACCCCTGCCCCAAAACCAAGATAAATCATCAAGTAGGCATCTGAACTATAACTCGAATGTCAAAACATCATAAGATTAAAGAATAAGGTTATAAAGGAAATCATAAAATCAGAGGACGGTTGGAATTTGTAACAAGTTACAAATTTTCATTACTGACGTATCTGTATCCATATATGAAAAAATGTTATAAAATATAATTATGCAGTATGAGAAATCTGCAAATAATTAAGGGAATGCAAACTTTATACCTGAATGCTAGAATCTCCAAGAACTCTGTGTCAATCTGAAGTAGAGACAATAGTGGTCTTAGAACGAGCAATAACGCCACTATGTAAAAGTAGAAGTATGAACAAATCAACAGCATATATTACGACACACACATCACTTACCCCCGTCTCCTCTTTTACTTCTCTTACAGCTGCCACAAAGACATCCTCGCCCTGTATGTTGAAGAGCTCATTTAATTATTGATAAAAACATGCATTTTAATTTCTTAACTACGTAAAATTCCTAAGGTTAGACACATACCTCGTCAACAACTCCAGTTGGGATCTTCCAAACACCTGTTCCTTGGAATCTGCCACTCTTTTCCTGGACTACAAGCACCTGCCCCCCATGTAAATTTGAGATTTAAAATGTAACACAGAAAAATAAAGTAGAGAAATCTGGAAATAAACTGAGAGAACTATTAGAACGAGGATGTGCTCTCAATGCAAGAGTGCAAAACTCCGCTGTGGAACAAAAACGATATAACAAGAAGGTAGAATATCATTTCAATATTAGATGAGAAGTGAGCACTGCTAAACTGCTGCACAAGGTGTCAAGACCTAACCGGGTTGCTCCCCACAGTAGGATGATACTCAATACAAATCGTTTAGGTCAAACATTTCATAAAAAGAATTAAGTAAAAGGCCCAACTTCAAAAACCAGTCTGTTTTTCTGTTTTTGCATCCCAAAAGAGTACATTATCATACAAAACATAAATATTCAAACAAATGAGCTTTCACCGAAATTAATCCTTGGGGATTAGAAGTAGGTCCATAATTCTTGACTCTTAACAGATATAGAGAAATAGCGAAGGTATCCTCTAAAGTAAAAGTTTCTATAACCCGTCAGTATCATGATTAGGAGAAATCATAGTATTCTTTTAAATTAAAAGAAAAAACTGCTGAGAAAAGCAAAAACGGTTAAAGCCCAGGCTCAAGGGAGGTATGCATGATACACAAACCCCTGAAAAGTCAGCATTTAATTTATAAAGAATCAATAAACTATAAAGGACCTAGTATAAGACCCAACTGATCGTTCAAGAGAAATTATGCTAACCGCAAAGCAAGGAGTACCTCTCTTTTATCATTCAAGACAAAAGCACCAACACCTACTCGGTGTGTAGCATTTGCTGGGATAGTGCTAGCAGTTTCAGGAATCCAGTAAACAAGCATGAGGTAACTTGGCTCGGCATGATGGTACCAAAATCCCTCCTACAACCAATATAACACGTGTACCATAGATAAGTCGGTGGTCAAAACAGCTAATCTTTCATGACTGATGACAAAAACCATGTGTCAGAAACTAATCAACAAATGCCTCTCTCTCCCTTGCACACACAAACACCAGCAAGTGTTCAAGTTCAATGAGCATTCGGTTAATCAGGTGGTCTGGTACTCTGGTTTCCCTTCCTACACTAGATACCTCATGCAATGCAGATTCAGCAAGGTGGATTTGATTAAGATCAGCAAAAGATTCTCCTACTTTTATACAGTGGAAATTATCACCTTAACTGCAGTTTCAACAAGATTTACAAGTGAAATAGGCAATTTGATCCAAACTCCTCTTTTTCCCTGCAAAGTAAATTTCAAATATAATCAAATTCCAAAGCAAAAAAGAAAAAGTCAAGTGATATGCAAGCCATGTTTAAAAAAACAAAATAAAATGCTTATATCCCAATTTTACATGCTGTAACGAGATTAGACCCATAACAGGTGATTAGTCCAAGCACAAGCAAATAATATATGTCAACTTATAAGGGAATCCTAACTTCAATCTTCTTACCTTTAAGGAGGCATTGTCTGTGTCTTTTTGAGAGGTCCAATAACATTTTTAATAGCATTTGTCAAATATTACAAAATAAGTAAAGAAGGAAAGTAGGTCTCGAAGTTAAATCCAGCACCCAGGCATCCTTTAGGAGATGACTCAGAATGAAGGTTGTTGCAAATTTACTTCAAATATCGAAGGACACATAACATATTATCCCTCTGTAACATTTTTCTATGTACTCTCTTGTGTTGAGTAGACAGTCGTGGCATTCGAAACTCTGTACGGAATGATGATATTACTGCTAACTTTCCGAAAAATGTATGACAAACAATAGTAAGTCAACCAAAGAATGACAAAATATGAAAGTATATCTGGAAGTGGACCATATTTGACCACTTGGGTCACCAACTCAGACCCAAAATTATACTCGTCTATTAGTCTTTTTCCAATCATTAAACTGAGCTTTACTATCAACTTGGACATGATTCTTACCAACTTATTGTATTGAAATGTACTGAGCAATAAAACTATCACGAAAAGGAGTCTTCTAGCTAGTATTTATTGTCAAGCAAGCATTACAACAAAGCATTTAGATCAACAAAACCAAAGATAAAGTAAGACAATAAGAAAAGGTAAATGACCATGATAAAGAAAGATATACAGTACAGAATAAACACCTGCAGCCTCCACTGTGCTATTGAAACCCTGAGCATAATAACAAAAGACTCAGGGTCCATGGGCTGGTTCATTTCCACAATGACACCTCCATGGTCATCATTGACTGCAGGAAGTAGTTTAACCTCATCTACTCCATTTTCACACGCTTGATTCACCAGGGCCGTAGAATTAACTGAAACTGACATGGCTCCCACCGTAAATGGAAAGAAAAATCTGATGTTCACACCTGAAAGGACAGACTCAAACATAACGAACTAAATCAAACCATAATCCCAAATTGTGCGAGTTCAATATGAATATCCCGAATCATCCAATGAACATCATACACATACAAATACACACAATGGAAATTGAAATTAAATATAGAGAGTAATGATAATAATAATGATAATAGAAGTCTAACAAGGTGAATCAACAGCAAATTTAGTCAAAACTATTCAAACGAGCTCATAATACAATAAACAATACATCAAAATTTGTACAGAATGAAAATGAAACTAATTAATCAAACGAAAACAGTTAGTTATAAGTGTTGTAATACATGTAATTCACCTGATACGAAACTCTACTCCAAAGAAAAACACTTCCTTACGAAGATTAACACAGATATTAGGGATTTAATTTCAAAAGGAGCTTAGGAATCTATCAGTTTCGCTTATAAGCGCACGGATTTTATCAGAGAGTGGAAATGAAAATGATCACCGCTATACTAGACGTTGAAGCAAGGAGCTCTGCAATTTATAGTGCGTATTTTATGCGCGAAAACTAGCCGGAAACGAGTGGATGACAGACGCATTTCCACTCATTTTTATAACCAATAATGATTTTTGTTGCGACAGATGGGCCGGCCTTATTCTGGCTTACGTGGAGGTTTGTGGAGTGGAGTGGAGAAGCCACCGCTTACAAAGAGAGAGACGGGCAGACGGCAAAGCTTTTTAGCCGCATACACTGACTGATGGTGAAATTACGGATAGCTCGTCCATTGCATCTAGTCATATGATTCGGATTCCGATTCCGATCACCTTAAAAATTCTCAGGTAGATGTTTTAGATCCGTTTAAAATTTTTATTAATAATTTTTAAAAATTTTATTGATAATAAAAGTATAGATATAGTATTTAAAAATAAAATTATTAATAAATTTTTTTAAAATTATTAATAAAATGAACGAGTTTAAAATATTGATTTTAAATTCGATCTAATCAAAAATGTATCATCTAATTTACCCGAACCTATTTGAGCTGTATATGTAATTATTAACAGATTTTGGATAGTTTTTGGCATTATTTTATAATATCCTACCGGTTCAGATAGGATACAATTAAAATCTTTTTATTGTCTGTTAAATTCGATTATATATTTTATATTATGGATTATAAATTTTTAGTTATATAATTATGGTTTGATTATAAAACTTTTACTCTCATTTTGAATCTTGATTTACTGTTTATAAATTAATATTGAAAAATATATTATCATTTTACCATTATGATTTTTTCTTTAGAAAATTTTTATTTTTATTTTTTTGGGATATAATGAGATAGGGTACTCGCAATTATTTGTTCTTATATCTCTGTATACTAGCTAAAAATAGGTTATAGTGGGTAATGAAAAAATTGTCATAAACGGTATGGGTATACGAAGTAAAAAAATAAATAGGTTGAATGATTATGAGAATAGATAGAGTTTAGGTAGTGATTTACTAAACTAGAATGATTATGAGAATAGATAGAGTTTAGGTAGTGATTTACTAAACTAGAATGATTATGAGTATGGCAAAATTTGTGAAGTACCATATCTATTGTTATCCCTACATATTATGGGTTTTATGGGATTAAAAACATCTAAAAAATTAATATATCCCGATTGTGGTATCATTAAGTATATTTTTTTCGCAAAATCATTTCAAAATTGTTTCGATTGAAACCGTTTTTGTCTTCTTAACCTCTTAAACTTGAAGTACTTGACTTTTTACCAAACACATTAAAACACTTTTGATAATTAAAAAGTGGTTTTTAGGTTATAAAAAAAGTTATAACAAACGAGACCTAAGATGTCTAGATTCTATCCGCCCACATGAAAAAAAAAAAAAAACTATTTTGTAATTTCCTGCTCATAATTGTTGGATCTAAATAGTAATGAAAAACGCAAGAAAATGGCACATAATTTACGTGGTTTACAAATAAAATTTTTTTGTTCATGAGCGATGATGAGAGGGATTTAAGTATAATAAAAAATGGAGCAGTACACGATTCAAGAGAGAAAACTCTCAAACCTTAGTCCCGATTACATTCTTAACCAATTTTAATAGGGTTGAGCATGAGTTGGTTTGGTTTAAAAAATCAACCCAACCCAATTATATTGGGTTGAAAAAATCTTAACTTAATCCAACTTATGAACTCATCCAACCCAACCTAACTCATTCAAACCGGTTTAGGTTACCGATTTGGTATTTTTTTCACTTAAAAATTAATGCAAACATATTACGTAAGAATTAATATTGTACTGCAATTATTCATTATTCATTAGATTCAAAATCAAATTCATACAAGAATTTATTAAATCTTACAAACCATCATTTACAAATTAAGTACCTCTAATCACTTCACACAAAGTTCAAACAATTTTAATTTAATACAAACTATACAAAAGTAAATAAAAACTAAATTTTAAAGATGTTTGATAAATTAAATTCTTCAAAACTTCAACACTAGTATAGACTTGGTCCTAGAATCTCCATAACCAAATTTCATTATACCAAAAACATAAAGTGAATAAACATAGGATAAGCAAATCAATTCAACAATTTTTTGGAAAATATATTGAAAGTCCAAAAGAAATATTTTCACGAGAACAAACGATCTTCTTCAACTAAAATTTATTAAAAAGAAACATGTTCCTAATTGGTCTTTTTATGGAAACTATTATTTTTTGTTGGAGGGTTTTTAAAAAGTAATAAATAAATAAATATATATATATAAACACACGAAATATAAACTATAATCCAAATTAACTTATCAAAATATAAATGTAGTCTATTAAATATACACACAAAATATATATTGCAATTTAAACTAACTTACCATAAAATATAAATGTGGTTACTCAATTATTAAAGTAAGTATATTTTAAATATATATAATTATATAATAATTAAATTACCGATTTAAATTATATTAAAAAAAATTAACTTGTAATCCAACCCAACAACCAAAACATCGTATTCACATTGAACACGAGTTCACATAATCATGATACAAACTTAATGGGATTATCATAGACATCTCAAATGAGAATTATCAAAGTCGACGCTAATGGATAACTCGAGATCAATCAATGAAGTCCTCGTCGTCGTTAGTGACGTTAATGTGAGTGTTAATCAATTTTTAACGACTTTAGATGTTTGACCATCCAATTGGGTGACCCTTACTAAACGAGAAATTATCTGAATTATTCTGCTAGATTTATAGATGCGTCGACGTCCATCGATAGTTTGTTTGTCCAATCACACAAGTAATCTGTTTTTGAAATTTTTATAGCATGATGTTTGAATTTTTCTCATTAAAAAAGGAAAAAGGTTTAAGCATTTTCTTTTATTCTCCGATTCATCTAGAAATTCAAAACAAATTAATGTATTATCACTGTTATTAAGGGTGAAATTGAGTTGAACAGCTCGATTCGAAACTCGATTAAATCAAACTCGAATTTGAGCTCGACCTTGAACTGTGATTTTGGTTTGGTTAACTTATTGAGTCGAATTGAGTTTGAGCAATGTCAAACTCAACTTGTTAGGCTCGCGAGCCAACTCGATTTAATAAATAAAACAAAAAACAACTGAAAAACCAAATTAGGTGTATGCATTTATACAAGGGCAAAGATGGTTTCAACTTTCAATTGTAGCATTTAAGAGTATCAAAGGCTGCTGCTATTTGGGTACTAATAATTTTTTTTCAATCATCAATTAAGTTAAATGCCAATCAACCACTTCAACTAATCATACATCATTATAATCAAAACCCCCAAAACCATACCATCTTAAAAATTTAGAATGGCTAAAAAAGAAATAAAATCATCTCAAAATAATTTGGCATCTTACAATGAGACAAGTGTAGTAAAACTTAAATCTGACATTTTTTTTAGTATAAATGTTCTGTCAATTATTTGAGTAAAATCTTATGATTGATTGTATTTAAATTGTTCTGTTGGATATTCCTTGTGTTTCATCTGATGGATACATCAAATTGTTTTTGATTAAATTGGATTTCCTTTGTGATTTGTTAAAAGTAGATATATTGGATGCTTTTGGTTTAATTGAGATATTTGTTGTTTTTTTGTCTTAAGTTGGATTCATGGAATTTTTTGATAGGCTATCTTTAGAACATTGAGATATATGCTTAACTTTGGCGGGGTGGATTCAGAAACCTTAATGTTTTTATTATTAGTTTTTAAAATCAATTTAGTTTAGCTTTTATTTTGCAACATATAATACAAAACTCGGAACTAGGTTAAGATAAGATTAGTTTAGATAATTTATATTTTCACAACGCAATTCCCTGTAGATTCGACCTCGCACTTGCACAACGCTATATTGCAAACGACTCGTGCGCTTGCGAGTAAATTAAAACTCACAACAAGTTTTTGGCGCCGTTGCCGGGGAACTTGTTTGGTTTGTGAAATTTTTATCTGGATTAATTTTATTTTTCTACTAGTTAGTTTGCATTGTTTGTTTGATTCTTCAGTTTGGCAATTTTATTTTATTTTATTTGTTTCTATTTGTCGATTAAAAAAAAATTGTTAATTTTTGTGAGTAGTGTGTTTGCTGTTTGTGCATTTATTTTATTCTATTATGTAGTTTCTGCTGGTAGGTTATTTTAGTGCTTTTTGTGCGGTTCATGCTTGGTCGGAGATCCTTGAATTTAGATTTGACACATTTAGATCCCGACTTAGAAAGAACTCGTAGGAGGCAGAAGAGAGCACCAGTTGAAATAGGAGAAAATTTTAGGAATGCAAATCATCCTGAACATGTAGAGCAACTTAGAGCTTGGAACGTGGATTCCACTACATCCCTTAGGGATTTGTTCGCACCCGTTGCGACCAATTCATCTTCTTGCATAGTGTTGCCACCTACCAATGCCACCCATTTTGACCTGAAACCCCATGTCATCCAACTCCTACCTTCATTCCATGGCTTAGATCTTGAAAATCCTTATAGCCATGTAAAGAAGTTCAAAGATATTTGTGCTACATTCAAATTCCAGAACTTCTCTGAGGAGTCTGTCCATCTTCGACTTTTCCCTTTTTCTCTTCACGATAGAACTAGGGCGTGGTTGGATTCCAACACGTCCGGATCTATCACATCTTGGGAAAACCTGCTTAGTAAATTTTATCATAACTTTTTCCCGATGTCAAGAGTGAATGAGTGCCGAAAGGAGATTAGTTCTTTCACTCAGGATGAGGATGAGAAGTTCTTTAAAAGCTGGGAACGCTTCAAAGAGTTACTGATCAGATGCCCTCCACATGGATATGAGAAGTGGAGACTCGTTCAATTCTTCTACCAAGGGTTGACTCAACC
The DNA here is from genome assembly GCA_023935145.1 of Bretschneidera sinensis. Taxonomy (NCBI): domain Eukaryota; kingdom Viridiplantae; phylum Streptophyta; class Magnoliopsida; order Brassicales; family Akaniaceae; genus Bretschneidera; species Bretschneidera sinensis. Next base: position 74,929,091 of record CM043704.1, read on the forward strand.
CAACCGTAGTATGATCGAGTCTATGAATGGGAGGGCATTCTTAAGTCTGACGGGAGATGAAGCATACAACGCATTGGACAAATTGTCTGATAACTCGCAGCAGTGGGATTTTTCAAGCTGTCGAGATAAGTTCGTTTGTGCTCCCAAGAAAGGAGGCATCTATGAGGTTAGGGAAGACGCTGACTTGAGGCTAAAGTTAGATGCTCTCACTAAGAAGATTGATGCTCTCACTGTGGGCCAATCCATCAATGCTGCCAACACATTCCATGTTGAAAGCTGTTCTATCTGTGCTAGTCCCATGCATCTAGCACAGAATTGTCCATCAATGCCGGCTTTTACCGAGTATCCTATGGAACAAGTAAATGCTTTCAATGACTATCGGAGGCAGTTAAATGGATCATACTCAGAGACGTACAATCTAGGGTGGCGGAACCACCCAAATTTTTCATGGAGGCAGAACCAACCAATGAATCAGGGAGGAGCCCTTCATAATGCTCAAAATCAATATCCTCCCGGATTTGCCCAAAAAATTCCTGGTCATGGTCGTTCTGCCTATCCAGCACCATTACCTACTTACCAAGCTCCCACTCAAACACCAACACTAGTTTCACAGTCACTAGAGGACACCATTAAGGAATACATGAAAACGAATAACCAATCCATGAGCGACGTAAGGAGTGCAACAATGGTAAACACCCAAGCAATTGCCAAGTTGGAGAGTCAAATAGGGCAAATTGCAAGTCACTTGGGTGAGAGAGAGAAGAGGAAGTTCCCCAGTCAGCCCGTGCCCAACCCGAAAGGACAATTTATGGTTAGGAGTTCATCAACTCCTACGCACGGGGAGGAACAAGTACAGTCGATTGTCACACTGAGGTTTGGGAGACAAGTGGACAATCGAGTGGAAGAGAGCCCGGCTATGCAGCAAGGGCAAGGGAGTGGCAACAAGGAGAAGAGAGATGTTGAGCTATCTACAACCATACCCACTGAGAAAGACCCTCCTAGGTCATTTGTACCTAGAGCACCTTACCCCGACAGACTACAGGAGCCCAAGAAATTAGGGAAGTATAAAGAAATTCTGGAGGTATTCAAACAGGTCCAAATCAATATCCCTTTTTGGATGCCATCCATCAAGTGCCATCATATGCCGAGTTTTTAAAGGACTTGGTCACTATCAAGAGGAGGATGAATATCCCAAAGAAGGCATTTTTGACTGAGTGGGTCAGCTCAATCCTTTAGTGCAAGCTACCCATCAAGTATAAGGACCCAAGGTGTCCTACCATCTCTTGCACAATAGGAGTCAGCAATATTGAGAGGGCTCTTTTGGATCTAGGGGCGAGTGTGAATCTTCTAGTCTACTCAGTCTATTTGCAGTTGGGGTTAGGAGAATTGAAGCCCACATCCACGACGCTTCAATTGGCTGACAGGTCAGTGAAAAGACCACGGGGAAAAGTTGAGGACGTCTTGATAAAAGTAGATAAATTCTATTTCCCAGTGGATTTTATTGTGCTTGACACAGAGCTGGTCCAGAATGTAGAGATTCAAATACCGGTGATTCTAGGGCGACCATTCTTAGCCACAGCTAACGCCCTAATCAATTGTAGGACAGGGGTGATGAAGATCTCCTTCGAAAATATGACAATAGAGTTGAACATCTTTGATATCACTAGGCAACCACTGGAATATGATGAAGTGAGAAATGTATGCTTGATAGAGGAGATTCTTGAGGAGACTGTGGATGAATCAAGCATTGAGGATCCCCTGGAGGCGTGTTTTGCTCACTTTGGAGAGGACTTGGGCTTAGATAAGCTACTCGAGGAAATGAATGCTATTTTGGAGTCTGATCCTCAAGAAAGCAATGAAACAGAGGAGACCGCCGAACCTGAAACCCCCAAGATGGAACTTAAGCTTTTACCAGATAATCTTAAGTATAAGTTCCTAGGTTCAGCCGATAGTTTGCCTGTGATTATAGCTTCAGATTTGGGTGAAGTTCAAGAGGAGAAATTATTAGATGTCTTAAAAGAGCACAAGGAAGCTATCGGGTGGACCATTGAGGATATCAAGGGAATCAACCCCTTGGTGGTGATGCACAAGATACATTTGGAAGAGAATGCCAAGCCATCGAGAGAGCCACAAAGAAGGCTCAACCCAGCTATGCAAGAGGTTGTGAGGGCAGAAATAAATTAAGCTGTTAGATGCAGGGATCATTTATCCCATCTCTGATAGCAAGTAGGTGAGCCCAATTCATGTTGTGCCCAAGCGAGCTGGACTGACGGTAGTAAAGAATAAAGATAGCGAGTTGGTACCAACTCGTGTTCAGTCAGGGTGGAGAATGTGTATAGACTACCGTAAGCTGAACGCTGCCACAAGGAAGGATTATTTTCCACTCTCATTTATTGATCAAATGGTGGAGTGTTTGGCTGGGCACGAGTATTATTGCTTTTTGGATGGTTATTCTGGATATAACCAAGTCCCCGTGGACCCCGAAGATCAAGAGAAGACGATGTTTACCTGTCTTTTTGGGATATTCGCCTACCGTCGCATGCCCTTTGGGTTATGCAATGCACCCACTACTTTTCAGCGATGCATGGTCAGTATATTCTCTGACATGGTAGAGTGGTTCTTAGAGATTTTCATGGATGACTTCTCCATCTTCGGTTCAACCTTTGAAGAGTGCCTGCACCGTCTCGCTTTGGTTTTAGTGCGGTGCAAGGAGAAGAACCTAGTGCTTAATTGGGAGAAGTGCCATTTTATGGTTAAGCAAGACATTGTACTGGGGCATGTCGTATCTCATCAGGGGATTGAGGTCGACAAAGCGAAGGTGGACCTGATTTCCAACCTTCCGCCCCCATATACAGTGAAGGAGGTTCGATCTTTTCTGGGTCATGCAGGTTTCTACAAGCGATTTATCCAGAATTTCAGCAAAATCGCCAGGCCCTTGTGCCAGTTATTACAAAAGGATGCCCCATTTATATTTGATGAGGACTGTAAGAAAGCATTTGGGGATCTAAAGAAGATTCTGACGTCCACACCCATTATTCAACCACCCAACTGGGGTGTGCCTTTTGAGATTATGTGTGACGCATCAGATTATGTTGTTGGAGTTGTTTTGGGGCAGCGTGTTGATAAACTTCCCCATGTTATCTATTATGTAAGTCGAACTCTAAACAACGCACAACTCAATTACTCTACCACTGAGAAGGAGTTACTTGCAGTCGTTTTTACATTAGACAAGTTCAGATCCTACTTGTTAGGATCTAAGGTCATTATCTACTCGGATCATGCAGCCTTAAAGTATCTTTTCTCTAAAAAATATGCTAAATCTCGTCTTATCCTATGGATCTTGCTACTTCAAGAGTTCAACATTGAGATGCGGGATAAGAAAGGTTCTGAAAATGTGGTGGCGGACCATTTATCTAGATTGATTGTGGATTTCACTGAGGCCGCCACTCCCATTTCTGATACCTTTCCTGATGAGTAGTTAATGCTCATTGCTCAAAATCCCGCTCCATGGTTTGCTGATATAGTGAACTATCTTGTCACCGGACACATGCCTTTGCATTGGGGGCGACAAGATAAATCAAAATTTTTAGCCATGGTGAAACATTTTTTCTGGGATGATCCTTATCTGTTTAAGTATTGTCCCGATCAGATCATCAGAAGGTGTATTCCTGAGCATGACCAATCTAATGTCATCGCCTTTTGTCATGATCATGCTTGCGGAGGCCATTTCAGTGCTAAAAAGACCGCTGCAAAGATTTTGCAGTGTGGATTTTATTGGCCTACCATGTTCCGAGACTTTCACACCTACTGTGTATCTTGTGAGCGTTGTCAAAAGCTAGGGAGTCTTTCTAGGAGGAATATGATGCCTCTTAACCCTATTCTGATTGTTGAGATTTTTGACGTGTGGGGCATTGATTTTATGGGACCGTTCCCAAACTCCTTTGGCAACTTGTACATTCTAGTTGCTGTGGATTATCTGTCCAAGTGGGTGGAGGCCGTTGCGTGCAAGACCAATCACCACAGAGTTGTGGTCCAGTTTTTGAAGGACACTATTTTTGCTCGATTTGGTACGCCTCAAGCAATCATAAGTGATAGAGGTAAGCACTTTTGAAATCGGATTTTTAAGTAGTTGATGAAGAAGTATTTCATCACACACAAGGTTGCCACCCTATATCACCCGCAGACGAGTGGACAAGTGAAAATTTCTAATTACGAGATCAAACACATTTTAGAGAAAACTGTGAACCCTAGTAGAAAGGATTGGTCTCTGCGATTGATTGATGCACTGTGGGTATATCGGACAGCCTTCAAGATGCCAATTGGCATCCTATCGTATTGTGTACGGAAAGGCATGTCACCTTCCGATCGAATTAGAGCATCGTGCGTATTGGGCTATCAAGCAACTGAATTTCAATCTTTCCAAGGCTGGCTTACAATGGAAGCTCCAACTCAATGAATTGGAGGAGCTGCGGAATGATGCATGTGAGTGTGCCTGATCATACAAAGCACAAATGAAGAAGACTCATGACCAAAACATTTTGAGACGAGCTTTTGAGCCGGGTCAGAAAGTTCTTCTTTACAATTCGCGCATGCATATTTTTCCAGGTAAGCTCAAATCTCGTTGGACAGGCCCATTTATTATTCGGTCAATTTTTCCTCATGGGGCCATCGAGATTGAGGATCCCAAGAATGGTAACACTTTTAAGGTAAATGGACAAAGGCTTAAACCATTCTTGGAGTTGAGGAGTCCGGATATAGAGACGATATTATTGGAGGATCCTAATTACTCTGATTGAGTGTCGTCTACTAAGGGGAGTCTGGTTGAAGACTTTAAACTTAGCGCTCATGGGAGGCACCCCACAGCTTATTCTTTAAGTTTATTTATTATTTTATGTATTTATGCTTAATGTTTGTTTCCAGTATTTTTTGTTTTTCAGTATTTATTTTTCAGGGACAATACGTACTTCAGTTCAAGTTTGGGGGTATGCTACGAGCCATACTAGTCCAGATAGTTCTCCATATCCCATGTAAGCTATTTCCATATTATTCACACATTGGGGTCAATGTGTAATTTAAGTTTGGGGGTATGGGAGACACATCATACACTTTGTCCTAATTTGTTGTCTTTTCATCATAAAGATAAATGCATGCTCATGATATTTTGAAATTTTGGTTGATCTAAACATGTTCTGTGATGTGATGTCATAGGTGAACTTAAAATTTTGAACACATGATCTTGTGATAAAGTTTTAAAATTTAGTTACTTACTTTAGGCATTTGAGAATTCACATGTTTGATCTAAGCAGTGAGTGTTCACGTCAAAAGGTGAAAATTTTGTTGGGTAGTATTAAGGTCAGTTTAGTTTCGTAACCTTTTTTACTCGAGTTAGTAAGTCCTTAGGGATGTCTTTACACCTAATGCCCTAAAACCATCTGGTTTGGGAGTCATTGACTCAACACTCGCTACATGGGTCAATTAGAAAGCTTAAGGGAATTAAACATAGCAGAGCCTTATATATATATAATAAAAAAAAGAATAAGAAAATAAAAACTATGCCATTTTTGTTCATTCTGATGGGAAATTTGGTGAATCTTGAGACATGGAGACCTTACACATTGGAATTATTTGGAAGCTTCATGTTTGTATGCTAATTCACTTTACACAGTGTCAAACTTGTGATGCCTTAACCTGCCTTTTGTAAGTAATTAGATTTTAATATTTCTATTCATTGTGAAGATGATTTTATCTCTTTAAGCTTGCTCATGACTAAATATCATGGTGGTGTGTGCTCCTTAAATTTTTGGATACCATGAGTAATGAACTTATCTTTATGTTCTTTGTTTTCCATTTAGTTTTTATTTATTTATTTATTTTGTTTTGCAAAGGGACTAGCAAAATGTAAGTTTTGGGGTATTTGATAAGTGAAAAATATTGCATATTTTGGCCCCTTAATTTACATTTGTTAGCTTAAGAATTCGTTACTTTGAGTTGTTTTTCTTTGTTTTACAGGTTTATAAGCTTGGAAATGAGTTTCACTAAATTGCCAGAATTTCTCATACAGATCAGCCATCTTTGAAAATTAAACTATATTGATGCAAGAAGAACCAGGAGATGAGCCATATATGCTTAGAAAGATCTGAAAGTCTATTTTCTGGATAATTTCACGGCTTGTAAAAAAGATTTTTCTAGAGAAAGTTATGGCAGTTTTAGTAGACAAAGGTCGGGTTGTGCGGGATTTCAGCGTGAGTAGAAGTTTTGAAGGGCAGGTGAAGGCTTAAATCCCACATCCCACATCGGTTGGAAACATATTTCTATATCCCACATCCCACATTGGATTGGAAACACATTGCACTCTTGGTATTTGCCTATATAAACACCATCTGACTCCATCATTCAGTGTACAATTCTTGGGCCACTATGGTCTTAACCGGTGGACGTCTGCTAGCATTCTGGTGGATCCCAAAGGCTTTGCTACCACGAGGGGAAGCGCCACCCATCAGCGAGGGGAATTTCTCCCATGTAAAGTTATTTATTTATTTTTATTTAGTTGTTTTAGTTTAATGTTTAGCACTTTTATTATGAATTGTAGTTTCATAGTTATGAGTGGCTAGAATCTTCAGCTAAGGTTGAAGATGAAACCTCGCCGTTGTTTGAGTTCAGATTTGCTTGTACAAATCTGATATTTTTTTTAGTATAAATGTTCTGTCAATTATTTGAGTAAAATCTTATGATTGATTGTGTTTAAATTGTTATGTTGGATATTCCTTGTGTTTCATCTGATGGATACATCAAATCATTTTTGATTAAATTGGATTTCCTTTGTGATTTGTTAAAAGCGGATACATTGGATGCTTTTGGTTTAATTGGGATATTTGTTATTTTTTGTCTTAAGTTGGATTCATGGAATTTTTTGATAGGCTATCTTTAGAACATTGAGATATATGCTTAACTTTGAAGGGGTGGATTCAGAAACCTTAGTGTTTTTATTATTAGTTTTTAAAATCAATTTAGTTTTAGCTTTTATTTTGCAACATATAATATAAAACTCGGAACTAGATTAAGATAAGATTAGTTTAGATAAATTTATATTTTCACAACGCAATTCCCTGTGGATTCGAACTCGCACTTGCACAACGCTATATTGCAAACGACCCGTGCACTTACGAGTAAATTAAAACTCACAACACACGACACGGCACATTACGAAGACACGGCACATTACGAAGGAATACTGGTAAGGGAGCAGCCGGGGCCAACACCCATACTCAACGATCCGGGTCGAGACCCTCTGCGGTGCCTGAGCGAAGGTTTTCTAGAGGCTGCTTACCTTCTCTTTCTGGGACCCAACACCCTCGTTGCATGGAAGTCAACCCCCCGGATCTCCAAGAAGCTCCCACTACACATCCCACTATGGTTGTGCTCCAAGCACAGTTCATAGAACTCTCGCAACTAGTGACCAATCTGGCCGCCGAGGGGCTCATTAGCCTTCGCCTACACCCCCTCGGTAGAATCCCAGTCGCACAGGCTCAGCTAGCCACAAGCTCCTCATCGATGACTGTTCCACGGCAGAATCCTCACCACCTCTCGCTGTCAAATCTAAAGAGAGCCTATCGTCTAGAAGCAGTCTCGGCTTTGACAAACGAATAGAGAAAATTGAGGGAGGGATCAATGAAGCGTTAAAGTGTCATAACCACGGTATCCTAAACAAACTCAATATCCAAGACCCGCCATTCTCTCAAGAAGTCCTCGAGGCCCCTCTCTCGTCGAACTTTCGACTACCTCAGATCAAACCTTACGATGGTTCTGCAGACCCCCTGGATCACCTCAAGCACTATAAAATCCTGATGACACTTCACTGGCACTCTGATCCCGTGATATACCGAGCCTTCCCCCTGACGCTCGAGAAGGCAGCCGGAACGTGGTGTTCTCGCTTAAAACCAGGGGGCATCGGCACGTTCAATGAGCTGAGCTACACCTTCACGTCACATTTTCTTAGCAACAAATGACCCAACAAGACTTCAGAGTCTCTATTCAACATTATCCAACTAAAAAGAGAAAGACTCCGAGCCTACATCTCGAGGTTCAACTCTGCTGCCTGGGAAATCCCCAACCTTGACCCCAATGTCCAGGTACTAGCATTCAAAAATAGGATGAGATCCAAAATCTTCAGTTCCAAGCTCACCAAGTGGCCACCTAGCAACATGAATGAGATCTTGGCCCAAGCTGAGAAGAAAATGCTAGCGGAATATGACCAGGCCTTATGAAGAGAACGAGAAGAGGACGCGGAGAAAAAAAAGAAGGGGCCCTGTAAGTCCACATCGTGAACCCATCAAGTGACCCTTCCACGAGGACAAGCCCGGGGCCCCAAAGCAATTCGAGAATTTCACCCCCCTCAATGCGTCCAGAACCAACATCCTAATGCAAATTTAAGACAGGGTGATCCTACAGTGGCCTCCGAGACCGTTATGTCTAAACAAAGATCAAGGTAAGAGGTGTCGGTTCCACAGAAACCATGGGCATGATACAGAAGACTACCTAGCCCTGAACACCAGATAGAGGCCTTTATCAATAGGGGACAGTCAAAAGAGTTCATTAGGCCTCGGATGGAGAAAGCATCGGAGCAGCCTCGAAAGAGTCTCGAGCGCCCGTCCGGTCGAAGTGGGACGATTCGGACCACCCGAAAGAGTCCTAGACTAAACCACGAGGGGCTCAACCAAAGAAACTCGGAGGTCACCATGACCAAAATTATCAAAACCATCTGTGGAGGCCCCGCGGCTAGGGGCACCTCAGGTTATCGAGGAAAAACTTACGCCTAGTCAGTAGGCTTAGTCATTGGACCCCACAAACAAAGGAAGGCAGACAAGGCCATCACTTTTGCAGACAAAGATCTAGAGGGGGTCCAGACTCTACATGACGATACCATGGTCATCTCCCTTCTCGTGACCAATGACGAAGTCAAACGTGTCATGGTCGACAACGGGAGTTCGGTCGACATCCTGTTTTACGACATATTCTAGCAAATGCAACTGGGGGACGCTTAACTAAGGCTAGTTTCCACCCTGCTCTATGACTTCTTGGGGGGCTCGGTGTTTGATTAAGGTAGTGTAGTTCTCCTAGTAACTGGGATAACAGCTCCACAAGCAACCACTATATAGGCCACTTTCCTGGTCATCAGGCAACCGTCATCTTACAACATGATCCTTGGCAGATGCATCCTCAATAAACTCAGAGTGGTCGTCTCAATATACCATTTGAAAGTAAAGTTCCCCACTGAAGAGGAAGTGAGCGAGATCAGGGGAGACCAGCAGATCTCCAGATCCTGTTACCTGAACACTGTGAGGGAAGATAGAAGGACGGAAGCCCTCCCGCTCAAGTTGGACGACCTCGGGGATGAGGGAAGAAATCCATAGGGCTAGCCTATAGAAGAGTTGACTGCTATCCCCCTCGGTGAAGATGCCTCCCAAACTATCCAAATCTGCTCCAACTTCCTCGAGGCCCTTAAGGGATCCTTATTCGCCCTTCTCCAAAAGAATCAGGATCTTTTCGCCTGGTCAGCCATAGACATATCGGGGATCAGCCTAGAAGTAACAGTACACTGTTTGAATGTAAACCTAAACCACAAGCCAGTCATCCAGAAGAAGAGATCGTTTACCCCCGAACGACAAACCTCTATCAGGGTCGAGGTGGATAAACTACTGGCGACCAATTTTATCTGAGAAATAGACTACCCAAACTGAGTTTCTAACGTGGTGATGGTAAAGAAAACTAGTGGTAAGTGGCGAATTTGCATCGAATTTTCGGACCTAAACAAAGTCTGCCCAAAGAACAGCTTTTTTTTGCCATGAATCGACCAGCTCGTCGACGCGACGTCAAGTCATGAATTGCTAACCATCATGGACGCATACTCTGGGTATAACCAGATCCTTATGTATAGGCCCGACCAGGAGAAAACGGCTTTTATCACTGGGTAGGGATTGTACTATTACAAGGTCATGCCCTTCGGTCTGAAGAACGCTGGGGTGACCTACCAAAAATTAGTAAACAAAATCTTTTGAGAGCAAATAGGCCTAAACATGGAAGTCTACGTAGATGATATGCTAGTAAAAAGTGTTAGGACTAGGGACCATAAAGCTGACCTAAAAGAAGCATTCGAAGTTCTTCGACACCATCAGATGAAATTGAACCCCGCGAAGTGTGCCTTTGGGGTCACCAGAGGAAAGTTCTTCGGCTTCATGGTAACCCAAATGGGCATAGAGGTGAACCCTGAAAAAATAGAGGTCGTTCTCGATATGAGCCCCCGGACCGTGAGAGAAGTCCAACGACTCACCTGGCGGATAGCAGCCCTGAGCCAATTTATGTCAAAATCCGCGGAAAAGTGTCTCCTCTTTTTCAAAGCCATCAGAAAAGCCAAGGACTTTGTCTGGACCAAGGATTGCCAAAAAGTGTTTAATGAACTGAAAAAGTACTTGGGCTTACCCCCTCCTACCAAAGCCTGTTACCAGTGAAGAACTCTTCCTGACCTCTCAGTCGGACATGAAGTGGTGGCCTCTGTCCTAATTTGAGAGGAGGCAGGAGTCCAAAAGCCCGTGTACTATGTAAGCAAAGTCTTCCATGATGAAGAAACAAGGTACCTTCCTGTGGAAAAAATGGCATATGCGCTCCTGATCACGGCCCGCAAACTCTGACCGTACTTTCAAGCGCATACAACCGTCGTTCTAACGGACCAATCCCTTCGACAAGTGCTCCACAAGCGGGATGTCTTTGGAAGAATGGTCAAGTGGTCCGTGGAACTCAAAGAATTCGACATCCATTACCGTCCCTATAACGCCATCAAAGCCCAAGCCTTGGTCGATTTTATAGTGGAAACCACTCTCCGAAGCCAAGTGGATCCTACCTCGGTTCTCGATCCAATTGGGCCAGTCTATTAATGGACACTCCACGTCGATAGATCTTCCAACAACGCCGAAAGAGACGTTGGACTTATCCTTTGTGGCCCGAACGACTTCACTGTCGAGTACGCCTTAAGATTCGAGTTTAATGCCTCGAACAACAAAGCCGAGTATGAGGCGTTATTAACCGGAATGAAGCTAGCCAGAATACTGTTCGTTGAAGCCCTAGACGCATACGATGACTCTCAGTTAGTGGTGAACCATGTCAACGGAGAGATTTGAAGCCCGATGAGATAAAATTACCCGCTACCTAGAAAAAGTCAAAGAACTCGTCGCCAAGTTCCAAGTGTTCCGGATCAACCAAATCCCCCAGGTGGAAAATTCAAAGGCTGATTCCATAACTCTGCTCGCCTCGTCTCAACAACTCGAGTCGACGCAGGCAGTCTACATTGAGACACTCATTGTGCCAAGTATCGATGAGGCCATCATGCTACCTGTAACTGGCATGGAGACTTGGGTTAACCCTATTCTCTAATATGTACTCTTGGCGTATCGAACCACTACCTGAGCACCCATTAGGGAAACCCCCTTCTTCATGACTTACGCATCTGAAGCAGTCATCCCCTTGGAAAATCGAGGTGCTCTCACTGCGGGTACAAAGCTTTGAAAATGATAGCAACAACGAGGCTCTCCGGATGAACGTTGATCTCCTCGACGAAGCTCAAGATAAAGCTCGGATTCAACTGGCCGCCTATCAGCAGTGAACCGTCGGATATTACAACTCCCAGGTCTGAAGCAGAAGTTTTCGGCTACATGACCTCGTCTTACGAAAAAATGAAGTGTCCTACCCATGAGAGACGGGAAAGTTGACCCCTAACTGGGAAGGCTCGTACCGCATCAAAAGGATATACCGACTTGGCACCTTTGAGCTCGAGGAACTAAGTGGGAAGTGCGTTCTCTACACTTGGAACGTCGAAAACCTCCTACGATTCTACCAATAACTTGCACCTCAGGCACAAGTAACGAAAGAAGTTCGGTTGGTTGAAAATTGTAATGACAAAAAATCGAGTGCAATGAAAAAATGAACAAGTTTGAAAAGTAGGGCCAAAGGTTTCATTAATTAAAGTTCCTAGAACGTACAAAAAAGGTGCTAACAGCCCCAATTTACAAAAAAAAAAAAGTAAAACACCTAGTCTAAACCCTCATGGGGCAGCTTCTCCCTCGGCCTCGACCTCCTCATCGCCTGTAGGAACTCTAACATTGGCCTCAACTGCAGCCACCTCCTCATCTTCCTAAGGGTCCAGCAGGTTGAAAGTTAAAAAATTAGTCTTGGGATAAAGTGCCTCGACCCTTCTCTTGGCCTCTAAAAAGCCCTCGAGGTATTACGGGCCTCCTTCCTCCTCGATGATCATCTGGAAAGAAGCAAAATCCCAGAAAACTGCTAAGGCATCCTCCACTGCCACTTGGGTATAGGTTTTAGCCTCCTCTCCAAGTTGCTACCCCACCAGAACAGCAGCATCCCTCTCTCGGACAACCTTAACTCTGGCCTGGTTGACAACTTCCTTCTCCCAGACAGCCTCAACTCTGGCCTGGTTAGCCTCGTCCAGCGACGACTGCAGCTGGCGAATGAGCTCGTTCTCTCATTCAGTCTGTGCTGCGCTCGGCCCAATCTCCCGACCGTATTCAGATAATGGCGGGACATGACTCCTAGAAGGACGCTCGACTGTAACCAAACGAGAAGTGGTTAGTCACCATATCAAAAACTAAAGGGAAAAAGAGAGAAGGTCAGAGAAGGGGATATCATACTTGAGACCCAAGGTCATCGGACGCAGAACAAAAAGCCTCATCAAGCTTCTGAGACAGCTCCAGCATGTCACGGGGAGAAATCCCCATGACCAAGTGTTCTCGCACCACCCGAGGATGCTGAAAAATGAAGTCGTCGACCTTCAAGCCCCAGTTGAGCGTAAAAACCGTCACCCCAACAGGCAGGGACAATGAAGGATACCGAGATAGCCTTCGGTTCTAAGGACCACCTGGGAGGACTCTCCAGGTCGATAGGAGTAGAGGATGAAGCTCGAGGCCTCTTCCTAGCCTCTGACCCAGAGGCGAACTGCTTCACCGTCTGGGCAGCCTTTCTTCTCTTCAGGGAAAGCCTCTTGGCCCACTCCTTAGCTTTAGTAGTCGCCTCCATCTCTGCTCAAGACAACCAAAAGAAAAAAAGCATTAGGTCGAAAGTAAAGATAGAGAAACAACAAGAAGTAATATGGAAATAAATTAAAAGAAAGTATAAAAGGCAGACGTGAGGTTACCACTCTCTATGGAGGGTTCGAGGCACAGGAGGTAGAGGCCGTGCCTCTCCAATTCCTCATTATCGTAGAGGACTTCCACATCCAAAGGCACGACCACCATGGCATCCACCATCTCTTGCTCACGAGGAAAAATGATTGGCTTCTTGCATTTCTTCGCCCGATCCAGGCTCGACAAGAGTGGAACATCGAAGTCACTTTTATCCTGGATAAAGAAGAAAGATTTCTTCCATCTTTTGATTGAAGATGACGTCTTCTTCAGCAGTCTCCTCCAAGCCCAAGTGCTAATCAGGACCCATCTAGTCTTGCCGCATCTACTTATCTAGAAGTAAGCCTTGAAAACATCAAGGTTCATCAGTCCTCCCACTTCTGACCAGACCCAAATGAAATCCATTATCAACCTCACCGAATTCGGCACCAACTGGCACAAAGCCATACCAAAATACCGAAGCACAACGTAGAGAAAAAGATGCAAAGAGAAATGAAGCCCGACTCACATGTGTTGTTCGTACATACACAGCTCATAGGGCGCACGAATTGGTAGGGCATCACAAGTCCGGATCACCTCGAGATCTTCCCCTTTGAGATGGCTGGGAATAGCATTCTCGACAAACTCCCACTGCTCCCTCTTCTCTACGGCCATGGCCCCTCTAATGTCTAGCAAAGCCGTATCCACGTCATCAGAAGTGGAGTCCCCTCAGTACTTGATAAGGGCTTAAATATTCATATTTAAGCCCCTTAATTTACATTTGTTAAGCTCTTTGTTTACATATTTTATTATGTTTTACTTCATTTTTCTGTTTTCTATGTTTTCATATGGTCTTGGAGAAAAGGCAACATTTTGGAATTTAAATGAACAAATCTGGAAGACCTGGAAGCAGCCAAGTGCGATCGAGCATAGTAAAGTGTGATCGAGCGCACAAGTACTCATGCGCACACATAGAAGGCTCGAGCGCAACCCTGCGCTCGAGCACATGCGTGCAGTGAAACGACAGAGCCAGTTTTAGAAAGAAGAGTTTGGGTCTTGTTTTGGAAATTAGGGTTTTGGGGTGTCTTTAGAACCTTATAAATAGGCTTGTAAAACACAGAAACAACACTTTTTATCTTCATTTCAGTTGTAAACTTTGGAGAGGAATTGATGACTCTTTTCCATAGTATTTTTGGGTTATTCTTTTCTTTTTATTTTACATTATAAAGATGTTTAGCATCACAAGCATGTGTAACTAACTTCTTAACAGGGCTCGATTAAAACCCAAATTATGCTTTTCTATATATGAGTATTGTTGCCTTTGCAAATAGCTGTGTTATGATGCTTTAATTGATTAATGCCTATTTTATTGAATTCCTCATATGTGTTTGTCTGATTAACGTATGCATGTGGTATGGATTAGTTAGTTAGATCAATTTGGATGACCGAGTCCTGGGTCTGACAATAGTAACAAAAAAAATCCACATCGAGTTCTTGGATTAATCAACATGGAAAACCGAGAGTATACACCATGCCCTAAGTCTCATGTGGTTGTTGATTTCCACAAATCTTATGCTCTCTTAAGGAACAACTCAGTATACACCATGCTGAATCCCTTAAGAGAGAGAAGAGTTAGAGTGTACACTATGCCTAACCCTCGTTGCTTAGGGAGATCAATAGTCTAAGGAGCAGACAAAACTCTTAGGTTGACAAACATTAGATATTCATAGTAGGGCTAGAGCATTACCACATTACTTATTGGGAAAGTATGATTAATGGTGGATATCAAAGCCCTATGTTTCTATCATTATCAAATTCAAACTCAGTATTTATTTCTATCATTTTATATTGTGAAATCGATTCTAAAACGAACTTCACCAATCCCTATGGAGATAATCTCGCATTTACACACTATGCTACTATTGACATTGTGCACTTGCAAGTAAAATTGTTTGATTATTTACTTATTAATTTAGGTATATTTTTGCAACAAGCTTTTGGTGCCATTTCCGAGGATTGCGCTAAATTTCTTTTAGAATTATTTTTTATTCAGTTTATTTTTCTGTTTTATTTTATTTTATTTCATCAAAAACCTAATCAATTATTTTCTTTTCATTTTCTGTTGTTCTATTTCAGGTATTGTAGCTGTTTCATTTGTGGCACTACGATCGAGCGCACTCTTTGGTGCGATCGAGCCCATTTGAGGCAGAGGATACCCGAGCAGTAGGGTTGAAACTGCTACACTAAAGCGGTTTTGTTGATTCATGCAAGGGCTTCGATCCAGGAATCCCACTTTCTTTCCCCTCGATACAGAGCTTGAGCGAATCATTAGACAAAGGCTTAGAGACAACGTTGAGTTGGTGGAAGAAAAATTCGAGGGAGAAACACCAATGGCGGAACAGCTAGAAAACCAACAACTACCTAAGCGAAAACCTATAAAGCAATCCTTCATCCCACAGAACCTTGACCAACCATCATGCATTGTTTATCAACCAGAAGCGGAAGACAATTATTACATATCTCCGTAGATACTCAGTGCATTAACTCACTTTCAGGGTACACCTGCTAAAGATCCACACTTGCACATTCGGGAATTCTTTGATCTTTGCAAGTTCTAGCATATCCGGGGCCTAGATCAAAAGGGAATTAGGTTAATTCTTTTCCTTTTTTTCTTTAAGAGATAATGCTAAACTGTGGTACAATTCATTGCCTACAGTTTCTATCCCCACTTGGGAAGAGTTCGCCAGTAAGTTTCTAGGGAAGTTTTTCCCATCTCAAAAGACAAGACAAATGAGGAAGGAGATTCAATCTTTCCAACAGAAGGATGAAGCCCTGTTCTTTGAGGCATGGGGACATTTCAACTAGTTGCTACTCAAATGTCCACATCACAATCTACCTCAGGATGAACTGGTACAATATTTCTAGGAAGGTTTGAGTGATACTAATAAAAGTATTGTGGATTCAGGTTGTGAAGGTGTGCTGATGGAGAAAAGCAGCGAAGAAGCCATGGAGCTGTTCGAGACATTAAGTGAGCACACCTAGCAATTCTCCTCTAGAGGTAGACAAGGATCTAAAAGCAAAGGTATGTATAAGGTGACTCTAAATAGTGGATCCTCTACCCAAATAGTTGCTGTAGAGAGGAAGCTAGATCTGCTTGTTAAAGCCATGACTGCTCGGAACGCCTCACCTAGTCCACCAGCTACACCACTCCAGGTATGTGCTATATGTTCTCATTTTGATCATAGTGCTGAGACTTGTCTTTTATATTCATCTGCATATCTAGAGCAAGCAAATTATGTGGGACTAAACAACTGTTCGTCGAAGAACAATCCATATGCCAACACCTACAATCCTGGAAGGCGAAACCACCCCAACTTTTCTTAGAGCAACAATCAGAATGCCCTGAACCTTCAAGGGCAGCAAAAGAACTCCCAACAAGCAGCCCACTTAGTTCCCGAATCCAAGAAAAGTGACCTAGAAATTCTTTTGAGGCAATTGGCCACTCAGCAACAATAATTGCTGACCTCACAATATTAGTTCATGGCAGATGGAAGGCAATTTTGGACTGAGATAAGACAAACCACTGCAAAACATGAACAAGCCATTCAGAGACTAGAGGTACAAATGAGGCAATTGGCTAAGGAACTGAGTGACAGAAAGCAAGGTGAACTTCCAGCCCAATCATTACCTAATCCAAGAGGACATCAACAACTGAATGCTGTGACAACTCTCAGAAATGGTAAGATCATATGAGCTGATGAGCCTGTACAAGCATCTCCAAATAAAGCGTCCACATCAGAGGTAAGTGAAATGGAGAAGATGAATGCACCACCCTTCCCTCAAAGGTTAGTAAAGCCAAAGAAAGAAAATAAAGTGCTTGATATCTTTGAAACTTTGAGAAAAGTAGAAATTAACATTCCTTTAATAGATGCAATTAAACAAATTCTTGCATATGCTAAATTTTTGAAAGATTGTTACACTAACAGAAGGAAGTTTCAGGAACATGAGACAGTGGCTTTGGCTGAAGAGGTAAGTGCTGTGTTGTTAAGAAAACTATCACCAAAACTAAAAGATCCGAGTAGTTTTACTATTCCTTACAGGATAGGTGACCAGTTATTTGAGCATGCACTATTGGATCTTGGGGCGAGTGTCAATTTGCTGCCATACACTATATTCAAGACACTAGGTTTGAGGGAGCTTCAACCAACTTCCATCACCTTGCAATTGGCAGACAGAAGCATCTAACGACCAAGAGGTATTTTTGAGGATGTCTTGGTGATGGTAGGTGAATTTATTTTACCTGCTAATTTTATAGTATTAGATATGGAAGAATGTCCTATGCCATTACTTCTACCCATAATCTTAGGAAGACCCTTTATGATAACTGTTGATACAAATATTTGTGTGAAAAAAGGGTATTATCACTATGAAAGTAAATGGTGAGGAGATAGAATTCAAAATATTTGATACATTAAATTCACCTGAAGATGATATGGAATGTTCTAATGTCTGCTTGATGCAAGGTGTTGTTAAGCAAGTTTTTCAGGTCCATCACGTTGATCCGTTGGAGACCACCCTCACCTATAGTGTCACAAGTTTGGATATTGAGCCAAAATATGAAGATGCTACTGATGACATCAATAAAGCTATGCACCTCCCTGAGGCCTCTCCAGTGCATCCGAGATCGGGTGACAAAAGGCAGTTACATGTGCATGAGCTGGTCGAATTGGGGCATGATAACTATGCAGCAGCATCGAGAGCACTTGAGCCACCTGAGGGGGACTTTAAGTACTCTTTGCCAAAGACTAGCACTAAGCTACTATAGAGAGAGCTTGAGCAGTTCAGACTTTGATAAACGTGTAGCTCCAGCGCCTCTATTGAGGTCAGTGGTACTGAGGCCACTGAGTATGGTACAGTTTTATTTTTGCTAATTGTTTTCACTATTTTTAATTTTTTTTAGTCATTTTTATAGTTTATTTAGTTGTCAGCACTTTCTGCCCTTGCGATCGAGCACACTACACAGTGTGCTCGAGCACACTCTCGCCTTACAGTCAATAGCACGCTAGCGCACCACATTAAAGCACACATATGTGCACAAGTGCGATCGAGCACACTCAAGGCAGAGAGTCACGTGTTAGTTTAAAGTCATTTTATTCTATTAAAGATTTTTACATTCACTTTCACTGTTTTTACTCTCACACTCTGAAACTCACTTCCCTGCACTCACTCACTTCACCCACACCAAAACACTCCGTACACTCACGAAACTCACCCCACTTGCCACCACACACCACCGTTCAGACCCCATACGCCACTATCCCCACCCCCTCTCTCTGCAACAAGGTAAATTTCGTTTCAAAACTAACCCCTTCCCCGAATCCTTTCAGTTGTTTATTTTTCCTTAGTTTTTATGTTTAAATAATTCACATATACTACTTTCTTTGTATTGTTTTTTATTTTTACAGGGGTTGAGATTTCTTTTTAAGAAGTGTTCGATCAAACTTAGTTCACTGATCACCACAAATTGTTTGACAATATGCCTCAGTCACATATCTGAGACTGCGATCGAACGTAGGGGCTAGTACGATCGAACACAGAGGGACAGTGCACTCAAGCGCATATCATTGCGATCGAGCGCAGAGGGACAGTGCACTCAAAGTGCACATCATTGTGATCGAGTGCAAACACAATAGAAACCTCATTTAGGATGCCAATGCAAGTTGCCTCCACCTTCTGTGCCTCGGGCAACCGTGCCCAGTCATCCCGGCCAAGTTTCGAACAATGAGAGATCTTCAAAAACTATATTCAACATTGACACCGACTTCAAAAACTTGGAAGCCACTCAATGGGCGGTCCAAGAATTTAAGCACCGGGGATTGAAGAGGCTGTTCAAGCATGTATGCTCTACTGTCTACACCCGGTTCGTCGCCTAGTTTTTTAAGAACCTGTCGTTCGATTGCAGCAAGCCGAATGTATTATCCTCTTCAGTCCAGGGAAAGTATAAAGATGTGACCTCTGCAGATATAGCTGCTGCTCTTCACTGTTGTGATGAGTCCCCTCCAGAGGACACCCAGATGGAGGAACAGCTGGAGCCCTTTCTCTTGTCTTTCATCATTGACGACATGTGTGTGGGGCAGTACGTCGATCGGCACAACAACGCTGGGATTCGATCCAAGTTGCCTCCACGATTCTGGCTTATGGATTCCATCATCTAGCGGAATGTGTACCCATTGGGGCACAAGACCCAGAAGAGAGACCAGTTCCTACAAGCCTTATATGCATTTCATCAAGGCCATTGATATTCTATCCCAACTGTCATATGGAGCCAGCTGCATAAGTTTTGGGACCATGTCCATGCACACCAAGTTACTACGGTGAATGCATGGGGGCTCCCATTCCCATTCATCCTCAGCTACCTATTCAAGAAGAAGGGGATTAAGGGGTCCTCCATTGATGGACCAGTACGGGAGCACCCATTCTTTAGGAAGGCTCAGTGGACCCTGAGCCAGTCCCACATGCCTAAAGGACCCCAAGAGCCTACACCTGCTGCTGAGAGGGTGGATGATGATCCCATGGAGACCGAGCACCACATAGCGAGCCATACTTGGGAGGAGGATTATTCAGACATGGGACCTACAGGGTACTAGCATATTCTTGACAAGATGTCCTCTCTCCGATTTGAGCTCTCTAATATTTGTCGGGAGGATAGGAAGATAACATTGCTCGTGCATCAGTGCATTGATGTTTTAAAGGCACGTTTTACGAGGCAAGAGGTTTTGCTTCAGGCCATTCTTGATCGACTACCTCCCGCCCCTAGCACCTCATCAACTGCACCATCTGGAGACCAACAGTAAGAGAGGTGCACCGTCTAGCTGAAGATATAAAACTTAGCACTCATGGGAAGTACTCCACAACATATCCTTTTATTTTTAGTATTTTTTTCAAATTTATTGTTAGTATTTACTTTTATAACTATTTATTATTAGTATCACTTATTTTTCGGTATTACATTTATTTTTCTTCTTTAGAGATAAAGTGTGTGCATCAGTTCCAATTTGGGGGTGTACTACAAGCCATGCCAGCCATCTAGTTTTTCATCTCCTAGGTCAGATCTTTCCATGTCACTCACACATTGAGGAAAATGTGTATATTAATTTTGGGGGAATGGGAGACACATTCACACACTCTATCCCAGTTTTTTTTTTTAGTGTTATTGAAAAGAAAAATGCAAGTTCATATTGTTGTAAATATTTTGGTTGATATAAACAAATTTTATGATAAAATTTCATTAGTAAGCTTAAAATCTTGAACACATGGTCTAATAATAAAGTTTTACAAGTTTAATTACTTACTTCAAGGCATTTAAGAATTCACAAGTTTGATCTAAAAACTGACACGAGCACATTAGCACATAATTGTGTGGGGTATGACATATAATTGTTATGTATATGTTTCCATGGCCTAACTATAATTAGAAAACTTATTAGAAGAACACTTTGGTATATAAAAATGGAAAAAAATGTTTATTGCACAAAAAGAGAAAATAAAATGCTCCTAATGATTATTAAATAAACTTTCCACTGAGTAACTGGACATCTTGCCTCAGTAAGCAGTAAGTGTTCACGTCAAAAAGTGGGAATCATGCACATAATGATCATTAAATAAAGTTTTCACTGAGTAACTGGACCTCTTGCCTCAGTAAGCAGTGAGTGTTCACGTCAAAATGTGAGAATTTTGCTTGGCAGCATTAAGACCAGTTAGTTTCGTAGCCTTTTTTGACTCTAGTTAGTATGTCCTTAGGGGTGTCTTTACACCTAATGCCCTAAAACCATCTGGTTTGAGAGTCATTGGCTAAAAACTCGCTACATGGGTTAATTAGAAAGCTTAAGGGAACTCAACGTGGCAAAAATCTCATAATAAAAGAAAAAGAAAGAAATAAAACTATGCCATTATAAGAGATTTGATAAATGTTGAGACACCGAAGCACTATACATTGGAGTTATTTGGAAGCTTCATCTTTTACGTTCTAATTCACCACACACTAAGTCAGACTTGTGATGCTTTAACCAGCCTCGAATAAGTAATTAGATTTTAAAATTTTTATTCATTACGAAGATGTGTTTATATTTTAAGCATGCTCATGAATAAATATCATGGTTTTGTGTGCAACCCAAATTTTTAGATATCATAAATAATAAATTTATCTTTGATGTGATTTTTCAATCAGTTTTTCGTTTTGTATTGCTAAGAGACTAGCAATATGTAAGTTTGAGGGTGTGATAAGGGCTTAAATACCTTAATTTACATTTGTTAAGCTTTTTGTTTACGTATTTTATTATGTTTTACTTTATTTTTGTGTTTTCTGTGTTTTTATAGGGTCTTAGAGAAAAAGTAACATTTTGGAACTCAAAGGAACAAATTTGAAAAACCTGGAAGCAGCCAAGTGCGATTGAGCACAGGAAAGTGTGATCGAGCGCACAAGCACTCGTGCGCACACATAGAAGGCTCGAGCGCAACCCTGCGCTAGAGCGTAAAAGCATGGGCTCGAGCGCATACGTGCAGTGAAACGACAGAGCCAGTTTTGGAAAAAAGAGTCTAGGTATTGTTTTGGAAATTAAGGTTTTGGAGTGTCTTTAGAACCTTATAAATAGGCTTGTAAAACACAGAAACAACACTTTTTATCTTCCTTTCAGTTGTAAACTTTGGAGAGGAAATGACGACTGTTCTCTACAGTATTTTTCAGGTTTATTCTTTTTTTTATTTTACATTATGAAGATGTTTAGCATTACAAGTATGTGTAACTAACTTCTTAATAGGACTTGATCGAAGCCCTAATTATGCTTTTCCATATATGAGTATTATTGCCTTTGCAAATAGCTGTGTTATGATGCTTTAATACCTGTTTTATTGAATTTCTCATATGTGTTTGTCTGGTCAACGTATGCATGTGGTATGGATTAGTTAGTTAGATCAATTTGGATGACCAAGTCCTGGGTCTGACAATAGTAACAAAAGAAATTCATGCTAGGTTCTTGGATTAATCAACATGGAAAACCGGGAGTATACATCATACCCTAGGTGTCATGTGGTTGTCGATTTCCACAAATCTTATGCTCTCTTAAGGAAAAACTCAGTATACACCATGCTGATTCCCTTAAGAGAGAGAAAAGTTAGAGTATACACCATGCCTAACTCGTTACTTAGGGAGATCAATAGTCTAAGGAGCGGACCAAGCCCTTAGGTTGACAAACATTAGGTATTCATAGTAGAGTTAGAGCATTGGCGCATTACTTATTGGGAAAGTATGATTACTGGTAGATATCAAAGCCCTATATTTCTATCATTATCAAATTCAAACTCAATATTTATTTCTATCATTTTATATTGTGAAATTGATTCTAAAACAAAATTCACCAATCCTTATGGAGATGATCTCGCATTTTCACACTAGGCTACTATTGACTTTGTGCACTTGTAAGTAAAACTGTTCGATTATTTACTTATTAATTTAGGTATATTTTTGCAACAACAGTACTCCTCCACCATGGGTACGTAGGGCACCATAGCTAAAGGTCCCTCCCTAACCTCGGTCTTTTTTGGGGTCTCACTCTTATCAGAGGACGTGTCCGACCCCGTCTCCTCAGAGAAGGTATCGCTACTACTCCTATTACTACTGAGCCTATCTCGATAAGTATCTATTGAAGACAAGAAGGATGAGAGAATGGGACTCACCTAGCAAATAAGTAGCACTTCCTCCTTAGCTAGACGCTCCAACACCAAGATCCGAGTGCCTACACCAAAAAAACGGTTACCGAGCCGAGGCTTCCACCTTCTATCAGACCCTTCTCTACCAAGAATGCCACGAACACCAAATACTCTCAAGACTCAAATAACATGAGGACGAATACTCTCAGACTCAATAGCACGAGGACGAGCACTCTCAAACTTTCTTTCTAAAAAACTTTGAAGGTGTAGGAGTGAAGAAGAATGGGACCAAAAGTCCTCTTATATAGGGAAAGAAGGTGTGATGAACGAGGCAAACTGAAATGGGCGGTTGTGAAGGTGTGATGTTCGGGATGCTCGAGGCTACTTTCACATTCTTTAAAAAGCCCGTTGTCGTAAACAAGGCAGTATTGGTGCACCTTAGGCGTCGTTCCATTCCCAATGAGGCCAAATATTAATGAGCACTGCCATTTTTGTGAAAAACAGCTACGTGCATTCAATGAATCTGACATGAGCCACATGTCGAAAACAAGTCTTAAAAATGACTAAAAAGAGTTGGGCCCCAAAAGACTCGAAAACCCAAAAATATCCAGAGATCTTTCAAAAAGCCCAAGCAGAAAAAGACGGCACAAAGCACCCCTTATGGGCCTGAAAAACAAAGAAGCCTTAAAAGACGGCCCAAGGCACCCCTCATGGGCTTAAAAAACAAATAAACTCTAAAAAGTGGCCCAAGGCACCCTTCATGGGCTTGAAAAACAAAGAAGCCCAAGGAAAAAGACAGCTCAAATCACCCTTCATGAACCTAAACAGTAAGAAGCCCAAAAGTCCACCTAGAACTCAAAATCTCCAAGGCCGAGCATATGGATTGTTTCCCATACGCTCAGATCTATCTCTAAGGCCAAGCATATGGGCTGCTTCTCATATGCTCGGCTCAACGTCTCCACGGTCGAGCATATTGACTACTTCTTATATGCTCGACTCAATATCTCCAAGGCCGAGCATATTGATTGCTTTCCATATGCTCGGCTCAATGTCTCCAAGGCTGAGCATATTGACTGCTTCTCATATGCTCGGCTCAAAGTCTCCAAGTCCGAGTATATGGACTGTTCATCATATGCTCGGCTCAAAGTCGCTAAGGTCGAGCATGTTGACTGCTGCTCATATGCTCAGACCAATTTTTCCAAAGCAAAGCATATTGATTGCTTCTCATATGCTCGGCAAAAGGTCTCCAAGGCCGAGCATATTAACTACTTCTCATATGCTCGGCTCAAAGTCTCCAAGGCTGAGCATATTGACTGCTGCTCACATGCTCGAACTAATGTCTCTAAGGCTGAGCATATTGATTGCTTCTCATATGCTCGGCTCAAGGTCTCCAAGGCCGAGCATATTGACTGCTTCTCATATGCTCGGCTCAATGTCTCCAAGGCCGAGTATATTGATTGTTTCTCATATGCTCGGCTCAAATTCTCCAAAGAAGCATATTGACTGCTGCTCACATGCTCAGACTAATGTCTCCAAGACCAAGCATATTGACTGCTTCTCATAGGCTCGACTCAAGGTCTCTAAGGCCGAGCATGTTGATCGCTTCTCATACGCTCGGTGCAGCACCCCCAAGGCCCGAGAAATTGATTACTCTTTTACTTAGGCCGAACCATGCAAAACTTTCTTAAAGCACATAAATATACTTAAAGAAGTGGGGGGCCTTTGATACAACCCGAAAACACACACCCAATAAAAAAATAACACATGGATAGCCTTAAACCAAAACAGCGAAGCAACACATAGACAGCTTCATACCAAAACAGCAAAGCAACATGTGGACATCCTCAGACCAAAACAATCAGGCGACATGTGGACAGCCTCAAGCCAAAATAGCAAAACGACACGCAGGTAGCCCTGATTCAAACAGCGGGATCTACAAGATATCCCCGTCTTTGGCACACGGGCCGCCTCATCCCCAAAGCCCTATAAAAGACCCAGGTATGTGTATCCAAAGAGGGGGCAGAGACATTTTTTACTTACTAAAAGGATCGCCATCCAGGCTTTTCTAAAGAATCACACTAACAAAGGCATCGAAGTGTCTTCAGAGGCATCCTCCTCCGTTGACTCCTTAGCTTACCTCGTCTTCCCTATGCAGATTCCTCCGAGGCCCGGCCTCCAACTCAGCAGCATGTTTTTGGCAGCAACAATAAGTCTTAAATAAATACATTTGATGATAAAATTATTATTTTTTACTTTTATAATAAATATTTTTTTTATCATTAAATGCATATGTTTACCATATAAAGGAAATTATCTTTTTTTTAACAGCACCATAAAATCTACCTAAATTTTATGGCTTCTAAATGTGTTTTTCGTTTAACATTAGGTGGTTGGTTCTTGTCACTGCAATCATGGATTAGCCTCATGGAAGATAGAGAAATACCAAATTAAAGCCCTAAACAATATTCATGACCATGGATTCTTGCATGATGATTTCAGATTGAGTATGGGTTAGGAAAGTTTTGTAATATTTTAATTTTCCTTGATCGAGATTTAGAGATGAATGTTATCAAATTTGAGTGGTTTTGATGTTGGTCCGGTGGTGTGTTGTGGCTATGGAATCACAATATGGTCGTCGTGGTTTGGAAGATTGTATTTTTTCCCCATAAAATAATGGAAAATAAGTTAGAGATTTTGAATGAACAATATATTTTTGTTGTGGATAATAGCTATGATTTGGGTTTGGTGGTTGTGATTTGTGGTCTTATTGTGCCTTTAAAGCTTAGGAGATGCATCATAAAGTGATGAGTTTTTGGCCTCACACTTCTTTGCTTCTTTAATACACTTTTTTTTTTCAAATAAAAAACCAAAATAAGTCAATGAAATTTTGGTAGAAAAAAAAAATAGAGAAAGTAAGTGTAGTTTAGTGAGACATGATTTTAATATCAAATTTCCATACCCATAAATGGTCAGGTTACAAAGATTTTCTTTACAAATTTTTTTATGTTGAGCGTGGATGGCTTGCCTTTGATCCGATCGAAAAAAAAAATTAACTTAATATAGTGTGTGGAAGGTGACTCGTGATACCAATTTGCTGTTGAACCAAAAAAATGACAATTAGGGAACTTTGGGAAGAAAATCAAAGAAACGATGATAAGGAAAGGTGGAAATAAAAATAAATAAAAAAAATCATTACTGAGTAATTTTGTCAAGGTAAATTACATATACCTCATTTTAGGTACAATATATTTGCAACCATCTCCCTTCCATTTTGTTATACTTAACTGCGCCCATTGGAAGCCTTAATGGACTAATGTTAAATTATCTCTTATGATGAAAATCTGAAATCACCCTCACCAATTTCACATCCTATCTCTCTTTACACTTATAAGTTCCATTTATCATTCTTTTCTGTAGGTTCTTCAACCGAAAGGTTGAGAGAATAAGAAGTAAAGTGAGAGAGAAAAAAAAATAAAGATCATAGGCATTTGGAAGAGGAAGATCCATCTGGTGTTAGTAACGAAAAGCATTTCCTGCCTATTTTCTTTGCTATTTCTTTTTTGTTCTTTTACATACCCATTTCATTTTTTTTTTCAAACACATTTCATATATTCGTTATCCTCGCAACCATACAACTCTTTCATAGAGAGAAATTGTTCAATCTAGTCTTGGTGGGTTGCAATCTGTCTAAATTGAAGGGTGTTTCAAACTATTTAAGATAAATATGGAAAATTTCAGATCCAGATATGCTTAAAACCAAAAGAGATAACAAGAAATTTGGATTTTAGTGATGAATGGTATAGATAATCTACATGAGCAGATCTGTATGCTTTTAGATGAGAAAGATAGGTAAAGATTAGAAGATAGATTTCCTAGCTCTATTTGAAAGAAAAAGAGATTACCAAACAATAACAAAATCTGAAGTTGTTTATCCGAAAAGCTATAATTTTGAAATCTATCTCTAATTTAAAATTTTCGAGTGAGAGAAAAGTAGAAATAGAAGATGGAGACTGAAACCCAAACACAAAAGAAGAAGAAAAAAAAAATAACAGTGGGTTGATTCTATGTTAAATGTCATATGAGCACGTTGAAAAATTTTAACATTCGATTTCATATTAGATGACTTGGTACTTCATCTTACCATTAACCTATGGTAAAGAGGCACTTCATCTTACCATTAACCTATGGTAAAGGGTAATTTTGATATATAAAAAATATGCTAGATGACATTATCCATATTGCACAGTTGATAGGTAGTCAATTCTGTCTAAAAGGTGCAGTGCAATATACCAAAATAAAAGGAACGAGGTTACAATTATAATGTAATTTACCTTTTTTGTCAATTCACATGTGTTTGCTGTATTAACAATACTGACACTGACAAAATCCAAAACAATAAATCAATCATACAACCATGAGTAATATGAAAATTACATTATAGAGAGATAAGGTGCAAAATAAGAGATCTATAGGATCCCTCTCAAAAGAAAAAAAGAAGAAGAAGAGATCTATAGGTCTCTTTTATCTTTTCGCGTATGCCACTAGATTCTGAAATATCAAGAAAGCTTTTGATTATTTTTAGGTTCAAATGCACATATTTTTCACTGGAATCAAATTCGCATTCGCATTCGCATGCGCCTGTCCATTATAACTATGTATAACTAGTTGATATTATTTTGAAGTTGACATGTATATAATCTTACGGGGTAAGTTTAAATGATAAAGTGGTTTTAAGGGTTTTTTTTTTTTTTTGGTTATTGGTTGGAGTCTTTTTAAGGTTAGGCCGTAATTTTTTTTTTATGAATTTTTTAGACTGAACATAGATGGTTTGTTTTTGACTCACCTAAGTAGATGGACTTAGCATGGTGCACGTAAGTTGGTTTGTGATACCACCTGACCGTTGAACCAAGAAAAAAAAAAGAATAAGTTGACATGTATAGTCACTTTTTTATGTAACTATTTTTTTCTCTTTCTATATGTATACGCGTTTGTTTCTTGAATAATTTCTAAAAAAAAGTTCAATCTAATTAGAATAAGGCATATTAATTCAAAATATGAGTACTCTATATATAGATTTCTTTTGATCAATCTTGCGAATAATTTTTGGATAAATTTTTGTTTTATTTTTCACCGATTCATTTTTCAAGTTGTCAATTACAAAACTCTTGTGAATAATTTTTATTCAAGTTGCTATTTTTGCTCGAATGATGTAGATTTATTTACTATTTTTTTTTTTATAATTTCTCTCTTTAATATTATAAATTATTTTGAAATGTTTAATATTATTTCACACGCATGGGTATGTGTTAAATTGCTTAGTGTTTCTTAGTTGGAAGCACTGAATCAAAAAGGCATCTATTTACCTTTAATGTCAAAATGATGGTCAGGGTCATAGTTATCATGATGATAAAGCTACTTTGAATTTTTTGAACAACTCAGAGTAACAAAAAAGACCAATGTTATGGGGGTTGCAACATGAGGGCTTCACAGAAGACCAATGTTATGAGTAGTCATTCTTCCACTTATTTTCATGGAGGTCAAGTCAGTCTTGCCATATATGTCTTGACATTAATGATAAGGTAATATTCTTGTGCAGAATTATTTTTTCCAAGCATTTCAACACAAGTGGGTTAATTTGTTTTTTATGTGAAAAAATAATATAATAATAATTATTTTTTAATTATAAACATGTCAAGCATAATAATTACATATTTTTTATTAAAAAATTGAACTTACGAAAAAATCCCAAGAGAAAAATAATCCGGTTAGAATCACCAAAAAGAAATAAGAACATTTAAAAATGTGAAGAAAATAAGAAAGATAAGAAAAGCTGAGAAGTTGAGTTTGAGTGAAATAGTGGGAGAGAAAAATATGAGAAAATAATATGGGTAGTTGGAGTCAATTGAATTACATATATAACCTTATTTAAATATTTGATTTATATATTAAGTAGAAGTTTATGGAGTGGACACCAAATGGGGGTTCTAACTTTATTAATAGTAAATATCGATAATTTAGGGTTTTTTATATAAAAAAAATTAACTGATCACTGTATGTTATTCCATTAAAAACATGAAGTAAAAATAAAATAATAAACGGTGTTTGGATATATTTAAGCAAGTATAAATCAGCTTACTTAAATCTCTTTCGATTAGATTTAAACAAATTAATTTAAATAAAATTAAGATGATTGGAAGAATTTCGAAAGGCCTTGTAGATCAGTTTTACACAAAAAAATATTTTAGTCATAACATCGTTTAAGGGTATCACAATTTCTCTCCAAACTTTTTTTTCTCACACACCCATGAAATAAAAAAAAAGGAAAGAGTTTATAACTTATTTGTGGTTGGCCTTGAAATTTCAAAGACAACAAAATTTACAATTTTTATTAATTTATATTTTTGAATTTTTTATCCTTAGTTTTTCAAATTTAATATTTATAGTGGAAGTATTGAGAATTAGAGACAATTTTTCATTTTTCTAAACTATTTGTGGAGACAACTTGAAATTTTTAATAAGAACATCTCATTAATATTTTTTTTTTTTAAAAAAAAAAACTCAATATATCTCTAGTCTTTCCTGTGTAGATCTATCCTTGAGTTGGGGCAAGTTAAATATATTAGCAAAGGCATTCTAGAAACTCTATAGAAAATTTAAAGTTTTTTTTTCAGATTTCAATGGGGCAGACGAAATAACTTGAAGTCAAATATTTATGAGGAGAGCAATGCTCAATTAAAATTTTGATGGTATTATTAATTCAGTATCCGTAAATAAATTTTACGAGTTTTATTTTAACCTATCAATGTTTACTGTTGTCAAATATCTCAAAATTCATAAAGTTTATTGAAATTAAAATACTTAATCAACCAACAACACAATTGGTAGTAATACCTTCATTTTTATCCTAAAAATTTTAAGCTCGAATATTACTTACATGATTCATTCAAAAGTGATGCATCTTACTATATTTTTTTATAAAATATTACATTTAGTGGTAAACTCTATACATTCGATGATATTTTCTTTTTTACCACCATATATAATATATTTTATCATTAAATATATTGTTTTATTTAAAATTATAAAAATTAGGCATTATAAAACCTACCTTCTAATTATGGTTATTGATAAATAAAAATCCGCAAGACAAATTAAATATTTTTATGAATGTAACTCGTAAATCATAGAGTTTTTTCTCAATACAAGGTTCTTAAAAATCTTTATTCTTCAAATAAGATTATTTTAATTTTATTTATTTAAGTGTGATTGTTTTTTGTCAAATCATCAAATGCCAAATGAATAAATTACACCAATGATCCATGTAGTTTGATATAAGATTCAAATTAATTTCTGAAAATATATCTTTACAATCCATTTTTCCTTAACTTTGACTTTTTTCTTTTAGCCACACTCGCTTTAAAAATAAAAAAACTAAAATCGGTCAACTAAATAAAAAAAGCTTAAATAAACCATAAAAAATTAAAAAGTAATCACATTTTTCACTAACACAATCAGATAAATCAAATGACAAATTTAGCACAAATCTAACTTTCAATCAAGATTGTGATATATATCATGAATTGCATCCCTTTCAAAAACACTCGAGATCTTATCAAGCGGGCAATTGAACTAAAATTGCATAAACTAAGTCATTAAAAACCATAAACTTTATCTATTGATCAAAAAGCAAATCCAAATTACTTAAAACAACATAAAAGGAAATAGTGAAAGAGAGACGTTGCAGACAATTAGTGATAAATGTGATGATCTTTTCATTTTTTTTATTGTTGATTTAAGGTTTTTTTTAAATTTAATTTACTGATTTTTGTTTTTTATTTTTATAACGAGAGTGACTAAAGAAAAAAAGTTAAATTATTATAAAAATAAGTTTGGTAAAAAATTAAAATTTTAAAAACCTCCTATTAGGAAAAAACACGTAAATCAAAATGCCTAACTTGAACTAATGCCAGCTAAGAACTTCCATCAAAATCCAATTGTAGGCAAAGTGAGAAATACTACAGTGGCTGCCCAAAAAAATCGGTTGGACCTATTGGCAAAATTAAAGTAAAAGTGCACTTTACCCGCTAAAGTTTGCCAAATTATATTTACCTTTCTGTATTTATAAAAATTACACCGACGTCTTTGGACCAGCTTTAATAAAACGATTTATGTTAATTTCGGACAGACTTGACAAAAAGATTAATTTTTTTGGATAAAAAGATGAGCGATCAGGGAACAAAAAAAATTCATTAGTATTTATAAAAAAATTAAATAGTAATTATTTTTAAAATTTAAAATATTAAATTATTATTCAATTTTTTATAATTATTAATTAATTTTCTCGATTTTATGATAACTCTCATAAAATCAGATTCGTAATATCACCATTTTAAAAAGAAATTGATAATATTTCATAAAAAAATCATCGTAACAAAAATTAAGTCAAATTTTGTTAAGAAAGATCAAACTATATTTTCTCGATTTTTCTTTTATGATAGTAATGAAAAACCCAAAATATGAATAAAATAAAAAGATGTTACAATTTTTAAAATACAAAAAAAGACAATTATAATTTTTACGTAACTAAAATGAGTAAATGTATTTTTTCCTAAAACAAACGAAAATGTAGATTCAATAAGCACTCAAATTTATTCTGAAATATTCTCAATTTTTTTTTCTGAATTATAATTGTCAACCAACTAATTGGATTAGAAATTAAATAGAAAAAATAATAAATAATATTAATTAATGATAATGATGTTAAATGTACACAGAAGAGAATGTCCTTCCTGATTAGGATATGCAGGTGAAGTGGGTGCCTATTTTGGCTTTTTGGGGGTCTCCTTAAAAGAAGCAAACGAGCCGTAAATGCTGTTTGAGCAAAATAGAGAAGAAGAGGTGAAACAAGAAGAAAGACAAACAAAAGGCCACGCTCTCTCTTCCTCTTTTGATCGACTTTCTAAACCAGAGAAAAAGAGAGAGTTCTAAAGAGAAGAAAAGCCATGTCTCTCGGTTATGCAGAGAAGCTATCGTACATTGAAGATGTGGGGAAAGTCGGGATGACGGAATTGTTCGACCCATCTCATGTTTTGCAAGAGAAAGTGGGTTCTGTCTTTTCTCTACCTCATTTCTCTTTAGTGGGTTTACTGCATTCTTGTTCTTTTTGCTTTTCTTTTCTGTCTCTACTAGTCATTTCATAGTTAATTACTTTGATGATCTCATGGTACTTTGTTTAATTGATAAGTGATCTTATGGTACTTTGTTAATACCCATGAACATTGCTTAGGTTTTTATATGCGTAAAGTTGGTTAAAGCATGTTGGTTGCAGTTTTCTATTGAACTTTGTTTTTCGGGTTATACTGTGTTGCTTGATGAGATCTGGTTGACGGGTATTGAACATTCATGTTCATTATATTTGAATTTCTCTTGGGTTTATTGGTGATTAAGCTGAAATTGTTGAGCTATTTTCTGGTTTTATGGCTATGTTTAAGTGCCGATCGTAGTCTACTGATTGGACTAATGTTGATTATCAAAACGCGTGCTTAAGGAAGCTATGTTAGTGTTTGCATATGAGTTCGCTGGGAAATATATTGGGAGGCCATAAATTTTTAGTAGTTGAACAATGATCATGGAGTTAATTGTACTTGGAATCTCTGAATTGAATGTTAAAACAAATGCATTATTTAACTTGCTTTTATATTGAATTTCACCACAACATAGAGCAGACTTGTTCTTTGCTATGGCTGTTTCTTGCAGTTACTGTATGGCGGTAACTTGGAATTACTATATGCAGCTCATTAATTCTGGGATACTGTCAAACACTTTAGGGATTATTTCAGTAGAAGTTTCTTGTGTGATACCCTTGATTAGTGTTAATTCAACTTGCATTTGGATCAATACTAGAAGCACTATGCTTCTGGTTGATTGAACATGTGATGTATTGTGCACTGAGCTGGGTTGAAGGGAGGGCAATGTGTATGACCTATAAAAACTGTAGAATCTGAAATATTCCTTTCATCTTCTTGTTTGCTATTTAACAAATGAAAACTTTAGGGGAGCTTTGGGAAGTTGGATCATAAATTTTTTTCTTCCTCTAATTGGATTTAATTAGAAATGGCTGTTGTTTGATCTGATCATGATTTACTCTTTTTTTTCGGTAAGATGATCATGATTTGATCATGATTTACACCGGACCTGATTAGAGTACATTTCAGACTAATTTTACAATTTTAAGAATTTGAGAGCATTTTATTGAATCTTTTGGTTCAAGTCTTAATTTGATTTGATTATGTTCCAGTTCATTCATTTTTAAATGTGCACCTCTAATCTGCTTTTATATATATTTTTGATTGCATCTGTGCATATATGATCTGGGCACACATGAGATGGAAAGCTTCTTTCATATGCTTGCTTAATTTTCTAACATCAGCTTGGTTTATCATTTGAATGGCAGATTGAACAACTTGCCAAGATGATACAAAAGGTTTGAACTTACAACAACTCACCCATGTCATCAGTGTTCTGTAAATATTATTTTATGCCACTCAGCATCTTAGTTTTTCGTTTTTACTTGCAGAGTAAGCATCTCGTAGTGTTTACGGGTGCAGGAATTTCAACTTCTTGTGGTATACCTGATTTTAGGGGTCCCAAGGGAATTTGGACACTGCAGGTGAAAACTGTGAATTTATATTGTGGTATTCTACTCTCCTAACTCAAGATCTTTAAAATACGATTGACAACTGATGGTGGCTTTTACTGAAATATCTGATTGGAATTTGGTACTCCCACTAATTTCACATATTGTGTTACTTTGTTACTTTCAGTTTTCATTTTCCAGGGATTGTTACCTATAGGCTGATAAGGATCATGCTGAATCCACTCTTTACTTTGTCTAGTCCAAGGTTTATTCTAATAAAGTTGAAGTAGTTTGCATAGATTAACACTGATTTTGAAAGGAATCACACTTACCTTTAAGGAGTGAGATATTTGATATGTAAGGGACGTTTTATTGAAGCAAAATGCTTTAGTAATGAGAGCTCCTAATTTTAATGTGTAAACACTGCATTTAGGCCTCACGCCCTTTAAAATCTTGAGAAAGGTGATTGGAAGAGCATTTCAGTGGCAATTGGAAGGCTCTTCTTTTTGAAATGACATTTAACATATTAACTAGGACAAAAGCACAAACAATTGAAATTTGATGCGGTAACCTAGAAAAGATTGTTACTTCTAAAAAAACATAGAAAAGATTGTAGTATGGTAGCATATGGATGCAAATATGGTCATTGTTTTTTGACAAGTAGTGAGATTTTGGATTATCATCTAAGTTTGTAATTAAGGTACAAAATAGGTATTAGAATATTGCAGTGGTTTTTTATTTGCATTCTTTTCTGGAATCATTTACGGTATTCTTTAATTTATCAGTTTGAAATACTCCTGTGCTGTTTGCACCTCTCTATGCCTCATCTTAGCAATTAGCAAAATTATGACCTCTGTCAGATCCTTTGGATAGCCTTCTTGATTCTCATTTATTGCATGCAGCGTGAGGGAAAACCGTTACCAGAAGCATCGCTAGCTTTCCATCGTGCAATGCCGAGCATGACTCATATGGCTTTGGTTGAATTAGATAGGGCTGGCATTTTAAAGTTTGTTATTAGCCAGGTAGGCCTTTAGTATTCTATTCTTTAGCCATTTGTTATGTATATTCTCTTTCTGGGAAATACTTTTATCACTAAGATAGATGAATTGTGGTTCTTTTAGTTCTCCTCGTTTCTTTTGCTTAAATGCCTATATCTTAATTTTGATGCCAATGAGTCATTACCTTGCGGACTACATGTTAAAGATTTGGAAGCTTGAAAATTTTCATTCCAATGAGTCATATTCTGTCTCTCTCTCATGTGGGGAGGGGGTGGTGTGGGCCGAGGTTGTTATTGTCACGGGGGTGGGGACTTACTCGTTTGTGGAAATGGGTATGAGGAGTAGATTGTCAGGATATTTTGTATAATGTCTTCTACTGCTCAATCTAAGAGTTATCAATTAGAGCCACAGCCATTCTTGGTCCCGTAGGCACTTTGGGCCACATAATTCAAAAATTCTGTCAACACCATGTTTTGTATTCTGTTTCTTCATAGAGTTGGGATGATGACTTCTCTCTTTTGTCATGCTACCAGCTGGGCAATTGTAAACATTGCATGTGCTTTTTACCTCATTCCTTAAGTATGTAATTAATTATTGTCATATATAATCATATCAGCTTAAATTTATGATTCTATCTATCACCTATTGCTTCTAAATGTTCAGAATATTGATGGCCTCCACCTTCGGTCTGGGATACCAAGGGAGAAGCTTGCTGAATTGCATGGGAATTCCTTTATGGAAACCTGTCCTTCATGCAGAGCCGAGTAAGTCATATCTTATTGGCTCGCCATGTGTAACCTTTCTTTGTAGACTTGTCCATTACAATTTAAAGGGCTCTAGTTTTTTTTTTTTTTGGATTAAGGCCCCATTACTTATAATCGTCTTTCTTACTTTTTGCTGGTTTGGAAAGTTTTATCTTTTTGGTATACATTTTAATATTAATTTTTAAGTGTACACATTTTTATATTATTATTAAATCTATGAAGGTATTTGCGTGATTTTGAGGTGGAAACTATTGGATTGAAGGAGACATCAAGACGATGCTCTGATGTAAAATGTGGAGCTAAACTTAAGGATACAGTTCTAGACTGGGAGGTATTAAATTCTATATTTTGTTATGTATTTAGTTAGCCTCAAAGTATGTTGTACTCTCAATTAAAAAAAAGGGAAAAACAAAAAGAAAATGAAGTATGTTGTACTCTTGATATTGTTAGAATTGGGACATCTAGTGTGTTAACAATGGTGTAAGAGCCAAGCTTTATTAATGATTGGATAAGCTGCACTAAAACTGTAAATTCCAAGATACAGTAAGCTCCTGATTCATATTCATAAAGACAGAGTAAGCTAGCTATTTGATATTAGTAGAATTGAGAGATTTTATCGATAAATAAAGAAGTGGAAATGAGAGATTTCATAGGATAGTTTTGATAAAAAATAAAACTCTTGGATTCAAGCAGCTGGCCTATGGTACAGTCATTGATCAAGTCAAATCTGTCACAATTAAATGATTAATCTAATGAGGAGTTGAAAATTGTTGTTAATGCTCAAGCTTGTGATATTTCCTTGGGGATGGATTCTTAATTTGTGATGTCTAATATTTTCTACCTATTAGAAAAGTTGTTGCTGAGACCCTCCCCCCAAAAAAATGCAGGATGCGTTG
The DNA here is from genome assembly GCA_023935145.1 of Bretschneidera sinensis. Classification (NCBI taxonomy): domain Eukaryota; kingdom Viridiplantae; phylum Streptophyta; class Magnoliopsida; order Brassicales; family Akaniaceae; genus Bretschneidera; species Bretschneidera sinensis. Next base: position 74,965,253 of record CM043704.1, read on the forward strand.
CCTCCAAAGGAGATTAATCCAGCAGAGAAGCACTGTAGGATGGCAGATCTTGTACTTTGTTTGGGGACAAGGTGACATTAGAGTTCATGAGATAACAGTACCATTTCTAATTTGTTTATTTGATGAGTATCTTATCTTTTATTAGAATCCTTTTTTATTTTTAACGGCATACTGCTTTCATCCATTGAGAGTTAATTCAGTAAACTATCCATTTCAAGATTATGATACAAGGAACATGTAACAAGTCCATTTTTGTTAATGAAGGAAGAGATTGACCATAGTTACTTGGAAGTCTAGCTAATATGATGCCAACTCTCTTCCTTTCTTGAGTTACTTGATTACATTTGGGAAAATGAATTCATAGGTGAGCCTCTAATTGAAAAAGAAAAAGAAAATGTAGTTGCAGACTGCTCCTTCACTAGCAAGTTGAAAAAGCATGTTGGGTTTACTCCTTGAGATGATGCTTTAGAAAACACCTCCCCCAAATCTGTATCTCTCTCCTCTCTCTCATTAAAAGGGTTTAGAGCATTAGCTAGTGTTGATCCTGTCAAGTAGTTGGCCCCTGAGAGGGATGATTTGGATGCATCGAAAAAACTTGAAGTACTAGTCAGGTTACTTTTGGGCTGATTGACATCTGGAACACAACTTTAAATTTGTCTTGTGTAATTCTATTGAAATTAGGTTATGTGAATTTGATCTATTTTTAAGTGGGCTGACTCACAAGTCAGAACGTTTTAATATGCGTAAATACATTGATCTTATTAAAGGAAATTTACAAGAGTCAAGCAAGTTCAATGATAATGGTCAGCAGAGCAATAATACAGAATAGTTCCAGCAGATCAATTTCTGCTGGAATCGCTCCCTGCTTGATTCTTGTAATTTCTCTTTAATAACAAACTCTTTGTGCCATAAAATTCTTCAAATCTTGCCACCTTTAGGCACTTGCACCGCTTAGTTGGATACAGATGATTTTAATTGACTTTGGTTCACAATTGATTGTGTTACAGTAACTAAATGATTAGTAGTGTTCAAATAATAAATGCAAAGTCTTGAAATTCTGAGCAATTCTTTTCTTCTGTTGCTTAGCTCCTTTGCAATCGGATTGAAGATTTTTTTGGTGTATCTACTTCATATGCCTTCTTTTTTGTTGCATATTTGGTTTGATGGTCATGAGCATGACCACTCTGTGCAGTTTGCAGATCACTCCTGCTTGCAATCTTCCTCTTAAGTCTCTCAGTGGTGGTGGCAAGATTGTAATTGTGAATCTTCAGGTATTCCTTCCTTGTTCAGGTGCATGCTCAGAAAATTAAATAAATAAGTCAAAATGAAGACTAAAAATTGTGTTAATTTGTAATTTTGGGTTACTTGTGGATTAGCAAGTATCGTTTCCTTTTGTTGTTTAGTGCTGCTTTAATGTCTTTACTGCTGTCATGATTAAAATGTCTGATTTGGTCTTAGTCTTGAAACCCTCAACACAAAAAGAAAATTTTAAAAATTGAAAGAAAAAGAAGGAAGAATAAAAACATTCAAGTAGATGAATGAAGGAGATATTTTTATATGGTATGCCTTGTTGGATTCTGAGCTTTGTAGTACAGGGTTGTTACTAGGTTATGAACATCTCTTAGGGATGAAACTTAATAATATGGAGTTCAAGAGTGAAAAAAGAGATGCGGCGAAGCTAGTCAATTCATGAAATGGTATCTTACTTTTATTTATGAATATATAGGAAGTCACAGGCTATGAGTTGTTACTGTCTCTAAATTTTTTCTTTGCTTTTGCTGGTTTAATTTTTTAAGGCTGGTTCTTAAATACATCCTTGCTCATTAGTGTTTAAGTAAAGTGTTATGTTCAACTTTGCAGAAAACTCCAAAGGACAAGAAAGCTAGTTTGGTGATTCATGGGTTTGTAGATAAGGTATTGTGATGTCTTAATGTACTATTTACTAGGGAATCTTGGATATCTTACACTATAACTGAATTTTTGTATAATCTTTGTATATCTACATCAATATGATTTGGGCATTTATTTTACTATTATATGGCAAATGTGATAATTAGATTTATCTATGTGGGGCTTATCAACCCATGGCATGTGCAAATTAGGTATTCTAGTTCTTAATGGCTTATTATCGGGAATAAATTCTGATGTGACTTGGTCTTTTATATTAATTATTAATTTGAACAGGTTGTTGCAGGAGTCATGGACATGCTTAATCTGCGGATTCCTCCATATGTTAGGATTGATCTCTTCCAGACCATCCTAACTCAATCTTTGAGTGCGGGTAACATTCTTTGGAGATGTACTTACTATATCAGATATATGTAGATGCATTTTAGACTTTCTAGCAAATGCTGTTATCCTACCAACATACCTCTCTTATATAGGTTAACTCAATCTTTGAGTGCGGGTAACATTCTTTGGAGATGTACTTACTATATCAGATATTTTGTCCGGTATTTACTGAGGAATATATGTAGATGCATTTTAGACTTTCTAGCAAATGTTATTATCCTACCAACGTACCTCTCTTATATAGGTTAATTTCCATGACAATATAGGACATTTTAAGACTTTGAGCCAAGTACCTTTCATGCAGTTCCCATTACTCTTTACAGAGCCAAGCTTGTTCACTACATGCTCCTTCATAAAAATCTACCATAAATTAGTTCGAAGAGTCCTTGTAGTTTTGGGATTTTTTTAGGCTTTAGTTTATAGCTTTCTTTACATGGTCCATTCACTTCCATTACAGATGAAAGATATGTGAACTGGAACGTCCGTGTAGCTAGTGTTCATGGACTGAGCGCTCAATTGCCATTCATCAAGTCTGTTGAGGTAAAATTACTTTCTAAAATCCACTCTGCTGACTCTCCTTAACAACATTATCCAAAGTCATGGACATCAGTGCACTATATTCCTTTTTAGAAAGTTAGGCTATGGTAGGTAGGTTCATTAATCAATTTTATAGAGGTTATTTGTAAACTTTTGATGGATTGCCTGGTCGTCTTTTTATTGACTTGCAAGTTATAGTAGTTTCCTTGGTTTGGCTTGGGCCTCCTTATCATTGGAACCGAAAAAATTCTAGGAGTTGATGGGAGCGGCCCTTGTTCTTCCTCTTGCTGCTTAGTTTAAAAGTTTCTCTGGTATATCAGGAGTAGGCAACTGTGGTAACTAGAAAAGAAGGTTCAATCTTTGACTGAACTGAATCACTTTAAATAAGTTTTGACACCCCTGTAAAACTACGCATTGTTATTTACCAATTGATTGCGTTGCTGTGTGTCCTATTCTTCCACCCTTCTATTATGTTTTTGTCCCAGGTGTCGTTCTCAGACAGCCAAAAGTACAAAGCAGCCATTCTAGATAAGCAGCCATTTCAGTTAAAAAGGTAGCTCCAATCTTATTTTGTGATACAATTTTATTATTATTTTTGCTAGTGTTTCAAGTCTTGTCAACAAAAATGTCATGTAGAGTAGTTGATACTTTATTTAGATGCATCTTGATAATGTATTTAGTATTTATAAAAAGCACAGCGAATTTTCAAAGTAAATTACGTATTTGATTAGTGTGTCAAATATAGGTTTGGTTCTAGATGAGGAAAGCTGACATCTTGGTGAATTCCTTGCCCTTTGAATTTTTGTTCTGATGTGTTTCGTTCTATCACCTTGAGCTTGTGTGATACATCTCTTTCATTAATTTGTACACATTGATTTTTTTTTTGATAAGCATGCTAAATTGAATTTTATTTGAGTCGCTTAATGTGTACGAACAAGGTATGGATGGATTGAATTGAACTTGTGAATTCAACCTGATGATTTGAAAGCTTACATAATTGAATGTCTCATTGTCAGTGAACCTCCTACCATGGTAGATAGACAGATATCCTAATATTTATAATATTCTCCGATCTACTCTTCACATTTTCTTTATCTTTATTTATCAGGAGAACTGTAAAGACAGAAGTTTTTGAAATGTTGTTGAAACTCAACTTCAGTGATGGTTGTGGTTGTCTGTGCACCCAAATTAATATCCCCTTTGATTTTGAGGTGAGAATACAGAAGAAATCTATTCCATCTGTCGTTCCAAATTTTTATTTAATCATTTGTTACTGATTATTTATGTCAGTTTCAATGCTGTTTACTTTTATTAATAGCTGAATTTCTAATGACAAGTAGTTTGCAAATTGCTTCTATATCGACTATAGTTGCAAGCTCGTAGATTTTGGAAAGTTAAGAATTACTATATGTTTCCTGACTAGAGCTTGATTTTGCTTGCGTTATTAGTAATTTTTCATTTAAAATTTAAAATCATATGGGATCTAATTCTTTTCTTGTAAGTGATCCTGTAATGAAATGTAGAAAGTTCAAATTATTCAGACCTTCGCCAGTTTTTTTAGTTCATCAAGTGCCATTGCCTTTGTTGGCTGTAGGAGAATACACATTTGCTGTTTCTGCCCTTTATTCTGAAAATTCTATTTTAATCTGTAGACAATTGTAACCCTTATCAAGATTGTTCTGTTTCCGTATTCCTAATTACCCTGTTTGTCAAAACATTGCTAGATTCCTTCAGAAGGTTTTATATTTGATTGAGACGTTCTAGGAGTGACTGAAAAGTTAACAGTTATTTGTACATCTTGATAATCACCTTTGTATTCTAAATTTCCAATGATTTCTGTGTTAACAAATCTCGATTTTTATCAATTTGCAGGTTCCAACTGAACGTTCTAAGCTTGATAAGGATGCCATATTACAAAATCTGAGAGACACAGCAATTCAAGATTCCTGCTGTGGGCAGAATGCAATTATTGAGAGGAAGACCATTCTTGCCCCAAAAGGTGAGGTCACTGTTTATGCCATTGTAACCAGCATCAAATCCTTCAAATCTAATTCTTTGACTAATGGTGAGGTGAAATGGCAAAGAGAGAGTGTGAATGGTACTGCAACATCTCGGAAGCGATCAAAAAGCCGTAAGCGTAAATCAAGATCATAGAGAATATGACTTGGGCTTCGGTTGTATAGACATTTATTAATCATTAGTCTGACTGCAAATTGTAAAATGCAAGAGACTGAGTGAATTTTGTTAGATAACACACAGTCTCCCCAGCTATGGGTAGGAAAGTGGCAAAGCTTGTTGAATGCAATGACCAATTTTGTAGGTTACCTTATATCAAAGTCTTAAGCGATCCATAGCGGGAATTTATAATTGTTTTTTTAAAAGAAAATTATGGTATGGCCTTTATTATTGTTGTTAGTAGTTTATTACTGTATATGTTAAAGTTAGTGATAGCACTTCCTAATTGTTATTTTTTTTTAAAAAAAAAATTTGTCACTGATAGCTAATTGTCCAAATTATTTATTTATTTTTTAAAATGTGAGGAGTTGATAGTTACTCTCTTTCAATATCTTTTGTTTTAAAACAATATTGTCCTATGTGAAAGCTTAATGCAACTTAAAAAGAGGGGGTATTTTCGAAATTTAACTTTAAAATGTGTTTTTTGAGAACCGCTTAAATACAACATAAATAGCTAAAATTTAAAAAATGTGAGGTATATTCGAAATTTAAATAAACAACCTTAACTAACCTCTCTTTTTCACTCAACTATTGGGTGAAGAGAGATGGTAGGTTAGGGTTTCTTATTTAAATTATGAAAATGCATTTATCCATTTATAAGTTTTGATAATTTACATTACATTTAAACAACTTTCAAACATCGTCTTTATAAACTATTTTCTTAATTTTTAAATTAATAAAATGTCAATGAATTAAATATTAAAATGATCAAAGAGTATAAATGGTTAGCTTAAATATGGTAGATTGTCAAGGCTTTATAATGGAGCCAAATCTAATGTTTAGGGTGGGATATTTCATGTTGATTGCAATGGATTTTATATTTTTGACTGCTAAAATATTTAATTTACTATTTAATTTTAATAAACAGGTGGTAACAAATTCATCACGAGTGATCTTATGAAAATAAGTGCACCATCTACCTATACTTAGTAACTTTCCTTTCCATTTATATTTCTCCTTCTCCATGGCAATTATCAATATTTCTCAAGACTTTTCACTCTCTCTCAAGTTTATATCAACTCAATATTGTTACCTAGAAATAATTTATTCCTTTTACTTCCAGCTACTAAAGAGATATTTTTTTTTTTACTAGATCATATGAAAGATATAGGCAAAATCTTTATTAGTATATGACAAATCTATAGTTATAATACTTCTATGTACAAAAATTTATGGGTGCTGTTAATACTTCTAATTACAAGAATTTAGACACAAAATAATGATAAATTTTAATTTGGCGATGACAAAAAGTAAATATATATTATTATTAAAATTCAATTGTATTTCTATAAAATTATAACTATTATATTATTATAATAGTATAATAAAAAATGATTATTTTGTATTTAATTATTTAATAGCTTTAGTTATTGAAATGATATTTCTGATAATTTAATTGTTTTTGTGTTTTATTAAGATAATTGATTTGGGTTTTGAAAGAGATGTAAAAAATAAATATAAGTTTTGTAAGAAAGAAGGAACATAGTAATAATAATGTTCCGTATTTAAGAGTAATCATTAAAGAGAAATTGAGAGGAGAAAAAAGTTTTAATGTCTTGTATACATGGTGCAACCACGGTGTACAAGACTTTGTTTTATATGTAGATATTAGATTCGCATTAGACATTAAAACATTTTTACACGTGTTTAAAATCCGTTAGTTGTTGAAAAATTAGTAAAAAAGAGTTTCATAATGTCATTTTGCTCACTTTATTTAATGAATTAATAATTGATTTATTTCAATGAGGAAAATAACAAACGACAAAATCTAAGATAATGACAAACAAGATTATTTATATTAAAAATATATGAGAACTCACGATATATTATTCAATACTATATTGTCCAGATAGCTGTTAAACCATTATCATCCCAACCTTCTTCTTCCACTCCTAAAATCATTTCAACTAAATCATTTAGTCTTACTCCCATCATTCAAAAACCAATTGTTATTTCTCAACCAATCTTCACTCCTTATATAGAAACTGATATAGTTACATTAGGAGATAATGACATATTAGCCTCTATTAATAAAAAATTACAACAATTAAGTTTAAAAGATATTCCCACAAGCTCCCAAGAACAATCAGGTTCTCAAGAAAACATTAATGAGATAGATAAAGATATAATCAGTGAAATTCAAGAATTTGATGAAGTGAACAAAATTATTAGAAACAGAGCACCTTTACCAACAACTAGGAATTTTTACCCTAGACCAACACCCCCAGATCTTCAATATGAAGATAGATCATTAGCTGTTCAAGCTAAGTATGATTGCGACTCCATTTACGAATGGAACATAGACGGTGCCAGTGAGCACATTATTCTTGATATGCTCCAAGAAATGTCTATGGCAGCAACCTCTTACAGGACAAAACCTACCAATACCAATAAAGGTATTACTAAGTCTATCATTGCAGGGTTTACTGGAACCCTTAAAGGATGGTGGACAAACTATTTAATTGAAGAAAATAGACTAGAAGTTTTAGAAGCCACTAAGGCTGGAAACCCTCAGTCTGTTCAAAACCCTCAAACAGGAGAAATATCTATATTTACCCCTCAAATAGAAAATGCCTTTGAAACTCTCATTTTTGCTATTACCAAACATTTTATAGGAGATCTTGAAAGATGGATAGCCAGGTCTACAAAGATTCTTCTCAATTTGACCTGTCCTACTATGCAAGATTTTAGATGGTATAAGGACGTATTCCTTGCCAAAGTATTTACTAGAAAAGATTCCAACCATGATTATTGGAAAGAAAAATTTATTAGTGGACTTCCTAAACTCTTTGTTGAAAAGGTAAGGCAAAGAATTAGAGATACCAATAATAGAAATTTGTCTTATGATGATCTCTCTTATGGAGAAATCATTAGTTACATTAATCATGAAGGATTAGCTCTTTGCAATGATATTAAGTTAAAATAAAAAATGAAGTCGGAACTCCATCAGAGCAAAAAAGAATTAGGATCTTTTTGTGCTCAATATGGATTCGAATCTATTCGAGCCCCTTCAGCAATTAAGAAAAAGAGATCCAAGTCCATTAGAAAGCAGACTTATAGAAAGCCTTTTAGGCCCAACAGATATTTAAAAGATAATACAAAACCTAGTATCTCTAAGTCAAAGCCCAAGAGAAAAAGCCCAAAAACCCAAAAGTAAACTCTTCTTCAAAAGCCTGTTTTAAATGCGGTCGTCTTGGCCATTGGGCTAAAGATTGCAGAGTAAAACAGAAGATTAGTGAATTAGAAGTAGAAGATTCACTAAAACAACAATTATTAAAAATAATGGTAAATGAATCACAATCTGAAGAAGATTCTTCTTCTTTAGAAGATGATGATGTTATTTACACATTACAAGAAACATCCAGTACAGAATCCTCTGATGTATCACAATCATGTGGTTGTAAAGAAGGATTTTGCAAGTGTAAAACTATAAACATGATATCCTCGCAAAAAGAATTCCTATTAGACATTATAGATAAAATTAATGACCCTATTATTAAAAAAGATTATTTAATAAAATTAAGAGATCTTATTTGTGAAGAAAAAAGGATTAGAGATCCAGAACCCTTCAATTTGTCAAAAATTTTAGAAGAAAAATTTAGTAAACCAAAAACTGCCAATATTCAAGATTTACAGTTAGAAGTCAATAATATAAAAGATCAAATAAAAATCATTCAACAAGAAACTATAGATCTTAAGGCAAGAATGATTAATATTGAGATAAAGAGTATTAAAGACTCAATTTTATCTCCATCGAACAAAGGAAAAGCTATCATGGCTGATCCTGCCCCTTTGCCTTCAGAAAATATAGAACCATTATCATCACTATCCTTAGATGAAAGCTTCATTAGTTTAATAGAAAGAATTAATTACCAAAAATGGTATATTAGGATTTCTATTGTCATTAATGAAGAATATCATATAAATACTATAGCTTTAGTTGATTCTGGAGCTGACCAGAATTGTTTAAAGGAAGGATTAGTCCCTACCAAACCAAATATTATGAGAAAACCACAGAACGTTTGAATACTGCCAGTGATTTAAAATTGAATGTCGAATATAAAATTAGTAATTCTTATGTATGTAACGATAGTTACTGCTTAAGAACTCATTTCATATTAGTAAAAAATATTCACCAGAACATTATCCTAGGAACACCTTTTTTAACCCAAATATATCCCTTTACAGTTAGTCATCTAGGGATAGAAACCAATCTAGTAGGACAAAAACTATTTTTCCCTTTCCTTCAACCCATAGACACTAGAGATTTAAATCTATTACAGGCCGATAGTCTACATAGACAAGTAAATTTGATCCAAAAAAAACAAGCCCATGTTAACTTTTAAAAGGAAGAAATCCATTATAAAAAAACAGAACAACAGTTACAAGAAGCCCAAATTCAGGCCCAAATTAAAGATTTAGAAATATTATTTTAAAAAAAAATCTGTGCTAATATCCCAAATGCCTTTTGGGAAAGGAAAAAGCACATAGTCTCTTTACCTTATGAGTCCAATTTTGATGAAAAGAATATCCCCTCTAAGTCCAGATCCATTCAAATGAATCAAGACTTGATAGTCTATTGTCAAGAGGAGATTAAAGGATTATTAGACAAAAACCTTATTAGACCTAGTAAGTCTCCTTGGAGCTGTTCAGCATTCTATGTTAATAAACAAGCTGAATTAGAAAGAGGAACTCCCAGATTAGTTATTAATCATAAACCCTTAAATAAGGTTCTTCAATGGATTAGATATCCCATTCCCAATAAGAAAGATTTATTAAACCGATTACATGATGCAGTTATATTTTCAAAATTTGATTTAAAATCTGGATTCTGGCAAATTCAAATTTGTGAAGAAGACAGATACAAGACTGCTTTCAATGTCCCTTTTGGCCATTACAAATGGAACGTAATGCCCTTTGGACTTAAGAATGCCCCATCAGAATTTCAAAATATTATTAATGATATTTTTAATGAATATTCTAATTTCAGTATTACTTATATAGATGACATTTTAATCTTCTCAAAATCTATAGATCAACATTTTAAACATCTCAAATCTTTTTTCCATATTATTAAAACAAATGTACTAGTATTATCTGAAACAAAAATGAAATTGTTCCAAACAAGAGTCAGATTTTTAGGACATATCATACACCAAGGAACCATTAAACCCATAGATAGATCTATAGAATTTGCAAACAAATTTCCTGATGAAATTAAAGACAAAACCCAATTACAAAGATTCTTAGGATGTCTTAATTATATATCGGATTTTTTTCCTCATATGAGACAGATTTGCGAACCTTTATATAAAAGGCTTCGTAAAAATCCTGAACCATGGTCTACTCATCATACTCAAATTGTCAAGTTTATTAAAACAAAAGTCATCAGCCTTCCATGTTTAGGTATCCTGTCTCCTTCAGCTCAAATAATTATTGAGACTGATGCTTCCAATACAGGATATGGTGGTATTCTCAAACAAATCGTTCCAGGTCAAACAAAAGAACAAGTAGTCCGTTATCATTCAGGAATTTGGCTTGGAGCTCAAAAAAATTATTCAACTATTAAAAAATAAGTTTTAGCTATTGTTTTATGCATTTCAAAATTTCAAGATGATTTATATGGAAAAACATTTTTATTACGCATTGATTGCAAATCAGCAAAAGAAGTTTTGCAAAAAGATGTTCAAAATCTAGTTTCAAAACAAATCTTTGCCAGATGGCAAGCTATTTTAAGTGTTTTCGATTTCCAAATTGAATATATAAAAGGAGAACAAAATTCCCTACCTGATTTCCTTACACGGGAATTTTTACAGGATCGTACAGAAGATGTCAACATCTCGCAAGGGAAAGGAGAAGGTTAATCCTTCAACGACAAGACCCCAACAATTATCCGATTATTATACTTCTCCCAAAAAATCATCCAGACCGCCCATAGCCCCTATTACACCACAAAAATCCAATAGATTTTCCCCACTGGAAGATCTTCAAGCTTTCCTTGAGTTACCCAATCCATCATATGCCCAAACACTATCACAACAACCAAAAAATCCTCCTGCATTATATTTTGATAAACCCCATCAAGAATTTTTCAGAAGCACTACCCTTCCTATTCCAACCAATGAATTTGACCAAAGAAAAATTCCACAGTGGTTATATTCTAACAAGATTTTTCCTGCAGGTTTCCAATTCATACCTGACGATATTCAGAAAACTCAAAAATTTTATGAGCTGATTCTTATAGATTCAAAATCTGTAGAAATAACTCATACTCATGATCCTCTCGATTCATCCAAAATCGTTTATTCAAAATGCAAAATTTTAAAAATTGTCAATCCTAATCACATAGCAGATCATTATCTCCCAAAACCTTTTTCTATTTCATTTGTACCCCCTACCTATACCTATCATGATTATCAAACAGCCTAGTTTAACATGTTCTTTATAAAACCCAAAACTCATTCATGGTTCATTTTCTTTGATAAAAAAGTCCGTTTCGAATTTCCTACTTGTTTCTTTGATTGGTGGACTTTCATAGGATCTAGTTCAGCTATTTTCCCTGAAAAAACCCAAGAGTCATTCCATTATTTCTCATTCCACATTTCTGACAATAAACCCTATGCTTATGAGCTCTTATTTACTGCCATGTTTGCTATCCCATGGATTTTTTCCTGGGATTATATCATTACCCCTTCTCAATCAGGTCTTCATGCATTAAAAAGAATATTTAAAATAAAATGGTGGCCAAAATATGATTGTTCATATTCTGACCTCACAACTATCAAAACTTGGTTTCATGACAATCCTTTTCATCTCAAAAAAATATCACAAGGTGGATCCATGTCTAGTTCTTCCAGAAGAGAACGAAGAAGAAAGCTCATTGAAGAGTTATCACAAATCTCTGATTTTGATCAAGATGATAATGATAGCTCTCACTCTCCTCCACCACCTCCTGATTACTGGGCCCAAGATCCATATGGTGATATGGATTTTGACGTTGCCGACATCAAAAGCCATCAGTAGCCCTGTCAAGAAAAGCAAAAATCAATAAAAGCAAAAAGAAGCATTATTTCCACAAGAAGACAAATCAAAAGCAAATCAGCCGACGCAACACGACAACAATTATCAGCCAGCTCAAAAAGTAACAAGATTCTCAGCCGGATAAAACAAAAGACTTTTATAAAGCATATACTGTTCATCAACAGTTCAAGACAATAATTTGGCTTCAATAATTCAAGAAGACCAAGACTTTGAAGACTCAAGAATAAGTTGTATATATAGGTTTTGTAAAGACTGCCTAAGGTAGAGTTTATTTTTCAGTTTTCGAGTGTTTAGCACAGCTTTGTAATTTGAGAGAAAAAGTGACCTAGTCACAAGTGTGTACCCAATCCCCAATCCTGTTCTCTACACTTGCTCACTGTAAGATATACTTTCCTTGTACTTTCAAGCAAAATATATAAAATCAAGTTTTATTCAAAACCTTGCATATTTATTTCAAAGTTATTTTAAAATTTTTAATTTCATTTTACATTTTACGATCCTGTACAATCTGGTATCAGAGCCATGAATGCCTTGTCTGTGTTTGCTCAGTAATCCTGTTTATCTTTCTGCTTTGATTATATTGCCTTTAGATTACTGTTATTCTGGTGGTTGTGTGGTGGTAAGGCCATTGTGGTGGTAAGGCCGTTGGTCAGCCCTTTGTAAGTCCGTTGGTCAGCCGTGTTAGGTGGTCCCGGCAGTCACTAGGCAGTCACACTATTCACTTGTCATAATAGTCATCTTTTTGCCATATTTTCAAATCATTTTGTATGGATAGGATTCTTAGAAGACGTAAACAAGGTGATGACTCGTCATCATCTGTTTCAGGATCCAACCCATCATCACCTCCACATGATCATCCCACTGGTGATCATAACCCAAACTATACCATTAATAGTCAAGAAATTAATATTGCTAAAGTAGAACAAGATCTTCTTAACTGGCATATACCCAGTCAAAAGATTAATAGAATTTATCAAATAGGTAGCTTTGATTTTAGATCAGACTACTCCATTAAGACAACAGAGCAATCTTATAGTATTAGTAAAGAAAATGAAAGCATTAAATTATTATCTTTACCTGCTATGAAGAAACATAGACAAGAAGGATTTAAGTACATGCATCTAGGACTTGTCCAGATAGCTGTTAAACCATTACATCGTCTAGGAATAGACACACCCATATTAATGATGCTTAGAGATGCTAGGCATAATAATTTTCAGAATTCATTATTATCTCTTGTTGCATCTAATATTCATAATGGTCCTGTTTACTTTAATTGTTATCCAAATTTCTCAGTAGATTTGTATGATCCAAATCTAGTTGATATTCTTACTTTGGATATACAATTACAAGGATTAGATTTAAAAACAGGAACTAGGAATTTGAATATTATTTATAAAATATATTATAAAGTTATGACTACTAAGATAAACCCTAAAGCATTACTCTAAACCAAACCAGGAGAAACTCTCATATTAGAAGCCAATACTTTTCATGCTAATACCATAACTCCTAAGTTATTAAAATGGAATCAAATTACTATTCCTAATAGTTGGAAATTTGAATCTTTAGTTCCTCCTAAAGAATTACAACATTCAAATATATCCCATATTAGTGAATCTAATGATGGAAATGTTCTTATCAAATTTGATAACCCCCTTCCTCATTAATTCAATCTAGACGATCTTTATCCACTAGGATTAGGACACCATTATCTTCTCTAGCAGAAGACCCCCAGATCTTACCCCCTAGACAAAGTCTAGATTCAAAAACTAATGATCATTTATTAGGCGTTGATTTCCATCCAACAATCCCTAAAGGATTTTATGAGAATGAATCCTTTAAGACAGCATTAAATGATCTAGGAGAAACTTCAAATAAAAATGAAGTTCAAGACCCCCGTTCTTGACCCTTCTCCCAACTAGGTCAGATATGTATGAAGTTAATGTAATTATGAAATCTGATTATGAAAATTAATAAAGATCTATTAAAAAAAGATTTTTCTGCAAGGCACAACAAAGAAAGAGTAAATTGGTTTTTTCAAACATTTAATAAAGAAGAACAAGCTCAAATCCGTAAAGAATGGTATGATCAAATGAATGAACTTCATTGTGATATATTATTCTTTGCCTGGTTTGACTTATATACTTTCAATAATAGAATTTATAACCCCCTTTATTATTAATCATCCAGATTTAGAATAAAAGATTAATCAAGTCGAAACTATTAATAAATTAGACCAAAAATGGAAAGCATCAACTAACCAAGTAGTTTCATCATCTATTCACCCCTCCATTAAATAATTTATTACTTCAACCCTCAGGATTTAAAGAATTAATTCCTGCAGCTCCTTTTAAGATTGTCTAGGACAACTGACAAAGATAGACAGACTACAGGAAAAGACATAGAACATTTATATGAACAAAATAACTTTACAAACCAAAATTTAGCTACTATATCTACCCATTTACATGTTATTAACACCACTGTTGATAACATTGACCATAAGATTGATAATCTTTCTTCCAAAACCCGGGAGGGATCATCCCAACCTTCTTCTTCCACTCCTAAAATCATTCCAACTAAATCATTATTAATGACAATAGAAATCCTAATATACCATTTTTGGTAATTAATTCTTTCTATTAAACTAATGAAGCTTTCATCTAAGGATAGTGATGATAATGGTTCTATATGTTTTAAAGGCAAAGGGGCAGGATCAGCCATGATAGCTTTTTCTTTGTTCGATGGAGATAAAATTGAGTCTTTAATACTCTTTATCTCAATATTAATCATTCTTTGCCTTAAGATCTATAGTTTCTTGTTGAATGATTTTTATTTGATCTTTTATATTATTGACTTCTAACTGTAAATCTTGAATATTGGCAGTTTTTGGTTTACTAAATTTTTCTTCTAAAATTTTTGACAAATTGAAGGGGTTCTGGATCTCTAATCCTTTTTTCTTCACAAATAAGATCTCTTAATTTTACTAAATAATCTTTTTTAATAATAGGGTCATTAATTTTATCTATAATGTCTAATAGGAATTCTTTTTGCGAGGATATCATGTTTATAGTTTTACACTTGCAAAATCCTTCTTTACAATCACATGATTGTGATACATCAGAGGATTCTGTACTAGATGTTTCTTGTAATGTGTAAATAACATCATCATCTTCTAAAGAAGAAGAATCTTCTTCAGATTGTGATTCATTTACCATTATTTTTAATAATTGTTGTTTTAGTGAATCTTCTACTTCTAATTCACTAATCTTCTGTTTTACTCTGCAATCTTTAGCCCAATGGCCAAGACGACCGCATTTAAAACAGGCTTTTGAAGAAGAGTTTACTTTTTTGGTTTTTGGGCTTTTTTTCTTGGGCTTTGACTTAGAGGTACTAGGTTTTGTATTATCTTTTAAATATCTGTTGGGCCTAAAAGGCTTTCTATAAGTCTGTTTTCTAATGGACTTGGATCTCTTTTTCTTAATTGCTGAAGGGGCTCGAATAGATTCGAATCCATATTGAGCACAAAAAGATCCTAATTCTTTTTTGTTCTGATGGAGTTCCGACTTCATTTTTTATTTTAACTTAATATCATTGCAAAGAGCTAATCCTTTATGATTAATGTAACTAATGATTTCTCCATAAGAGAGATCATTATAAGGAAAATTTCCATTATTGGTATCTCTAATTCTTTGTCTTACCTTTTCAGCAAAGAGTTTAGGAAGTCCACTAATAAATTTTTCTTTCCAATAATCATGGTTGAAATCTTTTCTAGTAAATACTTTGGCAAGGAATACGTCCTTATACCATCTAAAATCTTGCATAGTAGGACAGGTCAAATTGAGAAGAATCTCTGTAGACCTAGCTATCCATCTTTCAGGATCTCCTATAAAATGTTTGGTAATAGCAAAAATGAGAGTTTCAAAGGCATTTTCTATTTGAGGGGTAAATATAGATATTTCTCATGTTTGAGGGTTTTGAATAGACTGAGGGTTTCCAGCCTTAGTGGCTTCTAAAACTTCTAGTCTATTTTCTTCAGTTAAATAGTTTGTCCACCATCCTTTAAGGTTTCTAGTAAACCCTGCAATGATAGACTTAGTAATACCTTTATTGGTATTGGTAGGTTTTGTCCTGTAAGAGGTTGCTGCCATAGACATTTCTGGGAGTATATCAAGAATAATGTGCTCACTGGCACCGTCTATGTTCCATTTGTAAATGGAGTCGCAATCATACTTAGCTTGAACAGCTAATGATCTATCTTCATATTGAAGATCTGGGGGTGTTGGTCTAGGGTAAAAATTCCTAGTTGTTGGTAAAGGTGCTCTGTTTCTAATAATTTTGTTCACTTCATCAAATTCTTGAATTTCACTGATTATATCTTTATCTATCTCATTAATGTTTTCTTGAGAACCTGATTGTTCTTGGGAGCTTGTGGGAATATCTTTTAAACTTAATTGTTGTAATTTTTTATTAATAGAGGCTAATATGTCATCATCTCCTAATGTAACTATATCAGTTTCTATATGAGGAGTGAAGATTGGTTGAGAAATAACAATTGGTTTTTGAATGATAGGAGTAAGACTAAATGATTTAGTTGGAATGATTTTAGGAGTGGAAGAAGAAGGTTGGGATGATCCCTCCCGGGTTTTGGAAGAAAGATTATCAATCTTATGGTCAATGTTATCAACAGTGGTGTTAATAACATGTAAATGGGTAGATATAGTAGCTAAATTTTGGTTTGTAAAGTTATTTTGTTCATATAAATGTTCTATGTCTTTTCCTGTAGTCTGTCTATCTTTGTCAGTTGTTCTGACAATCTTAAAAGGAGCTGCAGGAATTGATTCTTTAAATCCTGAGGGTTGAAGTAATAAATTATTTAATGGAGGGTGAATAGATGATGAAACTACTTGGTTAGTTGATGCTTTCCATTTTTGCTCTAATTTATTAATAGTTTCTACTTGATTAATCTTTTCTTCTAAATCTGGATGATTAATACTAAAGGGGTTATAAATTCTATTATTGAAAGTATATAAGTCAAACCAGGCAAAGAATAATATATCACAATGAAGTTCATTCATTTGATCATACCATTCTTTACGGATTTGAGCTTGTTCTTCTTTATTAAATGTTTGAAAAAACCAATTTACTCTTTCTTTGTTGTGGCTTGCAGAAAAATCTTTTTTTAATAGATCTTTATTAATTTCATAATTAGATTTCATAATTACATTAACTTCATACATATCTGACCTAGCAGGAGAAGGGTCAAGAACGGGGTCTTGAACTTCATTTTTATTTGAAGTTTCTCCTAGATCATTTAATGCTGTCTTAAAGGATTCATTCTCATAAAATCCTTTAGGGATTATTGGATGGAAATCAACACCTAATAAATGATCATTAGTTTTTGAATCTAGACTTTGTCTAGGGGGTAAGATCTGGGGGTCTTCTGCTAGAGAAGATAATGGTGTCCTAATCCTAGTGGATAAAGATCGTCTAGATTGAATTAATGAGGAAGGGGGGTTATCAAATTTGATAAGAACACTTCCATCATTAGATTCACTAATATGGGATATATTTGAATGTTGTAATTCTTTAGGAGGAACTAAAGATTCAAATTTCCAACTATTGGGAATAGTAATTTGATTCCATTTTAATAACTTAGGAGTTATGGTATTAGCATGAAAAATATTGGCTTCTAATAGGAGAGTTTCTCCTGGTTTGGTTTGGAGTAATGCTTTAGGGTTTATCTTAGTAGTCATAACTTTATAATATATTTTATAAATAATATTCAAATTCCTAGTTCCTGTTTTTAAATCTAATCCTTGTAATTGTATATCCAAAGTAAGAATATCAACTAGATTTGGATCATACAAATCTACTGAGAAATTTGGATAACAATTAACGTAAACAGGACCATTATGAATATTAGATGCAACAAGAGATAATAATGAATTCTGGAAATTATTATGCCTAGCATCTCTAAGCATCATTAATATGGGTGTGTCTATTCCTAGACGATGTAATGGTTTAACAGCTATCTGGACAAGTCCTAGATGCATGTACTTAAATCCTTCTTGTCTATGTTTCTTCATAGCAGGTAAAGATAATAATTTAATACTTTCATTTTCTTTACTAATACTATAAGATTGCTCTGTTGTCTTAATAGAGTAGTCTGATCTAAAATCAAAGCTACCTATTTGATAAATTCTATTAATCTTTTGACTGGGTATATGCCAGTTAAGAAGATCTTGTTCTACTTTAGCAATATTAATTTCTTGACTATTAATGGTATAGTTTGGGTCATGATCACCAGTGGGATAATCATGTGGAGGTGATGATGGGTTGGATCCTGAAACAGATGATGACGAGTCATCACCTTGTTTACGTCTTCTAAGAATCCTATTCATACAAAATGATTTGAAAATATGGCAAAAAGATGACTGTTACGACAAGTGAATAGTGTGACTGCCTAGTGACTGCCGGGACCACCTAACACGGTTGACCAACAGACTTACAAAGGGCTGACCAACGGCCTTACCACCACAATGGCCTTACCACCACACAACCACCAGAATAACAGTAATCTAAAGGAAATATAATCAAAGCAGAAAGATAAACATAATTACTGAGCAAACACAGACAAGGCATTCATGGCTCTGATACCAACTTGTACAGGATCGTAGAATGTAAAAAATTTTAAAATAACTTTAAAATAAATATGCAAGGTTTTGAATAAAACTTGATTTTATATATTTTGCTTGAAAGTACAAGGAAAGCATATCTTACAGTGAGCAGGTGTAGAGAACAGGATTGGGGATTGGGTACACACTTGTGACTAGGTCACTTTTTCTCTCAAATTACAAAGCTGTGCTAAACACTCGAAAACTGAAAAATAAACTCTGCCTTAGGCAGTCTTTACAAAACCTATATATACAACTTATTCTTGAGTCTTCAAAGTCTTGGTCTTCTTGGATTATTGAAGCCGAATAATTGTCTTGAACTGTTGATGAACAATATATGCTTTATAAAAGTCTTTTGTTTTATCCGGCTGAGAATCTTGTTACTTTTTGAGCTGGCTGATAATTATTGTCGTGTTGCGTCGGCTGATTTGCTTTTGATTTGTCTTCTTGTGGAAATAATGCTTCTTTTTGCTTTGATTGATTTTTGCTTTTCTTGACAGGGCTACTGATGGCTTTTGATGTCGGCAACGTCAAAATCCATATCAGCATATGGATCTTGGGCCCAGTAATCAGGAGGTGGTGGAGGAGAGTGAGAGCTATCATTATCATCTTGATCAGAATCAGAGATTTGTGATAACTCTTCAATGAGCTTTCTTCTTCGTTCTCTTCTGGAAGAACTAGACATGGATCCACCTTGTGATATTTTTTTGAGATGAAAAGGATTGTCATGAAACCAAGTTTTGATAGTTGTGAGGTCAGAATATGAACAATCATATTTTGGCCACCATTTTATTTTAAATATTCTTTTTAATGCATGAAGACCTGATTGAGAAGGGGTAATGATATAATCCCAGGCAAAAATCCATGGGATAGCAAGCATGGCAGTAAATAAGAGCTCATGGGCATAGGGTTTATTGTCAGAAATGTGGGATGAGAAATAATGGAATGACTCTTGGGTTTTTTCAGGGAAAATAGCTGAACTAGATCTTATGAAAGTCCACCAATCAAAGAACCAAGTAGGAAATTCGAAACGGACTTTTTTATCAAAGAAAATGAACCATGAATGAGTTTTGGGTTTTATAAAGAACATGTTAAACCAGGCTGTTTGATAATCATGATAGGTATAGGTAGGGGGTACAAATGAAATAGAAAAAGGTTTTGGGAGATAATGATCTGCTATGTGATTAGGATTGAAAATTTTTAAAATTTTGCATTTTGAATAAATGATTTTGGATGAATCGAGAGGATCATGAGTATGAGTTATTTCTACAGATTTTGAATCTATAAGAATCAACTCATAAAATTTTTGAGTTTTCTGAATATTGTCAGGTATGAATTGGAAACCTGCAGGAAAAATCTTGTCAGAATATAACCACTGTGGAATTTTGCTTTGGTCAAATTCATTGGTTGGAATAGGAAGGGTAGTGCTTCTGAAAAATTCTTCATAGGGTTTATCAAAATATAATGCAGGAGGATTTTTTGGTTGTTGTGATAGTGTTTGGGCATATGATGGATTAGGTAACTCAGGGAAAGCTTGAAGATCTTCCAGTGGGGAAAATCTATTGGATTTTTGTGGTGTAATAGGGGCTATGGGCGGTCTGGAGGATTTTTTGGGAGAAGTATAATAATCGGATAATTGTTGGGGTCTTGTCGTTGAAGGATTAACCTTCTCCTTTCCCTTGCGGGATGTTGACATCTTCTTTTCGGTCCTGTAAAAATTCTCGTGTAAGGAAATCAGGTAGGGAATTTTGTTCTCCTTTTATATATTCAATTTGGAAATCGAAAACATTTAAAATAGCTTGCCATCTGGCAAAGATTTGTTTTGAAACTAGATTTTGAACATCTTTTTGCAAAACTTCTTTTGCTGATTTGCAATCAATGCGTAATAAAAATGTTTTTCCATATAAATCATCTTGAAATTTTGAAATGCATAAAACAATAGCTAAAACTTATTTTTTAATAGTTGAATAATTTTTTTGAGCTCCAAGCCAAATTCCTGAATGATAACGGACTACTTGTTCTTTTGTTTGACCTGGAACGATTTGTTTGAGAATACCACCATATCCTGTATTGGAAGCATCAGTCTCAATAATTATTTGAGCTGAAGGAGACAGGATACCTAAACATGGAAGGCTGATGACTTTTGTTTTAATAAACTTGACAATTTGAGTATGTTTAAAATGTTGATCTATAGATTTTGAGAAGATTAAAATGTCATCTATATAAGTAATACTGAAATCAGAATATTCATTAAAAATATCATTAATAATATTTTGAAATTCTGATGGGGCATTCTTAAGTCCAAAGGGCATTACGTTCCATTCGTAATGGCCAAAAGGGACATTGAAAGCAGTTTTGTATCTGTCTTCCTCACAAATTTGAATTTGCCAGAATCCAGATTTTAAATCAAATTTTGAAAATATAACTGCATCATGTAATCGGTTTAATAAATCTTTCTTATTGGGAATGGGATATCTAATCCATTGAAGAACCTTATTTAAGGGTTTATAATTAATAACTAATCTGAGAGTTCCTCTTTCTAATTCAGCTTGTTTATTAACATAGAATGCTGAACAGCTCCAAGGAGACTTACTAGGTCTAATAAGGTTTTTGTCTAATAATCCTTTAATCTCCTCTTGACAATAGGCTATCAAGTCTTGATTCATTTGAATGGGTCTGGACTTAGAGGGGATATTCTTTTCATCAAAATTGGACTCATAAGGTAAAGAGACTATGTACTTTTTCCTTTCCCAAAAGGCATTTGGGATATTAGCACAGATTTCTTTTTTAAATAATATTTCTAAATCTTTAATTTGGGCCTGAATTTGGGCTTCTTGTAACTGTTGTTCTTTTTTTTATAATGGATTTCTTCCTTTAAAAAGTTAATATGGGCTTGTTTATTTTCGATCAAATTTACTTGTCTGTGTAGACTATTGACCTATAATAGATTTAAATCTCTAGTGTCTATGGGTTGAAAGAAAGGGAAAAATAGTTTTTGTCCTAATAGATTGGTTTCTATCCCTAGATGACTAACTGTAAAGGGATATATTTGGGTTAAAAAAGGTGTTCCTAGGATAATGTTCTGGTGAATATTTTTTACTAATATGAAATGAGTTCGTAAGCAGTAACCATCGTTACATACATAAGAATTACTAATTTTATATTCGACATTCAATTTTGAACCACTGGCAGTATTCAAACGTTCTGTGGTTTTCTCATAATATTTGGTAGGGACTAATCCTTCCTTTAGATAATTCTGGTCAAATTAGTAAAAAGGAGTTTCATAATGTCATTTTGCTCACTTTATTTAATGAATTAATAATTGATTTATTTCAATGAGGAAAATAACAAATGACAAAATCTAAGATAATGACAAACAAGATTATTTATATTAAAAATATATGAGAACTCACGATATATTATTCAATACTATATATATACTTTCAACTACGTATTGTAACTAAGAAACAACTTTTTTGTTCTTCATCTCTTTTCTTCTTATGAGAAACATAAAATATTTCATATATATATATATAACAGTTTTCTCTTGGAAACTCCACATAGAACATGTTTATTTTAAAATGGAATGATATAATTAGCGATTAATTTCATAGCATGCCATATATGAAAAGCGAAAAATTAAGAAAAAGAGGCCAAAAAATAACTAATAAAAATATAAAAGTAAACTAAATATAAGTTGAATTGTTAATAAAACTTGATTGATAAGTTCCTGAATTTTAAACCTAAAAACAGCAAAATTAAGGTTATAACTTAAAACACATCATTACAAATTCAAACTGAGTAAACTGATAAATATATGTCATAACTAAATTAAGCTAGTATACCGATCAAATTTGAAGGCACCTTTAGTTAATACATAAATAAGTCTTTTTAAATGAGAATATAAATTTTGTTTATTAACTACATCATCTCATCTGAATGAACCGATAAATATCTGTCAGAACCAAATTAGATTATCTTACCAAATTTGAAGGCACCTTTTAGTACAATCCATATATATATATATATATATATATATATATATATATATATATATATATAAGGTTATAACTTTTGTTCAATAAATATGTCATCACAAATCTACACTGAGTGAAACCGAAAAATATATTTAGTCTGTTAAAACTAAATTAGGTTAAATTGTCAAATTTGAAAAGGCACATAATTTCAGTGTAATCCAAATATGTATGTATGTGTTTGTGTGTGACACACACACAATAACCATTGTTTAATAATCGTATAAACATATCAACATAAATCCACACTGAGTGACATGACTTACAACTTTCATCGTACTTTGCTCTTCAAAGAGCAACTCTTCTCCAAATCTCAAAAGGTGTTGAATTGGAATCTCATTCTAATTAAGGATTCTTGTGGTTCCAGAGGATCTAGCTACATCAGAACCAAGAATGGAGAGATTTCCCCTTTATTCCGCCGTGACTCTTTCGAATGCTAGTTTTAAGAGTGAGTGATTGTCTTTCAGATAACTATATCTTAAAACCAAATTAGATTTTTTTACCAAATTTAAAGACACTTTCTAGTACAATTCAAATATACTTTTTTAAAATGAGGTTATAACTTAATTTTATTTAATAAACACGTCGTCACTTTACACCTAAGTGAAACCGAAACATATATTTGCTTGTCAAAACCAAATTAGGTTACTCTATCAAATTTGAAAGGCACCTAATTTAGTATAATCCAAGTATATTTTTATATACTTATTAAATGAGGTGATAATTGTATTTTTAATAACATGTCAACACAAATTTACACCGAGTGAATCGGAAAATATTTTTCAAAACCAAATAAGATTATATTACCATTTGAAGGCACCTTCTAGTACAATTACAGTATATTTTTTAAATGAGGTTATAACTTGTGTTTAGTAAACACGTCATTATAAATCTACAATACTGAGTGAAACAGACAAATATAATTAGCTTGTCAAAACCAAATTAGGTTACACTACCAAATTTGAAGAGCACCTGATTTTAGTATAATCCAAGTATATTTTTTATTTTTATTAAATGAGGTTATAACTGTCCATTTAATAAACACATCAGCGCAAATCCATATTTAGTGAACCGATAAATTTATGTAAAAACCAAATTAGATTATCTCACTAAATTTGAAGGCACATTCTAGTATAATCCAAATATATTTTTTAAATGGGGGAAATGAAACATTCATTTAATAAACACGTCATCACAAATCTACATTGTGTGAAACCGAAAAATATATTTGGTTTGTCAAATCCAAATTAAGTTACGTTACCAAATTTGAAGGGACCCATAATTTTAGTATAATCCAAGTGTGTGTGTGTATATATATATATATATATATATATATATATATATATATATATATATATATATATATTATTAAATAAAGTTATAACCATTGTTTAATAAATACATCAACACAAATTCACACTGAGTGAACTGATAAATATTTGCCGTAACCAAATTAGCTTATCTTACCATTTGAAAGCACATTCTAGCACAATTCAAGTATATTTTTTTATTGAGATTATAACTTTTATTTAGTCAAACAAAATCAAATTAGGTTACACTACCAAATTTGAAGAGCACCTAATTTTAGTATAATTCAAGTGTATTTTTTTTATTTTAAAAATGAGGCTATGAAATTTTCATTTAATAAACACATCATCATAAATCTACACTGAACGAAACTGACAAATATACATTGAACAAAACTGACAAATATATTCGGTATTTCAAACCCAAATTATGTTCTATTATCAAATTTGAAGGACACATAATTTTAGTATAATCCATGTATATTTTTTCTTATTAAATGTGGTTATAACATTTGTTTATAAACACATAAATACAAATTCACATTGAGTGAACTGATAAGTATTTGTCAAAACCAAATTAGATTATCTCACTACATATGAATGCACCTTCTAGTATAATCCAAATATATATATATAAACGAGGTTATAACTTTTATTTAATAAACACATCATCACAAATCGACACGGAGTAAAACCGAAAAATATATTTGTTCTGTCAAAACCAATTTAGGTTACACTGTCAAATTTGAAGGTCACCTAATTTTAGTATAATCCAACTATATTTTAAATTTTTATTAAATGAGCTAGGTTATAATTGCTGTTTAACAAACACTTCAGCATAAATCCACACTGAGTGAACACATAAATATCTGTCAAAACCAAATTAGATTATTTTACCAAATTTGAAGACATCTTCTAGTATAATCCAAGCACATTTTTCAAACGAAGTTATAACTTTCATTTAATAAACATGCTTTCACAAATCTACACGAGTGAAACCAGTAAACATATTTAGTTTGTAAAACCAAATTAAGTTATACAACTAAATTTGAAGGAAGCCTTTAATATAATTAAAATATGCATCGATAACATTAATATAGATGTGTGATTCAAAAATTAATATTATCGTAATTTTTTTAAAATTATTAATATAATTTCCAACCGATCTAAACTACAGAACCAACCAAAAAAATCTTCGGCGAGAGAGTGTGAATGGTACTGCAACATCTCGGAAACGATCAAAAAGCCGTAAGCGTAAAACAAGATCATAGAGAATATGACTTGCGTGTCGGTTGTATAGACATTTATAAATCACTAGTTTGACTGCAAATTGTAAAATGCCCATAAATGTCACTTTACACTGCTCACTTTCCATGGATAGGTATCTTTAAACAAGGGCCATTTAGTGTCTTATAAATTTCTCATGCATTTGAAATTCCTAAAAATTTCTCTCCAGTCTTCAATGTGGCCGATATATTGACCACATGCTACTCCCGGTAAAACCACTTTGTCTAATCAGAGATTCAAAGAGGCTTCTGTAACCGACAATACCAGGTTCCTCGTTAGAAAAACGCAGGTTTGCCATGGAAAGTGAAAATTGGAGATAGAGGAAAAATTGGAGATTTGGGCAATCGAACGGGGTCCCAAGAGACTATGAGTTTTGGGCACCTGACCAAAGCGCGGACAGATCACTTGACCTCACTAAAATTCTACTAAGAGAGGAGCTGATCTATTTCCCATCCAAAAGACAAAGTCTAAAGCTTATGATACAACTTTTTAATAGAAAGTGTAGGATAAACATTGATGCATTCGAGATTGTGGGGTAAATCTAGGTTTTTTTGTTTAGTGGTTATCTTCGTGTTTTAACGAGATTCGGATTTAATTCCCTCCCACTAATATATAGTAAAAGAAGGTAGAAAAGTGCAAAATGTATGATAAAATCTTATATTTTATTTGGCATAAATATTTACTGTATATGTGTAACTATGCTAAATTGTCAAGGTTTTATACTTAGGCTAGGATATTTCATGTTGATTGCAATGTGTTTTGAATGTTTTGGCTCCTACAAGAAAATTTGGAATCCAATTTTACAATTTTTGATATAGCTATCAACAAAAATTTACTAATTAATAAATGTATAAACATGTCAACACAAATCCACACTAAGTTAACCGATAACTATCTATTAGAATCATATTAGGTTTTCTTACCAAATTTGAAGGAACTTTGCAGTACAATTCAAGTATATATATTGATACTGCCAAAAAACACCAATTCTATAGGAAGACGACATGTGGATCCTCCTGATAACAGGTCATAAGAAGACATGTGGATGACCCAAGAACGGGCAGCTCAGCCTCTAGGTCATAACCGCCTTTCAGGACTCCGTCACCCCCAGCTGGACCTCCACGTCATCACCGCCCTCCAGGCCATCCTTGCCTAACCAAGTTGGGGCGTCAGGTCGGCAGACTACCCTAGACACATAAACGGCTCCTGATCAAGCTAGCAAGGCAAAGCCCTAGCGGACGACCCCCAATCACCTAGTTGGGCCTCTTAGGCATCATTATCTAACCAAGTTGGGACGTCAGGTCACCAACCGCCCTTAAACTTGGATGGCTCCTGATCAAGCTAGCAAGGCAAAGCCCTAGTGGACGGTCCCCCGCCAACTAGCTGGGCCTCCTATGTATCATTATCCAACCCAGTTGGGGCATTATATCACTGCCACCCTAGGCCAAATGCCGCCTCCAAAGTCCTATAAAAAGGGTCAGGTATGCATTCCAAACGATTCAACTTTTCTCAACTTAAAAAGGGGAACACTCGTCCTCTGCATACACCTTATTTCGCCCTAACTTAAGCTTTGGAGCATCCTCGGAGGCACCCCCTCCGGCAACCCCATAGCCCCTCTCTCTTTCCATGTGTAGGTATATCCGAGACTCGACCTCCAGCTCAGCAACACACATTTTTGGCATCAACAGATTAGTGCCGTCTGTGGGAAACCACCATCTCTCGCTGGTAGTAACAACGAAGAAGTTTAAAGAACTCATTTGTTGTTATGCCACCCAAAACCCATGCCAGGGACTTCGGTAAGGGCGTAATGAGGATTGCGACGAGTTCCTCGACCGAGTTTGAGGCACACCCCAACATAGCCACCCTCCAGGCATAATTCGTGGAACTCTCGCAGCTAGTGGCTAACCTAGCCGCTGAAATCCGTGGAGGAGCTCATCACCCATCACCATCACCTTTGCGGCAGGACCTAAGTCACAATAGTTCGGCCAGCCGCCGACCGCCCGTCGATGTCTGTTTCGTGACCAAATCACCTCCACTTCGCGCAGCCAGGTCCAGAGAAAGTCCCTCATCCAAAAGCAGTGAAGGCCTCGGCAAGCAGATTGAGGATATAGAGGGACGAATCAATGAGGTGTTCGGAGGTCGTAGCCACAATATTATGGACGAGCTCGATGTGCAGGACCCCCCTTCGCTCAAGAGGTCCCCGAGGCACCCCTCCCGCCAAACTTTCGGATGCCTCAGATTAAACCTTATGATGGATCCACTGACCCTTTAGACCACCTCCAGCACTAAAGAACTACGATGACACTCCACAGGCATTCTAACGCTGTGATGTGTCGAGCTTTTCCCTTGACGCTCAAAAAAGCAACTGGAACATGGTATTCCCGTTTAAAACCAGGAGGCATCCGCATGTTTACGGAGCTGAGTTACGTCTTCGCCTCTCATTTTATCAGTAGCAAAAGACCAAAAAAGACCTCAGAGTCTCTGTTCAATATTGTCTAGCTAAGAGGAGAGAAACTTTGGACTTACATTTCGAGGTCCAACTCCGCCTCTTGGGAGATCCCGGACCTCGACCCCAGTGTCCAAATGCTTGCGTTCAGAAACGGGTTGAGGTTCGGGGTCTTTAGCTCAAAA
Source organism: Bretschneidera sinensis (assembly GCA_023935145.1). NCBI lineage: Eukaryota > Viridiplantae > Streptophyta > Magnoliopsida > Brassicales > Akaniaceae > Bretschneidera > Bretschneidera sinensis. The sequence continues at coordinate 74,993,297 of CM043704.1, forward strand.
CTCACCAGGTGACCACCTAGAGACATAAACCAAATCTTGACCAAAGCCAAGAAATACATGCTAGCAGAAGATGACCAGGCCTTCCGAAGGGAATGAGAAGGGGACGCCAAAAGAAAAATGATGGGTCCTGCCAACCCGTGTTAGGAATACGTCAAACGACCCTTCTGCGAGGAGAGACCTAGGGCCTCTAGACCATTCGGAGGATTTACTCCTCTCAACACATCCAGAACTGATGTCTTGGAAGGTCTGAGCAGATGGTCATGAACCACTGTCCTCGGACTAGTCCCTTTGGGGCCATGTCCTCGGCCTCGGCCTCGTCCTTTTAGGGCCAGGTCCTTGGCCTCGGTCACAAGATCCAAGGTTCGAGCAGATGGATTGCTCCTTCTGTCCTCGGACTCGTCCCTTTAGGGTCAGGTCCTCAACCTCGGCCAGAAGTTCCAAGGTCCGAGCAGATAGATTGTTCCTTCTGTCCTCGGACTTGTCCCTTTAGGGCCAGGTCATCGACCTCGGCCAGAAGCTCCAAGGTCCGAGCAGATGGATTGCTTCTTCTGTCTTCGGACTTGTCCCTTTAGGGCCAGGTCATCGACCTTTGCCATAAGCTCTAAGGTCCGAGTAGATGGATTGCTTCTTCTATTCTCGGACTCGTCCCTTTAGGGTCAAGTTCTCGGCCTCGGCTAGAAGCTCTAAGGTCTAAGCAGATGGATTATTCTTTCTGTCCTCATACTCATCCCTTTAGGACCAGGTCCTCAACCTCGGCCACAAGCTCCAAGGTCTGAGTAGATGGATTGCTCATTCTCTCCTCGGAATTATCCCTTTAAGGCCAGGTCCTCGACTTCGGCCAAAAGCTCCAAGGTTCGAGCAAATGGTCATGAACCACTATTCTCGGACTCGTCCCTTTAGGGCCAGGTCCTCAGCCTCGACCACAAGCTCCAAGGTTCGAGCAGATGGATTGCTCTTTCTGTCCTCAGACTCATCCCTTTAGGGCTAGGTCCTCAGCCTCGGCCAGAAGTTCCAAGGTCCAAACAGATGGATTGTTCCTTCTGTCCTCAGACTCGACCCTTTAGGGCCAGGTCCGAGCAGATGGATTGCTCCTTCTGTCCTCGGACTCGTCCCTTTAGGGCCAGGTCCTCAACCTCAGCCAGAAGCTCCAAGGTCCGAGCAGATGGATTGCTCCTTCTATCTTCGGACTCGTCCCTTTAAGGCCAGGTCCTCGGCCTCGGCCAGAAGCTCCAAGGTCCGAGAAGATGGTCATGAACCACTGTCCTCAGACTCATACCTTTAGGGCCAGGTCCTCAGCCTCGGCCACAAGCTCTAAGGTCCGAACAAATAGATTGCTTATTCTATTCTCGGATTCATCCCTTTAGGGCCAAGTCCTCGGCCTCAACTGGAAGCTCCAAGGTCTGAGCAGATGGTCATGAACTACTGTCCTCGAACTCGTCCCTTTAGGGCCAGGTCCTTAGCCTCAGCCAGAAGCTCCAAGGTCTGAGCAGATGGTCAGGAACCACTGTCATCGGACTTGTCCCTTTAGGACCATGTCCTCGGCCTCGGCCACAAGCTCCAAGGTCCGAGCAGATAGTCATAAACCACTGTCTTCGGACTCATCTCTTTAGGGCCAGGTCCTCGACCTCGGCCACAAGCTCCAAGGTTCGAGTAGATGGATTACTCTTTCTGTCCTCAGACTCGTCCCTTTAGGGCCAGGTCATCGGCCTTGGCCACAAGCTCTCAGGTTCGAGCAGATGGATTGCTCATTCTATCCTCGGACTCATCCCTTTAGGGCCAGGTGCTCAGCCTCGGCCAAAAGCTCCAAGGTCCGAGCAGATGGATTGCTCCTTCTATTCTCGGACTCGTCCCTTTAGGGCTAGGTCCTCGGCCTCGGTCAAAAGCTCCAAGGTCTGAGCAGATGGTCATGAACCACTGTTCTCGGACTCGTCCCTTTAGGGCCAGGTCCTTGGCCTCGGTCACAAGCTCCAAGGTCCGAGCAGATGGATTACTCCTTCTGTCCTCGGACTCATCCCTTTAGGGTCAGGTCCTTGGCCTCAGCCGGAAGCTCCAAGGTCCGAGCAGATGGTTATGAACCACTGTCCTCGGACTCATCCCTTTAGGACTCGTCCCTTTAGGGCCAGGTCCTCGGCCTCGGCCAGAAGCTCCAAGGTCCAAGCAGATGGTCATGAACCACTGTCCTCGGACTCATCCCTTTAGGGCCAGGTCCTCGGCCTCAGCCACAAGCTCCAAGGTCTGAACAGATGGATTGCACTTTCTGTCCTCAGACTCGTCCCTTTAAGGCCAGGTCCTCGGCCTCGGCCAGAAGCTGCAAGGTTCGAACAGATAGATTGCTCCAATGACCCTCGGACCGCTACCCCAAAGACCTAAAGAAGCTAACCAATACTCCTGAATGAAGAACAAGCCATATAATACTTCCTTAAGCACATCACTGTACTTAAGAAAGTAAGGGGTCTTTGATACTACCAAAAAACACCCCTCTAATAAGAAGACGACACATGGATCCTCCTGATAACAGGTCACAAGAAGACACGTGGATGACCCAGGAACGAGCAACTCAGCCTCCAGGTCATAACCACCCTTCAGGACTCCGTCACCCCCAGCTGGGCCTCCACGTCACCACATCCCTCCAAGTTGCCCAACCAAGTTGGGGCGTCAGGTCGGCAGACTACCCTAGACACATAAACGACTCCTGATCAAGCCAGTAAGGCAAAGCCCTAGCGGACGGCCCCCAACCACCTAGTTGGGCCTCTTAGGGATCATTACCTAACCAAGTTGGGACGTCAGGTCACCAACCGCCCTTAGACTTGGATGGCTCTTGATCAAGCCAGCAAGGCAAAGCCCTAACAGACGATCCTCCGCCACCTAATTGGGCCTCCTAGGCATCATTACCCAACCTAGTTGGGGCATCATATCGTTGCCGCCCTAGGCCAAATGCCGCCTTCAAAGCCCTATAAAACTGGTCAGGTATGCATTCGAAACGATCCAACTTTTCTCAACTTAAAAAGGGGAACGTTCGTCCTCTGCATACACCTTATTTCGCCCTAACTTAAGCTTTGGAGCATCCTCGGAGGCACCCCCTCCGGCAACCCCATAGCCCCTCTCTCTTTCCCTGTGCAGGTACATCCGAGGCTCGACCTCCAGCTCAGCAACACACATTTTTGGCATCAACATATATATATATTTTAAAATGAGGTTACAACTTTTATTTAATAAACACGTCATCGCTAATTTAGACTGAATGAAACCGAAAAATTTATTTACGTGTCAAAATTAAATTAAGGTACACTATCAAATTTGAAGGGCACTTAATTTTAGTATAATTCAAGTATTTTTTTTTATATGCTTATTAAATGAGGTTAACATTTAGTGAACCCGTAAATATTTATCAAAACCAAATAAGATTATCTTACCATTTGAAGGCACTTTCAAGTACAATTCAAGTATATTTTAAAATGAGGTTATAACTTTTATTTAACAAACACGTCATAACAAATCTATATTGAGTGAAACCGAAAAATATAATTGGTCTGTCAAAACAAAATTAGGTTACACTAACAAATTTGAAGAGCACCTAATTTTAGTATAATCCAAGTATATTTTTATTTTTATTAAATGAGGTTATAACTATTGTTTAACAAACACTTCAACACAAATCTATATTGGGTGAACCCATAAATTTATGTAAAAATCAAATTAGATTATCTTACTGAATTTGAAGATACCTTCTTGTATAATCCAAGTATATTTTTTAAATGAGGGAATGACACATTCATTTAATAAACATGTTATCACAAATCTACACTGAGTGAAATCGAAAAATATATTTGATCAGTCAAAACCAAATTATTAGGTTACGCTACCAAATTAGAATGGCACCTAATTTTAGTATAATTTTAGTGTGTGTCTATATATATATATATATATATATATATATATATATATATATATATATATATATATATATTAAATGAGGTTATAACCATTGTTTAATAAATATGTCAACACAAATTCACATTGAGTGAACCGATAAATATTTGTCAGAACCAAATTGTATTATCTTACCATTTGAAGGCACATTCTAGTAAATTCAAGTTCATATTTTTTTTAAATGAGTCTATAACTTTTATTTAATAAGCATGTCATCGCAAATCTACAATGAGTGAAACTGACAAATATGTTTAGTGTAACGACCCGACCTCTCATTTAACATAATATTATCCGTTTTGACACAACAAGCCTTACAGTTTTAAATGGGAGGTCAAGTCATTACATTTAGTCTGTCAAAACCAAATTAAGTTACACTACCAAATTTGAAGGGTACATAATTTTAGTATGATCCAAGTATATTTGTTTTAACGAGGTTATGAAACATTCATTTAATAAACACATCATCACAAATCTACACCGAACAAAACCGACAAATATATTGGGTCTGTCAAACCCAAATTAGGTTACACTATCAAATTTGAAGGACATCTAATTTTAGTACAATCCAAGAATATTTTTTTCTTATTAAATGAGATTATAACCGTTGTTTATAAACACGTCAGCACAAGTTCATACTGAGTGAACCGATAAATATTGTGAGAACCAAATTAGATTATCTCACTAGATATAAAGGCACCTTCTAATATAATCCATGTATATATTTTTTAAATGAGATTATAACTTTTATTTAATAAATACGTCATCAAAAATCTACACCGAGTAAAATCAACAAATATATTTTGATCTGTCAAAACTAGATTATGTTACACTACCAAATTTTAGTATAATTAAACTATATTTTATACTAAAATAAAATATTGGTAATTAGAAGACATACACATTCTAGTATAATCAAAAAAATAATTATTTATTTATTAATTAGTATTATTATTATTTTTAAATATGAAACGCCTAAGCCCATGTGATGAAACTGTAAACTTCCAAACTAAATTTACTCCATAGGTAGGCGTCATAAAAGAAGGGCAACTTAGTTGCCATAGTAACCGATGGCACCTTGTATTGACTAGCCACCTGGTACTCCTGGTAAAATCATGCCCTTTATGCAATTAGAGGCTTTTACGACCGGTAATACCAAGTCTGGTTTAAAGAGAAAAAGTTATCGTCTGAGCATAGAATTTATTTAATCTTTAAATAAAAATAAAAATAAAAATAAAAATTTTTCGTATTATTTAACAATGAGATGAATCTTTGTGTTGAAGGATACATGACATAAATATTTATTTTAAATTTAAATAAAATAAAAAAAATTCTAATATAATTTAACGATAAAATGAATCTCTATATCGTATATCTCTCGTAATATTGTACCAAATAAAAACTTTACTTTTCAAATATTAGTGAAAGAGAGAAAATAAACTAATAAAAAAATTAAAAAGCAAGAGAGAGAGAGAAAAAGGAAGGGAAGCTATGGAACGTGGAGCTGCCTTGTCCCGTTTTGCACGACATGCAAAATCACCCTCTTGTAAAGTCAACCAAAATGTTTTCATGGGTTTTGTTTTTTGAGTTCATTTTCTCTTTTAAATACAATTTTTTTTTTAATAAAAAAGGTGGTTTGTGGGGTTTTTTCTAGAGATGATATCTTTTGTTTGATATGTGATTTATAAAAAAAGTGGTTCGTACGTTTTATGAGTTTCAATCTTTATCAAAAAGACTAATGATTTGTTCCTTCCCACTAATGCATAGTAAAAAAAAATAGAAAATGTGGGGTACAAATTTTTATTTAATTAAAAGTGCAAAACGTATGATAAAGTTTTTGGCATAAATATTTACTATATACGTGTAAATACATTAAATTGTCAAGGTTTTGTATTCGAGCCAAATCGGATGCTTATGCTGTGATATTTGATTATTAAAGCAAATGCAGCATGTTAATATTTTTTTAATTGATATAATATCATTTTTAGATGTTACTAACTTCATTGTATTTTTTTTTTAAGAATGTCATCTCTAATTTTCTTTGAAAATAAAATAAAAAGACATTCAATCTATTCGCAAATGCACTATTAACTCCTAATTTTTATTTTTGTATTCATTTACTGATTAGAAGATAACATAGGATTTTATTTTTGTTAATTGTTGTGCATAGCACAGGGCTCTACTAGTAATAAAGTAAAATATAGTAAATAGTATGTATATATGGTTTAGTTTGAGCCGTAATAGATTTTTAGACGCTCAACCGATGAATGATTCTTAAAAATTCGAATCAAACTGACCTGATTACGTTAAAAAATCGAGTTGGACCAAACCATCAATGGTTTGCTTTGATTTGATTGGTTCAATTGGCTTTTTGTTCACTCCTTATAGCATTTGTTGTAATTTATATATATATATATATATATATATGGGCAAAATCCTTATTAGTATATGACTAATCTATAGTTATAATACTATTTATTTACTAGCCGTATTATCTGTGCTATGCATGGGTGTTGTTCAGACTTCTAATTACAAAAATTTAGACACAAAATAGTGATAAGTTTTAATTTGACGGTGACAAAAAGTAAATATTAGTATATATATTGTGGTAATATATATAATTATAATATATTATTATTAAAATTTAATTTTAAATCTATAAAATTTTAACTATTATATCATTATAAATAATAATAATATAATAAAATAATTATTTTATATTTAATCGTGTAATAGGTTTAGTTATTGAAATGATATTTCTGATAATTTAATTATTTTGGTGTTTTTTTAGGATAATTGTTTTGGGTTTCAAAAGAGATGTAAAAAATAAATGTAAGTTTTGTAAGAAAGAAAAAACATGGTAATAATATGTTCCGTATTTAAGAGTAGACATTAAAAACAAATTGAGAGGAAAAAAATGTTAATGTCTTGCATACGTTGTGCAATCACGGTGTACAAGATTTTATTTTATATATAGATATTAGATTCGCATTAAACGTTAAAACATTCTTACACGTGTTTAAAATCTGTCATATATAGTTAATCGTTGGAAAATGAGTAAGAAAAAAGTTCCATAATATCATTTTGCTCACTTTATTTAGTGAATTAATAATTGGCTTATCTTAATGAGGAAAATAGCAAACATTAAAATCTAAGATAATGACAAACGAGATTTTTTATATTAAAAATATATAAGAACTCACAATATATTATTCGGTGCTATATATATATATATACTTTTCAACCATGTATGGTAACTAATAAGCGTCTTTTTTGTTCTTTATCTCTTTTTTTCTTATGAGTGACATAAAATATTTCGAATCTATGTATTACAGTTTTCTCTTGAAAACTCCACATAGAACATGTTTCTCTAAATGGAATGATATAATTAGCTATTAATTTCATATATGAAAAGCGGAAAATTAAGAAAAAGAGGCCAAAAATAACTTTTAAAATATATAAAATTAAACTAAATATAAGTTGAATTGTTAATAAAACTTGACTGGTAAGTTCCTGAATTTTAAACCTAAAAACAGCAAAATTAAGGTTATAACTTAAAACACACAATTACAAATTCAAACTGAATAAACCGATCAATATATGTCTAAACCAAATTAAGCTGTCCCATCAAATTTAAAGGCACCTTTAGTTAATCCAAAAATTAATCTTTTTAAATGAGAATATAAATTTTGTTTAATAACTACCATATTTCAAATTTACACTTAATGAATTGATAAATATCTGTCAGAATCAAATTATATATATATATATATATATATATATATATATTAAATAAGGTTATAACTTTTATTCAATAAATACATCATCACAAATCTATACCGAGTGAAACTGAAAAAAAATATTTAGTCTTTCAAAACTAAATTAGGTTAAACTGCTGAACTTGAAAGGCACCTAATTTCAAAACTAAATTATATAAATATATATAAAAAATACTCATCAACACAAATCCACACTGAGTGACATTACTTACAACTTTCATCGTACTTTACTCTTCAAATTGCAAATCTTCTCAAAATCTCAAAATGTGCTGAGTTGGAATCCTATCCTAACTAAGGATTCTTGTGGTTCTGGAGGATCCAGTTGCAGGAGAACCAAGAATGGAGAGCATTCCCCCTTATTCCGCCGCGACTATTTCGAATGCTAGTTTTAAGAATGAGTGATTGCCCTTCCGATAACTATCTATTATAACCAAATTAGGTTTTCTTACCAAATTTGAAGGCACTTTCTAGTGCAATTCAAGTATACTTTTTAAAAATGAGGCTATAACTTACTTTTATTTATTAAACACGTCATCACTAATTTACACCGAGTAAAACTGAAAAATATATTTAATTAGGTTACACTATCAAATTTGAAGGGCACCTAATTTTGGTATAATCCAAATATATTTTTTATATGCTTATTAAATGAGGTTATAATTTTTTTTAATAAGATATCAACACAAATTTACACCGAGTGAACCGGTAAATATTTGTCAAAACCAAATAAAATTATCTTACCATTTGAAAGCACCTTCTAGGACAACTACAATATATTTTTTAAATGAGGTTATAAATTTTATCTAATAAACACGTTATCACAAATCTACAATATTGAGTGAAAACAACAAATATAGTTTCTCCCAAAACCAAATCAGGTTACACTACCAAATTTGATGAGAACCTAATTTTAGTATAATCCAAGTATATTTTTCGTATATGACTAATCTATAGTTATAATACTATATATTTACTAGCTGTATTGTCTGTGCTAAGCATAGGTGTTGTTCAGACTTTTAATTACAAAAATTTAGACATAAAATAGTGATTAGTTTTAATTTGACAATGACAAAAAATAAATATTAGTATATATATTGTGGTAATATATATAACTGTAATATATATTATTATTAAAATTCAATTTTATTTCCATAAAATTCTAAATATTATATTATTATAATAATATAATAAAGAATAATTATTTTATATTTAATTATGTAATAGTTTTAGTTATTGAAATGATATTTCTGATAATTTAATTGTTTTAGTGTTTTATTAGGATAATTTTTTTGGGCTTTGAAGGAGATGTAAAAAATAAATATAAGTTTTGTAAGAAAGAAGGAACATAGTAATGGTAATGTTCCGTATTTAAGAGTAATCGTTAAAGACAAATTGAGAGGAAAAAAGGTTTAAATGTCTTGTATACGGGGTGCAACCACGATGTACAAGACGACAAAACATAGTTAGCAGTAGGAAAATGTGTAAGAAAAAAGTTCCATAATGTCATTTTGCTCACTTTATTTAATGAATTAATTATTGGCTTATCTCAACGAGGAAAATAACAAATGTCAAAATCTAAGAAAATAACAAACAAGATTTCTTATATTAAAAATATATGAGAACTCACGATATATTATTCGATACTATATATATACTTTTCAACTACATATTGTAACTAATAAACGTCTTTTTTGTTCTTTATCTCTTTTTTTTCTTATGAGAAACATAAAATATTTCATATATATATATTACAATTTTCTCTTGGAAACTCCACATAAAACATGTTTTTTTAAAACAGAATAATTAAATTGGCGATTAATTTCATAGCATGCCATATATGAAAATATGAAAATAAAGAAAAAGAGGCTAAAAAATAACTATTAAAAATATATAAAATTAAACTAAAAATAAGTTGAATTGTTAATAAAACTTGACTAGTAAGTTCCTGAATTTTAAACCTAAAAACAGCAAAATTAAGGTTATAACTTAAAACACATCATTACAAATTCAAATTAAGTAAATCGATAAATACATGTCAGAACCAAATTAAGTTATCCCATCAAATTTGAAGGCACCTTTAGTATAATCCAAAAATATAAATTTTGTTTAATAGCTACATCATTTCAAATTTACACTGAATGAACCGATAAATATCTATCAGAACCAAATTAGATTATCTGACCAAATTTGAAAGCACCTTTTAGTACAATGCATATATATATTGTTGACCCTTATTTGATTTTAATAATGACAAAATAGTGCTTTAACTGTACTAACAGTTTTATTTAAGTGTTTTCGTTAAGCTTAAGTATCTAACTCAAGGACAAGACGTACATCAACCACAAATAGGAAGAGATTGCACTTGAGTGACACTCAAAAGAAGATCAAAGGCTAAGTTTAGATTCTAAGTTAGTTTACCTTCAAATGTAAATCTCTCCTTTAGTTTCTTAGCTTGATATTGGTTTAAAAACTCTTTTTGAAAATGTTTTGGTCAATTGAAAACTCATTTCTGTCAAAAATTAACTTAAAAGTCTAAGTTTTATAAAACAGGCAGTCGATTGTGGCTTTTCAACAGTCGACTATCAAGTCTCTGCAGCTGGCCATTTTAAAAACTAAAATGGACAGTCGACTGTTAAAAAGACAGTGAGTTTCACAGTCGACTACCCATTTAAACAGTCGACTGTCCAATTCTCTGTAAGCTGGCCATTTTGAAAATAAAATGGACAGTCGACTGTGAAAGAGACATAGAGTTTCACAGTCGATTGCCCATTTAAATAGTCAATTTTCCAAATCATTTTAAACCAAGAATTCCAAATTCAAAAGAGGACAGTCAACTGTCCTGTCAAGAAAAACGACTAGTTTTCAAAATATGGATACGAGATTTAAGCAATTAATGCTCTAAACCTAATAAATATGTGTCTAACAGCCATATAAGGCCAAGGCTATAAAAAAAACCCTCATCAATGAGCATTTAAAATAACAAGAAAGCATATTCAATTTGAAAACTAGTTCAGTAATACTCTTGAAAGTTTTGAAAAAAATTCCTTGAACCATTTATCAAGCTTTGTTCTTAAAAGAGACATCATCTTCATCTTGTAAAGCATTTATTGCTTTCTTTCTTCTTTTCCTTTACATTAAACGTCAATCATTGTAATGAGAAAGAGTTGGTATAACTCTTAGAGTGTTTAGGATTAAACACTTCTTTGTAGAAGAGAGTGCTTGTAAGTTTTGTGCAACACCCTTGAAGTTGCTCGACTATAATTAGTGGATTGCTTCAAGAAGGTTCCTTGAAGAGAGTAGACGTAGGGTTGGAGAGATTCTGATATTGCTGAACCACTATAAACGGAGTTTACATATTCTCTTCCTTTACTCCTTTAATTTCAAGCATCTTATTTGTTGTGTGACTTGCTTGATTAAATTGTTAAAAACTTGTGTATTAATTATAAAAAGTTTTTAAAACTCAATTCACCCCCTCTTGGGTTTATACCTCAGTCTACAATTGGTATTATAGCCATGTACTCAATTTTAGACTTAAAACCCTTGAGATGATCCAAGGGCTTCAAATAGTTATACCGAAGGTCATTCCTATACTAGACTTCATTTGTTCAATGACTCAAATTCTAATTAGTAGAAAAAATAGAATGAAAATCTTTGTTGAAGGACAAGATTATAATTTGTGGAGAGTCATTGAGGAATGACCTAGAATTCCTACAAAGGAAATAACTATTGGAGAAATCAATCATACAATACATAAACTCAAATCAGAGTTTAATGAAGAGGATTGTAAAATGATGTCTCTAAATAGTAGAGCTACTAGTATATTACATTGTGTTTTAGACATTACTAAGTACAATAAAATTTCTACATGTGTTTCGGCTAAGGAAATATGGGGCAAACTACAAATTACTGATGAGGGCACTAGTGAAGTTAAAAAATAAAAAATTTATATGCTAATATCCGAATATGAATCTTTTAAAATGTCTCATAATGAAACAATTTCTCAAATGCACTCTCGTTTCACCACTATTTTTATTGGTTTAAAACTTCTTAGTAGAAACATTGAGGAGTTTGAACTAACAAGGAAGATATTGAGATTTTTACCATCAACTTGAAAAGCAAAAAAGACAGCCATAACTGTAACGACCCATCCTGGGTTGGCCACCCCCGAGACGGTGTCGTCACTTTTTTGGTATCAGCGCATTAGGTTTTATGATTTTATAGACTGCATAAAAAGTAAGAAAGTAAAGATTAAAATAAATTATATTCTAATGAATAGTCTGAGGATGATACGTGGACATGCTAGAGCTAGAGTTAGAGTTGTTGACTTGAGAGGGCATTGTAGGCCCCAAAATTTTTTGACAATATGAGGTTAAGATGGAAGTTGAGCCTGAGTTTGTGGTTCCTGAAATGGAACGTGTTGACAACATAATTGATATTAATAGAGGTGTGAGAAAATCTGAGGTTTAAAGAGATGAACTAAGATAAGCTCTTGCATATGCTCTTGAGAAAATGAATGTAACAGATGATAGAGTTGATGGTTTATAGCATAGACTTGATGAACATGATAGAACAGTGCTTGAGATTGTTGTAAATCCAATAATGGTAAACGTTCAAAGGGAAAATGTGAGTTTATACATGAGATGCGGGGAGATTATTTTGTTAGATATATTAAGTTGAATGCTTTGTTGTTTAAAAGATTTATGAATCCTTTTGAACCTGAGCTATAGGTGAAACATATAGAGATATTATTTGGTACTTTACTAGCAACTGACAAGCAGAGGGTTGCATTTGCTTCGTTTGAGTTAGAAGGAGAAGCTTTAGAATGATGGGAGGATACTTGTCCCAGGGTAGTGCATATGTTAATAGACCCTTTTTCCTGGAATAGGTTTAAGGAGGTTTTCCTTGATAAATACTTTCCTTATACTTTTAGAGCCCAACAAGAAATAGATTTTTTTTATTTGAGGCAAATGTATTGACTATGACTAAGTATGATAGAAGATTTATGGCTTTGTTGAGGTTTGTACCAGAAATGGTAGACCTAGAGGAGAAGAAATGTAAAAGGTTTAAAGACGAACTATGGTTTAAGATTTGATCGAAACTATCTTACATGAGGCATATAAATTATGTCAGGTTAGTAGATATAGCACTTCAGATTAGGAAAGATCTTATGGAGTTTAAGGGAAAGAAAAAAAGTGGTTAAAGAGGCTTAGACATGAAGGTTTTAGAGGTAGTGGTAGTATGAGTGTATAGGGTGAGAGATCACCCCAGATAAGGCGTTCTTTGTCACAAAGAACTGTAGTATGGAGTTAGAAGCAGGCAGGATCTGTTGCTTTTATAGCTCAAAGTAATATTGGTGAAACCCTTAGATTTGAGAGATAGGTTATAGGAACTGGAAGTTATGGTAAAGGTGGGAGTGTATTACCTAGAGGATGTGATAACGTGATAAAAATATTGGAACATGTTAGATGTAATCCGATAAGATATTTATCACAGAAATTGTCCTAATTTGAGATGCTTTGTATATAGAAAAGGTGGACATATCAATGTTGGTTAATCCTGGTGCAACCCATTCTTTTACATCTAATGTATTTATAAAGTTTATTGATACATATATTAGTCCTTTGATGCATAATAGTATTGCTGAAGTTTCTACTAGAGATAGACTGATAATCATAAATGTTTACAAGGGTTGTATGATTCGTATCAGTAATAGAGAATCTGAAGCTGATTTATTATCTTTAAACATGGTTGATCGTTTTAGAAAGAATGTAGTGTTCAAGATATGGACATAAAGAGTTTAACTTTCAAGAAGAACATAAGATACTCTTGAACTATCTTATTTTGCTCGGACTACTAGTAGATGATTGAAGAATGGTTGTGTGGAGTATTTGACATATATAATGGATTCTAAAAAAGAAAATATAAAGTTAGAAGAAATCTTAGTGATGAAAGATTTTTTTTGATGAAATTCTTGATGAGCTGTCTAGTTTACCTCCCAGTGGGGAGATTAAATTCTCTATTGATGTGATACCAGGTTCATCACATATATCTATAGCACCCTACAGAGTGACACCCACTGAGTTAAGAGAGTTGAAAGTTCAAGAGTTGTTAGATAAATAATTTATTCGATTTAGTGTATCAACATAAGGGGCCCACGTAGTGTTTGTTAAGAAGAAAGATGGAACGATGAGATTGTGTATAGACTACAAATAGTTGAATAAGATAACCATTAAGAACAAATATCCTTTACCCAGGATAGATGATTTATTTGAGAAGTTTTATAGAACAAAGTTATTTTCAAAGATAGATCTGAGATAAGGTTATCACCCATTTGAGAATAAAAGAAGGAGACATGTCTAAGACTGCTTTTAGGACACGTTATGATCATAAGTTTCTGGTGATGCCAATTGGGTTGACTAATGTTCCAGAAACATTCGTGGACTTGATGAATAAAATGTTTAAACCATTTATTGATAATTTTTGGTTGTGTTCATTGATAACACCTTGGTATATTCTAAGACTAAGGAAGAATATGTAAAATATTTAGAAATTGTGTTGGAGATTTTAAGGAGAGAGAGATTGTATGCTATAATTTTCTAAATGTGAATTTTGGCTGAATGAAATAAATTTCTTGGAACATGTAATATCTGGAGATGGAAAAACAATTAACCCACAAAAGGTAGAGGCAACATTGAGTTAGGAGAGACCAACTAATGTAACTGATATTAGAATTTTCTTGGGGTTAACTGCTTATTATAGAAGATTCATTCAAAATTTTTCTATTATCGCAGTACTGTTGACTTGATTAACCAGGAAAAAAAGTGAGATTTGTATGGTGTGGTGATAAGTGCTTAAATATTCATATTTAAGCCCTTTAATTTACATTTATTAAGCTCTTAGTTTGTGTTATTTCATTCTATTTTATTTTCTTTTTGTGTTTTCTGTGTTTTTATAGGTTTTGGAGAAAATGGAGCATTATGGAAATTTCTGGCTTAAAGAACAAATCTGGGAAAAGCTGGTGTCCGCCTAGTGCGATCGAGTGTAGGCTTAAGTGCGATCGAAGGCAACAGTGCTCAAGCGCCCATGCCAAGATCGAGCGCACCTGCGTTCGCGCGCACAAGAAGAATGATCGAGCGCACTAGTCTGTGATCGAGCACACACGTGCATCAATGAAACATTAAAACGACAGAACCTATTTTGGAAAGTAGTGTAGGGTTTTGTTTTATGAGTTTAGGGTTTCCAGATGTTTCCAAACCTTGTAAATAGGCTTGTAAACACAGAAAAATGAGGCGATTCAGAGAGAGATTGTGGAGATGAATTGACGACTCCTCTCCATAGTATTTTCAGGTTTCTTTTTCTCTTTATTTTATTTTATGAAGATGTTTCGCATTAAACTCATGTGTAACTAATTTACTAGTAAGGGCTTGATTGAAACCCTGATTATGTTTACTCAATAATTCTGTATTAGTGCCTTTGCGATAGTTATATTATGGTGCTTAACTTGATTAATGCCAGTTTTCTTGAATTCCTCATATGTGTTTGCCTCATCAACATATGCATGTGGTATTGACTAGTTAGTTAAATCAATTTGGATGACCGAGTCACGGGTTTAACAATAGTAACAAAATAAATCCACGTTGGGTTCTTGGGTCAACATGGAAAATCAGGAGTATATACCATGCCCTAGGTCTCGTGTGTTTGTCAATTTCCACAAATATTATGCTTTCTTAGAGAACAACTTAGTAGACATCATGCTAAATCCTTTAAGAAAGAAAAGAGTTAGAGTATACACCATGCCTAATTTGTTGCTTAGAGAAATCAATAGCTTAAGAAGTATACACCATGCCCTTAGGTTGACAAACATTAGGTATTCATGACATGATTAAAGCATTGGGATATTGTTTTGTTGTGGTAGCATGATTAGTGGTGGATATCAAGTCCCTATGATTTTATCATTATCAATTCAAACTCAATATTTATTTCTCTCATTTTATATTGCAAATTTAATTCTGAATCAAAATTTACCAATCCCTGTAGAGATGATATCGCATTTGTACACTATACTACTATGTTGACCTTGTGCACTTGCAAGTAAAACCGTTCAATTATTTGCTTATTAATTTAGGTAGATTTTTGCACAACAAGTTTTTGGCGTCGTTGTCGAGGATTGCGTTAAATTCTGTTTAGAATTATTTCTTGTTTACTTTTCTTATTATGTTCTGTTTATTCTTTTATAAAAAAAAACCTAATTTTTTGTCTTTTTGCTTTTCTGTTTTCTGTTTCAGGTTTTCGGCCTTGCGATCAAGTACACTGCCATTGTGATCGAGTGCACTGCGATCGAGTGCTGTTCTTAGAGTGATCGAGCATAAATCCAGCAATATTGAAACTGTTGAACTAAAAAGTACCAACTGATTCATGCAAGGGCTTCAATCCAGGAATCTAACCATTTTCCCACTCGATACAGAGATTGAGCAGACCATACTACAGAGGCCTAGAGACAACGTTGAGGAGGAAGAAGAAGAATTTGAGGGAGAAGCACCAATGGCAGAACAGCTTGACAACCAACCACCACCAAAGTGAAGACCCATGAAACAATCCTTCATCCCACGGAACCTCAACCAAACCTCATGCATTACTTATCAACCTAAGGCAGAAGGAAATTATTACATATCTCCGCAGATACTCAGTGCTTTAACTCATTTTAGGGGTATACCTGTTGAGGATCCACACTTGCAACTTCGAGAATTCTTTGATCTCTGTAAGTTCTAGCACATCCGGGGCCTAAATCAAGTGGGAATCAGGCTAATTCTTTTCCTTTTTTCATTAAAAGATAATGCTAAATTGTGGTATAATTTATTGCTTGCAGTGTCCATCTATACTTGGGAAGAGCTATCTAGTGGGTTCCTAAAGAATTTTTTTTCAGCACAAAAGACAAGACAAATGAGGAAGGAGATTCAATTTTTCCAACAGAAGGATGGAGTCCTTTTCTTTGAAGCATGTGGACACTTCAATGAGCTGTTTCTCAAGTGTCCACATCACAATCTACCTCAAGATGAGCTAGTACAAGCTTTCTATGAAGGTCTGAGTGACCTAAATAAAGGTATTGTAGATTCAGGTTGTGGAGGTGTGCTGATGGAAAAGAGCAGTGAAGAAGCCATGGAGTTGTTTGAGACACTAAATGAGCACACCCAACAATTCTCATCTAGAGGTAGACAAGGAGTTAAGAGCAAAGGTATTTATGAAGTAACTTTAAATGGTGGATCTTCAAATCAAATAGCTGCTGTGGAAAGAAAGCTAGATCTGCTTGTAAAAACCATGACTGCTCAGAACATCTCACCTAGTCCACAAGCTGCACAACTCTAGGTATATACTATATGTTCTCATTTTGATCACACAATTGAAACTTTCCCTTTGTATTCATCTGCAGATCCAGAACAAGCAAACTATATGGGACCAAACAACTATCCTCCCAAGAACAATCCATATGCAAATACCTACAATTCTTGATGGCAAAACCACCCCAACTTTTCATGGAACAACAATCAGAATGCCTTGAACCATCAAGGGCAGCAAAGGAACTCCCAACAAGTAGCTCAACCAGTTCCGGAATCAAAGAAGAGTGACCTAGAAAGTCTTATAAGGCAATTGGCGACTCAACAACAACAGCTGATGACTTCACAAGATCAGTTTATGACAAAAGAAAGACAATTTTGGATTGATCAAAGACAAATCAATTGAAGGCATGAGCAAACTATTCAAAGACTGGAAGTACAAGTGGGGCAATTAGCTAAGGAGCTGAGTGGAAGAAAACAGGGTGAATTTTCAGCCCAAATACTACCTAATCCAGGAGGACACTAGCAACTGAAGGCTGTTACAACTCTCAGAAATGGTAAGATCATAGGAACCGATGAGCCTACACAAACATCTCCAATTAAAACATCCACATCAAAGGTAAGAGAAATGGAGAAGATGAATGCACCACCCTTCCCTCAAAGATTAGTAAAGCTAAAGAAAGAAAGTAAATTGCTTGATATCTTTAAAACTTTGAGAAAAGTAGCAATTAATATTCCTTTATTAGATGCAATTCAACAAATTCCTGCATATGCTAAATTTTTAAAAGATTGTTGCACTAATAAAAGGAAGTTTCAGGAGCATGAAATAATGGCTTTAACTGAAGAGGTAAGTGTGGTGTTGCTAAGAAAACTACCACTAAAGCTAAAAGATCTAGTTAGTTTTACCATTCCTTGCAAGATAGGTAACCATCTTTTCGAACGTGAATTACTGGATTTAGGAGCGGGTGTCAATTTGCTGCCATACACTATATTTGAGACACTAGGTTTAGAGGAGCTTCAGTCAACTTCTATCAACCTGTAATTAGCAGACAGAAGCATCAAACGACCAAGAGGTATTCTTGAGGATGCCTTGGTGAAGGTAGGTGAATTTATTTTACCTGCTGATTTTATTGTATTAGATATAGAAGAATGTCCTATGCCATTACCTTTGCCCATCATCTTAGGAAGACTCTTTATAAGAACTATTGATACAAAAATTTGTGTGAAAAAAAGGTATCATAAGTATGAAGGTAAATGGTGAGAAAATAGAATTCAAAATATTTGATGCATTAAAATTGCCCCAAGATGATATTGGATGTTTTAATGTATGTATGATGCAAGGTATTGTTGAGAAAGATTTTTAGGTTCAACACATTAATCCATTGGAGACCACCCTCACCCATAATTTCACAAGATTGGATATTAAGCCTAAATCTGAAGATGTTACTAATGATATCATTGAAGCTATGCACCTCCCTGAGGCCTCTTTAATGCATCCAAGATTGGGTGATAAGAGGATGTTGCATTTGAATGAGCTGGGAAAATTGAGGCATGATGCATATAAGAACACCAAGCTCTACAAGGAAAGAATCAAAAGTCTATCACGATAAACAACTAGTGAGGAAGGAGGTTGGTATCATGTGAAGAACAGTAGTGAGAGGGTGCACTGTTTGGCTGAAGTCGTAAAACTTAGCGCTCATGGGAGGCACACCACAGTATATCATTTATTTTTTTTTATTGTTTTTCATATTTCTTGTTACTGTTTATTTTTAGTACTTTTTGTTTTCCAGTATTAGTTTCATATTTCTTCTTCAGGGACAATGTGTGCATCAGTTCAAGTTTAGGGGTGTGCTATGAGCCATGCCAGTCTAGCTAGTTGTCTATCTCCCATATCAGCTCTTTTCATGTTATTCACACATTGGGGACAATGTGTATATTAAGTTTTGGGGTATGGGAGACATATTTACACACACTTTGTCCCAGTTTGTTGTTATTTTTCGTTTTAAAATAGGTTATAGAATAAAATAAATGCATGTTCATGTTCATCTTGAAATTTTGGTTGATCTGAAAAATTACGATGTGATTTCATTGGTAAGCTTAAAATTTTGAACACATGATCTAAAGATAGAATTTTAAAATTAGTTACTTACTTTAGGCGTTTGAGAATTCACATGTCTGATGCAATCTGATACGAGCACAATAACATATAATTGTGTGGGGTATAACATGTGATTTTAATGTGTATGTTTCCATCGCTTAGTTGAAACCGAATGACTTGTTTGATGGACACTTTGGCATAGAAAAGTAGAAAAAAAAATTTGCACAAAAAAAGAAAAATGCTCATGATGATCATTAATAAACTTTTCACTGAGTAACTGGACCTCTTGCCTCAGTAAGCAGTGAGTGTTCATGTCAAAAGGTGGGAATTTTGCTCATAATGATAATTGATAAACTTTTCACTGAGTAACTGGACATCTTGCCTCAGTAAGCAGTGGGTGTTCACGTCAAAAGATGAGAATTTTGTTTGGTTGCATTAAGGCCAGTTTAGTTTCGTAGCTTTTTTTACTCGAGATAGTAAGTCCTTAGGGGTGTCTTTACACCTAATACCCTAAAACCATCTGATTTGGGAGTCATTGACTCAACACTTGCTACATAGGTCAATTAGAAAGCTTAAGAGAACTAAACATGGCAAAGTCTCATAATAAAATAAAGAAGAAAATAAAATTATGCCATTATTGTTCATTCTGATGGGAGATTCGGTGAATCTTGAGACATGGAGACATTACACATTGGAGTTATTTGGAAGCTTCATTTTTATGTGCTAGTTCACTTTACACTAATTCGGATTTGTAATGCCTTAGCCAGCCTCTTGTAAGTAATTAGATTTTAAAATTCCTATTCGTTGCGAAGATGAGTTTATATTTTAAGCTTGCTCATTAATGAATATTATGGTTTTGTGTGATACTTAAATTTTTGGATACCATAAATGATGGATTTATCTTTGTGTTCTTTGTTTTTCATTTAGTTTTTAGTTTCGCATTGCTAAGGGACTAGCAATATGTAAGTTTGGGGGTGTGATAAGTGCTTAAATATTCATATTTAAGCCCTTGCTCTTAGTTTGTGTTATTTCATTATATTTTATTTTCTTTCTGTGTTTTCTGTGTTTTTATAGGTTTTTGGAGAAAAATTGAGCATTATGGAAATTTCCGGCTTAAAGAACAAATCTAGGAAAAGCTGGTGTCCGCCTAGTGCGATCAAGGGCAACAGCACTCAAGCGCCCATGCCAGGATCGAGCGCACCTGGGCTGACGCACCCAAGAAGAATGATCGAGCGCATCAGTCTGTGATCGAGTGCACACGTGCATCAGTGAAACATTAAAACGGCAGAACCTATTTTGGAAAGTAGTGTAGAGTTTTGTTTTACGAGTTTAGGGTTTCTAGATGTTTCTAAACCTTATAAATAGGCTTGTAAACACAAAAAAAAGAGGTAATTCGGAAAGAGATTGCGAAGACGAATTGACAACTCTTCTTTATAGTATTTTTTGGGTTTCTTCTTCCCTTTATTTTATTTTATGAAGATGTTTAGCATCAAACTCATGTGTAACTAATTTACTAGTAAGGGCTTGATTGAAGCCTTGATTATGTTTACTCAATAATTCAATATTGGCGCTTTTGCGATAGTTATATTATGATGCTTAACTTGATTAATGCTTGTTTTCTTGAATTCTTCATATGTGTTTGCCTGATCAATATATGCATGTGGTATGGACTAGTTAGTTAAATCAATTTGGATGACCGAGTCCTGGGTTTAACAATAGTAACAAAAGAAATCCACACCGGGTTCTTGAGTTAATCAACATGGGAAACCGGGAGTATATAGCATGCCCTAGGTCTCTTGTGTTTGTCGATTTTCACAAATATTATGCTTTCTTAAAGAACAACTTAGTATACACCATGCTAAATCCTTTAAGAAAGAAAAGAATTAGAGTATACACCATGCGTAATTCATTGCTTAGGGAAATCAATAGCTTAAGGAGTATACACCATGCCCTTAGGTTGATAAATATTAGGTATTCATGACGTGACTAAAGCATTTGCATATTGTTTTGTTGTGGTAGCATGATTAGTGGTGGATATCAAGTCCCTACGCTTTTATCATTATCGATTCAAACTCAATATTTATTTCTCTCGTTTTATATCGCGAATTTAATTCTAAATCAAAATTTACCAATCCCTGTGGAGATGATCTCGCATTTGCACATTATACTATTAAGTTGACCTTGTGCACTTGCAAGTAAAATCATTCAATTATTTGCTTATTAATTTAAGTAGATTTTTGCACAACATGTGGGAAGTGTGAGAAAGTTTCCAATTACTAAAGAAGAAATTAACTACAGTTCAAGTAGTGGTGCTTCCTTCTGATGATGAAGGATTTGTGGTGTATAGTGATGCATCCCATCAAGAGTTGGGATGTGTGTTGATGCAACATGAGAAGATAATGGCATATGTTTGTAGGCAATTGAGGAATGATGAGAGAAATCAACCCTACCTATGACTTAGAGTTGGCTACTATAGTCTTCGCTTTAAAGATTTGAAAACATCATCTGTATGGAGCCACTTGTGATATATTCACTGATCATAAAAGTTTGACATACTTACCTACCCAGAGAGAGTTGAATTTGTTACAAAGGTGGTGGATGGAGTTGATTAGTGACTATGATTGTATAAATTCACTATCATCGAGGAAAGGCGAATGTGGTAACAGATGCATTGAGTAGAAAATCTACAAGAAGGTTAACTGCTATTGAAAGTCCTGATGTGAAATTGATGATAGATTTAAGAGAGATAAGAATGAAGTTGCATATCAGTGATAGAGGATCATTGTTAACAAATATGATTGTACAATCATCTATAGTAAATGCTTGTTAGAGATGCAAGGTAGAGATGAAGAGATAGAAAAGATTAAGCATTGAAAGATTACTAGAAAGCAATATGAGTTCAAAATTTGAAATGAGGGTATTTTGGTATTAGAACATAGGATTTGTGTTCCCAATGATGTGGAGTTGAGAAAAAAGATATTGAGAAAAGTACATGATGATGTATATTAGATGCATCCGAGTAACAATAAGATGTACAGGGGATTGAGACAGAATTATTGGTGGTCAAGGATGAAGAAGGATGTAGCGGAAGACATTTCTAGATGTTTGACTTGTCAACAGGTGAAGTCTGAGAATAGACATCCAGCAAGTTTATAACAACCTCTTATAATACCTAAGTGGCCATGGAAAAATGTGAGTATGGATTTTGTCTATGGTTTTCCCCGTACCCAGAGAGGACATGACGTTGTATGGGTTATAGTGGATAGACTTTCTAAGTCTTCACATTTTCTTCCAATTAAAACTAATTGGAATCCTAAAAAGTTGGTTGAACTGTATGTAGCTGAGATTGTGAGATAGTATGAAGTACTATTGAGCATAGTGTCATTTAGAGATGCTAGATTTACATCTTGGTTTTGAAGAGGCTTTCAGAAAGCCATGTGTACATAATTGCAGTTTATTACAACTTTTCATCATCAAACTGTTAAGCAGACAAAAAGGATTATTAGAGTACTACAAGATATGTTAAAGTACTGTTCATGGTGGTAAATTTATTGATAGAGGATTGAGTTTCATAGAGAGACAATTATGCTAAAGAAGAAATATAAAAATATGATATAATGAGAATTGCTTGAGCGAGTTATTATATGTTGTGAACCTCATAATGAGGTAAATGATAATTTTGAATTGACGATTTAGAGATGATTAAATATATGGTTGAAAGATTAATATGTTTGATGAGTAATTTAAGAAGAGATTGTGTAATAAGGGAATTATGAATTGAGTAGTGATTACAGAATATTGTTATTGAATTATTTGAGGAAAAAGATGAATGAATATCAGAATATTTTTATAAGTAATTGAATTATAAGATGTAATTGGAGTATAAAATCGAATACTTCTAGTAAATTTAATTCATTGAGCTTGTGAAGCTCACTCCTTATTGTACAATGATTTCAGATAGCACGCATGACAGATAGTTTGGTGAGTTGAGATTCAAACGAAGTCATTATCTGTAAGCCACGTCCGTGTCCACATTCTCAGATTAATGAGAAAATAAAATAAAAAATTTATTTGTAAATATTCATACATATTACGTTGTATATAATGTTTAAGTCAAGATCAAAATGATATATCTCTCCTGTTGATGGTTGAGGATTAATTGAAAAAAAAAATTTGTTAGTATTATTTTTATTGTTGCATATATGTGTCGTGTTGGGATTTTCACAATGTGACAACACCGTCTTGGGGGTGGCCAACCCGGGATGGGTCGTTATAATAACAGAAGCCAAAGATCTTGACAAACTTGATGTTGAAATGCTTCTTGAATCATTATTGACATACAAGATGGAAGAGATGAACCCAGTGCCAATGATGATGAGATGAAGAAAAAGAAAACGATTGCTCTCAAAGCTTCCACAAGGAAGAAGGAGTAAGAAAAGGGAGAAGAGAATAAGATTAGTGAAGAAGATGATAAAATGGCTTTAATTACGAAGAGGTTTCATAAGTTCTTGAAAAAGAGCAAGAAACCTTACACAAAGAACTCCACTCCAAAAAGAGAACCTATTGTGTGTTATGATTGTAAGAAGCCCATACACATTCAAGTTGAGTGTCCAATAACAAACAAACCATACAAGAGCTTCAAAAATAAAGCCATGGTTACAACCACTTAGAGTAATGATGAAGAAGAAAAACTCTCAAAAAATGATGTCGGATATGAAAAAATTTCCAATCTTTGCTAGATGGCAATTGATGATGAAAATGAGGTAACAAATTCTTCCCCCTCTAAGAATAATATTGTTAATAGTAGTGAAGAATTGATTGAGGTAATTAATGAAATGCATGAAGAATTGAAGAAATTTGATTATAGAAATATTGCTCTTAAGAAGGAAGTCCCATCTCTCTCCAAAGAGATGGAAAGTCTAATAGAAGAAAGAAAAACTATCTTACATGCTCTATAACTTATCATAAGATTTTTTGAAAAAATGAAAATAATGGTTTAAAAAAAAGTGATGGAGTTGAATAACACAATATCTAGGCTTATTCTTGGAAAATGAAAACTAGATAAAGTGCTATCTTGCCAAAGAATGAGTGGAGAAAAATCCAGTGTGGGTTATTCACCATTAGGCAAACAAAAATCAATAGAAACTTTGGTCATGAAAGCAATATGTGTGGATGTACCCTCCACCTCTAAGGCCACTAGTAAGGTTAAGAGTTTTCCTTCAAAGAATGCTAGTAAGCCTAAGAATGCAAATTTCAATTCAAAAGCAAAGAATTCTAATACATATGCTAGAGATAGAAATCCTATAAACACATATGCATATATGTATGCTTATCCTAGAAATACAAATGCTAGGAATACACATCCTAGAAATTCAAATACTAGAAATACACATTCAAGATATACAAATACTAGGAATACACATTCAAGGCATGCTCATGTTAGGAGTGCACATCCTAGAAATTACCATCATGCATATGCTAGAGATAACATGTATATTCATAACTCTCTTGCTAGAAACATGTATCCTAGGAATGCTCATCCAAGGAATAATAGGTATACATATTCAAGACATCCTAGAGACTTCTATAACTATCATCCTAGGATTATGCATCATCAACATGTCTACAATTATATGACACCCTATAATGTTAAGAAAGTATAGGTCCCTAAAAGAGCTTTAGTTTTTAGGACTAACCCCAAATGACCTAAGAAATTCTAGGTACCTAAAAGTGTAATTGTATAACCATGTGTAATGTAGATGTGTCTCCATACCAAAGAAAAAGGTAACTATTGGTACCTTGATAGTGGATGCTTAAAGTAAATGACCAGTGATCAAAGTATGTTAAAAAAACTAACTCTAAGGGATAGCGGATACGTCACCATTGGAGATAACACCAAGATAAATATTATCAGGCATGACAAAGTGGGTAAAGATTCATCAACCATTGACCATGTTTTATATGTGCAAGGTCTTAAGCCAAATTTACTTAGAATTAGTCAATTATGTGACAAAGGAAATAAAGTCATATTTGAATCCTCTCATTGTCTAGCAATAGGCATCAAGAGTAAGAAGATCAAGTTTGTTGGCCATAGATATGACAATGTCTATCTAGTTGATTTAAAATCTTTACATTTGGAAAGTGAAAAATGTTTTCTCGCTTTTAGTGAAAACCCATGGTTATGACATAGAAGACTTGGCCATGTGAACATGGATTTACTCAAAATTATTTCAAGAAAAGATTTACTTATTGGACTTCCCAAAATCAAATTTGAAAAAGACAAAGTTTGTGATGCTTGTCAAATGGGGAAACAAACAAGATTATCTTTTAAATCTAAAAAAGTAATTTCAACCTCTAGACCATTAGAACTTCTTCATATGGACTTGTTTGGTCTAATAAGCACCATTAGTCTAGGTGACCATAAATATGCTATTGTTATTGTTTATGTTTATTCAAGATATACTTTTGTTATTTTTATTGCTTATAAGGATGAAGCTTATAAAGGTTTTGTGAACTTTCATAAGAAGGTTCAAAATGAAAAAAAATAATAATTTATATCTCAAGTATTAGAAAAGATCATGGAAAAGAATTTGAAAATCAAAGTTTTTCAAAATTTTGTTATGAAAGTGGAATTGATCACAACTTTTCAGGCCCTAGAACTTCTCAACAAATGGTGTTGTTGAGAGGAAAAATAGAGTTCTAGAAGAATTTGATAGAACCATGCTTTGTGAAAATAGTTTACCAAAATACTTTGGACAGAAGCCGTAAATACTTCTTGCTATGTTTTAAATAGAGTATTAATTAGGCCTATGCTTTATAAAACTCCATATGAACTATGGAAACGTAGAAAGTCTAAAATCTCTTATTTTCGTGCTTTTGGTTACAAGTGCTTCATCTTAAACAAAAATAAAACTAACATAGGTAAATTTGATTCTAAGACCGATGAAGGGACATTCTTAGGATATTCAACCTCTAATAAAGCTTATAGAATCTTTAACAAAAGAACTCTAGTAGTTGAAGAATCCGCACATGTTGCTTTTGATGAATCAAACCCAACTAGTAGTAGAATAGTATCCCTTTATGATAATGCAAGTTTTACTCCAAGAGTAGATGCATCTACTCCTATTGTTGACCCTAAGAAAAGTCAACCTCAAACAAATCAAGAGGTAAATGATCCCAATCTTGATCAACCTTCAACAAGTCAAGAAGGAGATGGGCTTCCCAAAGAATAGAGGTATGTGAATTATCATCCAATTGATCAAGTGATTGGTGATCCTTCACAAGGGGTAAGAACTCGATCTTCTATAAGAAATATTTACAATTGTGTAGCTTATTTATCCCAAGTAGAACCTAAAAGTTTTGAGAATCCAAAAAATATGCTGATTGGATAAATACTATGCAAGAAAAGTTAAATCAATTTGAAAAAAATAAAGTATGGACTCTAGTTCCTAGACCAAAGAATCATACTATTATAGAAACTAAATGGGTATATAGAAACAAAATGGATGAAAATGGAATACTAACTAGGAAAAAGGCTAGACTAGTTGCTAAGGGTTACAGTTAAGAAGAAAGAATAGACTTTGATGAGACCTATGCTCCCGTAGCTAGATTAGAAGCCATTCGTATGTTAATAACTTTTGCATGCTTTAACAAGTTTAAACTATTTCAAATGAATGTGAAAAGTGTCTTTTTAAATGGTTTTATAGAAGAAGATATTTATGTTGAGTAACCTCTTGGTTTTGAAAATCCTAAACTTTCAAACCATGTTTATAAGCTTTCTAAAGCTCTTTATAAGTTGAAGTAAGCTCCAAGAGCATGGTATAAAAGGTTAAGTAAGTTTTTACTTGAAAATAATTTTACAAGAGGAAAAATAGATACAATTCTTTTTTACAAAAACTCATAAAGATGACACACTTCTAGTCCAAATATATGTTGATGATATTATATTTGGTGCCTCTAATGAATCCATATGTCAAGATTTTGCTAGGTGTATGCAAGGTGAATTTGAGATGAGCATGATGGGAGAGCTTACCTATTTCCTCAGACTTCAAATCAAACAATTGAAAGTAGGCATCTTCATTAATCAATCCAAATACACTAAGGACCTATTGAAGAGGTTTGGGATGGGGAGCTCAAAATCTATTGGCACTCTTATGAGCACCTATACAAAACTTGACTTAGATGAGGAAGAGAAGCGTGTAGATACTAAAACTTATAGAAGCATGATAGAAATTTTACTATATCTAACTGCAAGTAGACCCGATATAATGTTTAATGTATGCATGTGTGCTAGATTCCAAGCTAATCCTAAGGAATCCCATACTGTTGCTGTGAAAAGTATCCTAAGATATTTTAAAGGCACTCAAAATCTAGGTTTATGATATTCTAAAAAATCAATTTTTGATCTTGTTGGGTACTAGGATGCTGATTTTGCAGGTTATAAGTTAGATAGAAAAAGCACTAGTGGAACATGCCAATTTTTAGGTTCTATGTTAATTTCTTGGTTTTCAAAGAAACAAAATTCAGTTGCAATATCAACTGCCAGAATATATAGCCACCGGTAGTTGTTGTGCACAAGTTTTATGGATGAAACAACAACTAGAAGATTATGACATGTGTTTGCAAAACATTCTAATTCATTGTGACAAGACTAGTGCTATCATTTTGACAAAAAACATAATTCAACATTATAGAACCAACCACATTGAAATAAGACATCACTTCATAAGAGATCATGTTCAAAAATGTGATATTATGTTAGAATTCATCCCCTCCGAAGATCAAATTGCTGATATCCTCACAAAACCTTTAAATGAAGACAGTTTTTGCAAAATAAGACGGGTAATGGGATTAAAAAATTATGATTATGTGTGTTTGATTGCATTAACATTCATCATGTGCATAATTGCTATTAAGTGAATGAGAATTAATCCCAAATTTAATGTTCCCTCACTTAAGAATAGCATAGAACAATAAATCCTTGCAAAAAGTCCTTCAAATTTCAATAATAGGCATTGCACAGTCGGCTGTGCATATTTGACAATCGACTATCCAAAGGACAGAGACTTTGGTAATCGATTGTCCATACGAGCAGTCGATTGTTCCTCCTATCCAGTCATTTGATTTTAAAAAGGACAATCAATTACCCATTTTAGGCAGTTGATTGTCCAAACATAAGTATGTATGTGGTCATTTCATTTAAAAATGACAGTCGGCTGGCCATTTTCGACAGTCGACTGTCCAATCGCAACTATAAAGCCTGCACTTCGTTTCAACCTATAAAATCCCCTATTGTTTTTGAAACCCTAGCCATACAACCTTTTTTTCTCCTCTAAAATTTAGTTATTTTTCACGAATTTAGCCCAGAAACCATCAAATTTCTTCCAAAGAGACATTCTCCCTTCACTTCTTAAGGTTTATTCCCTTTAAAAATGCCTAAATTCATGTTTATCTACTCCAAGAAGGGTGGTGACAGTGTCGGCTCGAGCAAATGTCAGAAGGTGCTGGTAAATCCCAAGCTTTTCATCAATACCGCAGCAAAATCTCGGTATAATGGTCATATCTCTGCTAAAGAAATAATCTTAGGTTGTTACATAGATTTTCAAATTTTAAGAAGTAATGACATGGATATTGAGCAATATTTCACTGCTGTTAATTGGACTCCTATAGTCACATTGTCAAAAATTGCTTACCCTAGGTAAATTCGACTATTTAATGCTAATTTAGTCAAGAATTAAACTGTGGGACTATCCTTCACGACCTTTGTTAAGGGCAAGGAAATTTTAGTAAATGTAAATGTTCTCTTCGAAATTTTGGGAATCCCTATAGGAGGAGAAGAATGGGTCGATATCTTTAATTGGGCTGAGGATTTTGATAAACAAAATGCTATTCGAATATTGAGAGGAGATAACACCTATGTCTTTACCAACTCATTTAAAGACACCAGTGCCTTGACCATAGAGAGTAGAGTCATACATATAATCATAGGTTACTGTATATCTCCTAGAAAATGGATCCGTACATATGTCACTCAACTTGATGTCTACATCCTATGGATGCTCTTGAGTGGGACAAGATATAACATTTATAGTCTCATCCTTGCTAAAATGGTAGAGGAGTCTGAAAAGAAGCTTGGTGCCCTTCCTTATGGAATATGAATTACAAGGATCCTGAAGCACTATAGTGTTTCTTTTACTGGAGATGAGAGGATAGAGATGGTCCCCACTAATGCGTTCAACAAGTCCACACTGAACAGAATGAAATTAATTCAACTAGAGGACTTCACTTGGGAATGCATTATCAATGCCATCTTTGATCCAACTCAGAAGATTTGGCGAAGAAAACTTGTTGGAGCTGCTCCCGCTGATGAGGGCATGTCAGGGGATGATGAGCCATATGATGAGATAACAGTTGGTGTTGGTGCTAGTGGATTGGGGTCATAGGATTATAATGCATTCGTGCTAGCTGCACTTCGGAATATCATGGATGAGATGTCCTCTCTCACTCACAATGAATGTCCGATTTGACATTATTAATGGCGAGCTTGAGGAGATGAGAGACTAGATCACGAGGCTTCATCGACCTTCTGATGCACCCTAGACATCTTTCTTTGTTCTTTACTGTAAAACTGTGTCAAAAACTTTGTAAGGACATGTATATTTCCTTCATTTTCATGCGTTTTACTATATGACATAATATATTATATTTAATTGCTAGGTTCATGGGAACCTCAACTGTTTATCTTAATTTGATGAATGTGTTTTAGAAACCTAGCTCTTTGTTTTTGATATTGCATGCCTCCTATTACCTTAGCTCATATATCAGTTTTCAAATTCTTCCCGGTATCTGTTTTGGGCTAACATTCTACATACAGGTTTGTTTTAGTATACTCTATCAATTCGTTGGGATGAATAAGCTTATTCCATTGCTAATAGCAGTGACATACGCTCACGACATATATTTTAAGGGAAATCTGTTGTTTGATGAGCTATAGTGCCATGTCTTACTTTCTCGCTTTACACTTGGTTTATCTTTAAACTTATGTATATACCTTTGTCTATCTATTCACCCATTTTGTGTTGATGACAAAAAAAGGGATAAAATGTAGAAAAAATAGAGCATAAAAAAGTAGAAGGTAGACAAAAAGAACAAGACAATAAGAATAATAAAAACTGTCTGTATGCATAGATTAAGAGGGAACCTTACTTCATTTTTACAAATTCATATATATGCTTGGTTAGATGTTCTTTTTAATGCTTTTTGCAGGTTGGTTTTATCCTAAAAATAAAGAAGACTCTGTCCGTTTTTCTATACAAACCCAACACTTAGTTTTTAAAACTGTTTTTCTCACCTCAGTTTTGTCATCATAAAAAAAAGAGAGATTGTTGACCCTTATTTGATTTTAATAATGAAAAAATAGTGCTTTAACTGTACTAATAGTTTTATCTAAGTGTTTTTCATTAAGCTTAAGCATCCAACTCAAGGACAAAACGTATGTCAAGCACAAATAGGAAGAGATTGCACTTGAGTAACACTCAAAAGAAGATCGAAGACTAAAATTAGATTCTAATGTAGTTTACCTTCACATGTAAATCTCTCCTTTAGTTTCTTAGCTTGATCTTGGCTTAAAAACTCTTTTTGAAAATGTTTTGGTCAATTAAAAACTCATTTCTGTCAAAAACTGACTTAAAAGTCTAAGTTTTATAAAACGGACAGTCGATTGTGGCTTTTCAACAGTTGACTGTCAAGTCTCTGCAGCTGACCATTTTAAGAACTAAAATGGAAATTCGATTGTAGGTAATGGACAGTCGACTGGGAAATAGATAGAAAGTTCCACAGTTGACTTCCCATTTAGACAGTCGACTGTCCAATTCTCTGTAAGCTAGCCATTTTGAAAACAAAATGGACAGTCAACTATAGATCAAGGACAATCGACTGTTAAAGAGATAGAGAGTTTCACTGTCGACTGTCCATTTAGACAATCGACTGTCCAAATCATTTTAAACCCAAAATTTCAAATTCAAGAGAGGACAGTCGACTGTCCATTTTTCACAATCGACTATCCTGTTGAGAAAAACAACTGGTTTTCAAAATCTAGACGCGAGATTTGAGCAATTAATGCATCAAACCTACCAAATTTGTGTTTAATGGCCATATAAGGCCAAGGCTATAAAAAAAACCTTCATCAATGAGCAGTTAAAATAACAAGAACGCACATTCAGTTTGAAAACAAGCTCATTAATACTCTTGAAAGCTTTAAAAAAATTCCTTAAGCAATTCATCAAGCTTTGTTCTTAAAAAAGAGATTATCTTCATCTTATAAAACATTTATTGCTATCTCTCTTATTTTTCTTTACATTAAAGATCAATCATTTTAAAGAGAAAGAGTTGGTATAACTCTTAGAGTGTTTAGGATTAAACACTTCCTTGTGGAAGAGAGTACTTGTAAGGTTTGTGCAACACCCGTGAAGTTGCTCGACTATAATTAGTGGATTACTTCAAGGAGATTTCTTGAAGAGAGTGGACAAAGGGTCGGAGAGATTTCGATATTGCCGAACCACTATAAATGGAGTTTGCATATTCTCTTCATTTACTCATTTAATTTCAAACATCTTATTTGTTGTGTGCCTAGCTTGATTAAATTGTTAAAAACTTGTGTATTAGTTGTAAAAAGTTTTTAAAACCCAATTCACCCCCCTCTTGGGTTTGTACCTCGGTCTATATATATATAAGGTTATAACTTTTATTCAATAAATACGTCATCACAAATCTACACTGAGTGAAACCGAAAAATATATTTAGTTTGTCAAAACTAAATTAGGTTAAACTGGCAAATTTAAAAGGCCTCTAATTTCAATGTAATCCAAGTGTATATATATATTATATTAAATGAGGTTATAACCACTGTTTAATAAACGTATAAACACATCAACACAAATCCACATTGAGTGACATGACTTACAACTTTCATCGTACTGTGCTCTTCAAAGAGCAACTCTTCTCAAAATCTCAAAAGGTGTTGAGTTGGAATCCCATTCTAACTAAGGATTCCTGTGGTTCCGAATGATCCAGCTACAGAAGAATCAGGAATGGAGAGCTTTCCCCCTTTTTGATCTTGACTCTTTCGAATATTAGTTTTAAGAATGAATGATAGCCCTTCCAATAACCATCTATTAGAACCAAATTAGGTTTTCTTACTAAATTTGAAAGCACTTTCTAGTACGTTTCAAGTACACTTTTTTTATAAAAAAAAAAAATGAGACTATAACTTAATTTTATTTAATAAACACGTCATTACTAATTTATATCGAGTGAAACTGAAAAATATATTTACCTGTCAAAAAAAAATTAGGTTACACTGTCAAATTTGAAGGGTACCTAATTTTAGTATAATCCAAATATATTTTTTATATACTTATTAAATGAGGTTGTACTTGTTTTTTAATAATACTTCAACACAAATTCACATTAAGTGAACTGGTAAATATTTGTCAAAACCAAATAAAATTATCTTACCATTTGAGCACCTTTTAGGACAATTACAATATATTTTTTAAATAAGGTTATAACTTTTATTTAATAGACACGTCATCATAAATCTATAATACCGATTTAAAGCGACAAATATAGTTTGTCTGTCATAACCAAATTAGGTTACACTACCAAATTTGAAGAGAACCTAATTTTAGTATAATCCAAGTATATTTTTAGTATATGACTAATCTATAGTTATAATACTATATATTTACTAGCCGTATTGTACGTGTTATGCATGGTTGTTGTTCCTACTTTTAATTACAAAAAATTAGATACAAAATAGTGATAAGTTTTAATTTGGCGACGACAAAAAGTATAATTTAGTATATATATTGTGGTAATATATATTATTATTAAAATTCTAACTATTATATCATTATAATAATGTAATAAAGAATAATTATTTTATATTTAATTATGTAATAGTTTTAGTTATTGAAATGAAATTTTTGATAATTTAATTGTTTTGGTGTTTTATTAGGATAATTGTTTTTTGTTTTGAAAAAGATGTAAAAAATAAATATAAGTTTTGTAAGAAATAAGGAACATAATAATAATAATGTTTCGTATTTAAAAGTAATCATTAAAGACAAATTGAAAGGAAAAAATTTTTAATGTCTTGTATACAAGTGCAACCACGGTGTACAAAACTCTGTCATATATATAGATATTAAATTCGCATTAGATGTCAAAACATTCTTACACGTGTTTAAAATCCGTTATTTATAGTTAGTCGTAAGAAAATGATAAAGAAAAAAGTTTCATAATGTCATTTTGCTCGCTTTTTTTTTTAATGAATTAATAACTGGCTTATCTCAATGCATAAAATAACAAACATCAAAATCTAAGATAACGACAAATGAGATTTTTTATATTAAAAATATACAAGAACTCATGATATATTATTCGATAATATATATATATATATATATATATATATATATATATATATATATATATTACAGTTTTCTCTTGAAAACTCCACATAGAGCATGTATTTTTAAATGGAATGATATAATTGACTATTAATAGCATGCTATATATAAAAAGCGGAAAATTACGAAAAAGAGGCCAAAAAATAACTATTAAAAACATATAAACTTAAACTAAAAAATAAGTTGAATTGTTAATAAAACTTGACACATAAGATCCTAAATTTTAAACCTAAAAACAGTCAAAATAAGGTTATAACTTAAAACACATCATTACAAATTCACTGAGTAAACAGATAAATATATATATCAGAATCAAATTAAGCTATCCTATCAATTTCGAAGGAACATTTAGTATAATCCAACAAGAAGTCTATTTTAAATGAGAATATAAATTTTGTTTAATAAACACATCATTTCGAATGTACATTGAATGAACTGATAAATATCTGACATAGCCAAATTAGATTATCTTACCAAATTTGAAGGACATCAAATTTTAATGTAATTCAAGTGTGTGCGTGTATATATTAAATGAGGTTATAACCATTGTTTAATAAACATGTCAACACAGATCTACACTGAGTGAATCGATGACTATCTATTAGAACCAAATTAGGTTTTATTAGCAAATTTGAAGACACCTTCTAGTACAATCTAAGTATAATTTTTTTAAAATGAGGTTATAAATTTTATCCACGTCATCACTAATTTACAATGAGTGAAATCAAAAAATATATTTGCTTGTCAAAACAAAATTAGGTTATATTAACAAATTTGAAGGGCACATAATTTTAGTATAACCAAAGTATTTATATATATATATATATATATATATATATATATATATATATATTGTTAAATGAGGTTATAATCGTTTTTTAAATAATAACATGTCAACAAAAATTCACAATGAATGAACCGGTAAATATTTGTCAAAATCAAATAAAATTATTTTTACTATTTGAAAGCACTTTCTAGTACAAGTCAAGTATATTTTTTTAAATGAGGTTATAACTTTTATTTAATAAACACATCATCACAAATCTACACTTAATAAAACCGACAAATATAGTTGGTCGACCAAAACCAAAATAGGTTACACTACCAAATTTGAAGAGCGCCTAATTTTAGTATAATATGAATATATTTTTATTTTTATTAAATAAGGTTATAACTGTTGTTTAATAAACACGTCAACACAAATCCACATTGAATGAACCGATAAATTTCTCTAAAAACCAAATTAGATTATCTTACTAAATTGAAGAAACCTTCTAGTATAATCCAAGTATATTTTTTAAACAAGGGGATGAAATATTCATTTAATAAACACATCATCACAAATTTACACTGAGTGAAACCGAAAAATATATTTGATATGTCAAAACCAAATTAGGTTACGCTATCAAATTTGAAGGGAACCTAATTTTGATATAATCCAAGTATATATAATTAAATGAGGTTATAACATTTGTTTAATAAATACATCAACGCAAATTCATACTGAGTGAATTGATAAATATTTGTCATAACCAAATTAGATTATCTTACAATTTGAAGGCACATTCTAGCACAATTTCAATATATTTTTTTTTTAAAATCAGATTGTAACTTTTATTTAATAAACATTTCATCACAAATCTACAATGAGTGAAACCGACAAATATATTTAGTCTGTCGAAACCAAATTAGATTACACTACCAAATTTGAAGAGCGCCTAATTTTAGTATAATCTAAGTGTTTTTTTTTAAATAAGGCTATGAAATATTCATTTAATAAATACGTCATCATAAATCAACGCTGAACGAAACTGTCGAATATATTTGGTTTGTCAAACCCAAATTATGTTCCAGTATCAAATTTGAAAGACATCTAATTTTAGTATAATCCAAGTATATTTTTTTCTTATTAAATGTGATTATAACCGTTGTTTATAAACACAAACACAAATTCACACTGAGTGAACCATTAATTATTTGTCAGAACCAAATTAGACTATCTCACTAGATATGAATGCACCATCTAGTATAATCCAAGTATACATTTTTTTTAAATGAGGCTATAACTTTTAATTAATAAATATGTCATCACAAATCTATACAGAGTAAAATCAATAAATATATTTTGTCCGTCAAGATCGATTTAGGTTACACTACCAAATTTAAAGGGCACCTAATTTTAGTATAATCCAACTATGTTTTTAATTTTTATTAAATGAGCTAGGTTATAACTGTTGTTTAATAAACACTTAAATACAAATACACACTGAGTGAACCAATAAATACCTGTCAGAACTAAATTAGATTATTTTACCAAATTTGAAAGCATCTTCTAGAATAATCTAAGTTTATTTTTCAAATGAAGTTATAACTTTCATTCGATAAACATGTTATCACAAATCTATATCGAGTGAAACCGAAAAATATATTTAGTTTGTCAAAACCAAATTTAGGTTCCAATATAAAATTTGAAAGAGGCCTATTCATAGTATAATCCAAATATACTTTTATTTTATTAAATGAAGTTATAACCCTAAAATAAGATATTGGTAATTAGAAGACATACACATTCTAGTATAATCCGAAAATAATTAATTATTATTTTATTTTTGAAAAATAAAAAGAAATGCGTAAGCAAATGTGATGTAACTGTAAACTTCCAAACTAAATTTGGGTGTCATAAAAGAATGTCCATTTAGTTGATAATTTTTTTTTTTTTGTTATCTCTGATCAAAATTCAATGGTTTAGATCGGTTAAAAATTTTATTGATAATTTTAAAAATATTATTGATAATATTAATTTTTTAGATCTCCCACCTATAATAACATTATCAATAATTTTTTTTTTAAATTATTAATAAAATTTTCATACCCGAGACAGCTAAATTTTTTTCATTTAGATGCCATAGTAACCGATGTACACCTTATCTTGACTAGCCAACTGGTACTCCCGGTAAAAGCAAACCTCTTTGTCCAATCAGAACCTTTTATGAGCGGTAAGACCAAGCTCCTCGTTAAAAACGCCGGTTCGCCATGTGTAGTGTAGCACTTGACCCTCTCTATAAAACCCCAGTAAGAGTGACTGGTTTAGTGCGCCCATTCAAGTGACAAGCTTAGAGCCTTAGAGATTAGTGAGAGAGAGGAAACAAAATAATAATAAAAAAAGAAAATCAGAGAGAAAGAGAGAGTAAGAGAAACTATGGAACGTGGAGCTGCCTTATCCCGTTTTGCGAGACATGCAAAATCATCTTCTGGTAAATGTTTTTGTGGATTCTTTTTTTTTTTAGTTCATTTTCTTTCTCAAATATACCATTCTTTTTTATAAAAAAGATAATTTACGAGTTTTTTTTTTTTTCCTTCTAAAGATAGATATATCTTTTGTTTGATCGGTGACATATGTAACGTTTTATGAGTTTCAACCTTTATCAAAAGAATCAGTGATTTGTTGCATGCATGGGGATTTTTTAGTGTTAAAATTTTAATTTTTTTTGTTATTCTTTGATTTTTGGATCAAATATTTGTTATATATTTGGTTTTGATCTTTATTTTTTTAGATTAACCATGTTTTTCTTTATGCAAATGTGTTTATTTTTAACTATCTCAAATCCATTTTTTAAAAATTTTTTGACCATGAACTTAGTTCATAAATTTTATTTTTCTTTAAACAAGAGTAATGATCTGGTTTCGATCTAAGTTGTTATCGTTAATTTTTTTTCATTTTCCAAAATAAAACACGCCTCATTATTTTTTATCTATGTTTGTCTAGTTTATCAAGATATCTATGGTGATGTTTGGTTAAATCTCTTCGAGACAAAAATTGTTTTGAAATGATTCAAGAAACTGAATTTAAATTGGATCTAATCTAACACCAAACGTCAATATACATTTATGGGTATAACCAATTTTATAAGGGTCTTATTATTTGATCATAATATCAACATTTTTTTAACTGAATTATGAAATTAAAGCAATATTTCTGGCCACCTTTTTACCATATCTTGCTTTTCTAGCTATTTTTCATAGTAACGGTTAGTCTCTTTGTTCATGTATCTTTCTTCTATCTTTTTTTGAAAGGTATCTTTTTATATATATATACAATGTATTGTTTGTTATCATTCTATCCTTTTTAAGTGTTTTTTTTTGGATATGATCTTTAATGACTTGGCTTGCATGCAGGACTCTGCAGACTCAGAATCTCCAATCCATGAATAGATAGTCTTATTATTCCAAAGCAATAATAAGAAAAACACTAATTTTAATCAGGTTTTTTAATCACAAGCAATTTTTCTTGATCTTTTCCCCCCCTTTCTATTGATTATATTGATTTTGTTTATTTATTTTATTTTTTATTGTTCTCTTGCCTTTTTTTTTTGCCTCAGGCTGATTTCAAAAATCAAATAAAAACCCCTAATTTATTTCAAAAATCAAACAAATTCATTTTTTTAATCAAAAAATCCTGTAAAATGTATTTCCATATGAAACAAATTTTTTATTATTGGGTTTTTTAGTAAACTAAAGACGAGCTGTTTTGGGGTGAAATTTTCTATTTTTACATATTGAGTAAATACAAAAAAGCTTGATGAGAAATTGAAAATAATTTGTTAACTACAATAAAGCTAAAAAAATTTCTTCTTTTGGGTAAAGGAGATTTTATTTTTCAATTTCCAAGTAGATAATAAAAATATTAAGATGTTACAATAAAACCTTGAGAAGAGGAAAGGGCTTTTGACTTTGGGTCCTAATGAAACAATTAATTACCACTTCAAAAGAAACCAAACAGTAGAAGGTGGGGCCCATAAATGCCAGGCTAGTTGGTGGGTCCCACACTCCGCGCCTGAAATGAGCACTTATCTCCCTTGCAGTTGGCACGTGTGCCATGCAAGCGCGTGATGTGGATACAAATTTGGATTTTTGTGGTGACGTGGCACATAACCAGACAAAAAAGCGAGAAAGATGCTTTTTTTCTTTTCTGGCCAACCTTTTGCTTCTCTTTCATTACTCGTAACTGGTTTCATTTTCATTTTCTATTTTTCGTTTAACCTTTCATTTCTGTTTGGGACAGAGGGGGACCCGCTTTTTCCATATGAAGTAGTAATTTTTAAATTATTTTTTTTGTTGCTTTTTTTTATTCATATTATGTGATATTTTTGCATGCATTGGCTTGGCTTACGAAATTGGTAGCAGTTCTTTTGTAACGCTCGTTCAATGTTTCTACATTTTTTACTTTTGTTTTTTATATCTCTACTTTTGGTCAAGATTCTTCTACATTAATTACTACTTGTCTTGATTTGGGTTAAGAGGATTTGGGTTGGGCTAGACCCAAAAAGAAGTATGGGCCAAAGCTCTTTTAGTTTATGGACCCAAAACCTATATATCATTTGAATATTAGAGCTAGCTTGTTAATGATTTCTTACATCTGTTTCGATTTCAGGATTGAATTTGATGCCAGATAATCAATCAAACGACGACACAAACACCAACGTCAACAATGCCAATGCTGGCGGCAACACCACCACCAACAACAATGTTGTCATCCCTCTGCCAGGTATGGTTCGCGAGCAGGACCGGTACATGCCTATTGCAAACGTGATTCGACTCATGCGCCGCATCCTCCCTCCTCATGCAAAAATATCCGATGATGCCAAGGAAACTGTTCAGGAATGTGTCTCTGAGTACATCAGCTTCATCACTGGAGAAGCTAATGAGCGTTGCCAGCGTGAGCAGCGCAAAACCATCAATGCCGAGGATATCATTTGGGCAATGGGCAAATTGGGCTTTGATGAGTACGTTGAGCCTCTCACCCTCTTCCTCGCCCGTTACCGTGAGAGCGAGAATGAGAAGAATTCGATTCCGGAGCGCAATTTGAAACGAAGCATGGACTTTGGGTCTCTCTCCATGGGCCCCCCTCCTCTCCCTATAGCCCCTCTCCCTATGGGGCCTCTCTCCATGGGGCCTCTCTCTATGGGGCCTTATGGACAGCCATTCCAAATGGGCCCTCAACAGGGAATCTTTGATCCTGCTGGGACGACGTTGATGGGTGGGTACTACAAAGATGCAGGGTCAGTTGCTGCTGCTGGTGGGTACTACAAGGATGGATTGGGTTCTGCTGCTGGGCACTTGAGAGATGGGTCAAGTTCTGGTGCTGGGTGCTTTAAAGATGGGCTTGGTGGATACTACAGAGATGGGCTGAATGCCACTGCTGGGTACTTCAAAGATGGTCCGGGTTCTGCATCTGGGTCGGGTTCTGCTGCCGCCGGATCCTCTTCCCAGGCTGCTATGACAAGCTATGATCCATTTGCTCAGTTCAAGTGAAAGTGTGATCTTAAAAAGACAGAAAACTGAATAAAGGATGTTTATAGTTTTATTAGCTAAGGTGATAGGGACTCTGGAATTGGTGTGAATCACCAAGGTTCCCTTCCATGGTGTGTGTTGGTAGGGCTGGAGAGAATATGTTGGTTCTTCTAGTGCTTATGCTGTGTCTCTGTTTTTTTCTTTCTCATAAGTGTCTTTGGTACTTTTCTTCTGCATTGATGAAATGGAACTATGGATATTGGGTGGGCTAATCTGGGTTTCATATTTCAGAATCTATGCAATATACATAGTTATTTTAAGGCATTTGGAAACAAAATCAGCATGCATTTCAGCATAAATTGCACATCGAACACGGAGATCAAATGGAAGAAAACATCTGTCAATTGGTGTTCCACTGAAGAGATAAAAATGAGACCATGGGCAAAACCCAGAGCAGTGGAGGGAAATAAGGATCTTGGAGGATTCCAATTTCTAAATTGAAGAAGTAAATGGAAATGATGGTGGTCTGTGTGAAGGTTAAAGTAAGAGAAGAGAGGATGGTAGGCTGAACATGCAGAAAATAGGTGAGAGCAAGTTTCATCAGCAGTATTACAAAGAGCACACATAGGAAGTAATAATTTGCCTATGAAAAAAGAAAGCAGCTATAGAAAGTTTCTGATGTGCAAGAAGCCAACCAAAAAACTTAATTCGAGGAAGACAAGGCAGAGGCCATAGGTACTGCCAGGGAAAAGGAGGAAGCAGTGGAGGATATTTTAGTTGAAGGGCCCATTTATAAGCAGATGCAACAGAAAATTCACCTGAGTTATCCAAAACCCAAATGAGTTCATCAGGCAGAAGGAAATAGGAATATCTGTAATAAAAGTTTGAAGATGAGGGGAAATAAGATGGTCAACTGAAGAAATATTCCAATGACCAGATTGAGAATTAACCATAGATACCACTGACATAGGCAAAACAGACGAAAAAAATGAAATCATTCGATTATATCTGCAATAGTGCTAGTATGACACCAAAACATCAGTCCAGAGATTAATAGAAGTTCCATCACTAACAGACCACTCAAGTACCTTGTTTATTTGAAGTTCTTAGATTGATAAACTATGATATTTTACAGAGAAAAAGGATCTTTAATTATGGTAAATTATTTCAATACAATGATTGAGAGATCATCATTTCTCATCTGAGTTCAAGTACAGACATTGGTTTCTGATATAATCTATCACTTCGTCAGCAATCAAATACTTTATTGACAACCCTCTTGAAATGCATTCCCTGAAATGGATGGACAGAAGAAAAACCTCCATAAATATTGCATTTTCAACATGGACAAACGATAGTTGAATGTCCGAATTAGTACTTGCATCGCTTGTATCAATAAACAGACACTGGTTACCTAACTCTAGTAGAACTGATTTGGTTAGGTACAAGTTCATCAACAACTTTAATATTGTCCTGCAAGAAAATATATAGAAATATAGCAATCAGCATGAGATGAGCACTAGATGAGCAAGCAAGCCTTGCACTATAGATCAGCTACTTATCACACTAATTTGTTCAATAGAAAACTCTTGGAAAGCTCCTATTCAGACAAGTCCTTTCCAATCTGAAAGCAAAAGAACCATTCTAGAATATTTGAGATATGGAAATCTAGACCAATCCTAAACCTTTTCAATGCCACGAAACGAAGAGATTTTTTTGAAGTTGACCGGGAATTAAAACTTCGTTCAACACATAAATTTAACAATAAAAATAGATACAATTATGCAAATGCATAGTGGTCAGAAAATCCACACGAAATAATATGGTAAAAAAATCCAGGTATTCCTCTCACCTTGTTTTCATTCAAAATTTCATCACCTGAGATGATCTTCTCAACATCTTGTCCTTCTCTGCGAATGCAAATAATACCATAATCTTTGCAAATGGTCCTAACCTGGGAAGCAAATACAAAACTATGTCTAATAGCTAAGCAGGGAAAAAAAGTTTCATTGTAAGTAGTTAGCTGGAAGAACCTATAGGTCAATCAAAATAAATTATAAAAGGAGAAAGTATCATCCCATTATTACTTTATAACTAATAATAATAAATCTAACAACTTAGCGAACTTTCAGGTTTTAAAACTATTAAATGAGAACTAAATAAAACCTAACACTCAAATTATAAACTACTTTTTGTAAAGGAACAAGACAATGCAATATCCATTGACTCAAATTATGATTGCATAACAGTAATTTCCAGAAAGAACAATGACACCATTGACCATCACTTGACCTAATAAGGTGTAGCATACAAAATAATACATATAAAAGTATTTACCTGTTCAGGAATCCAAAATCCAGGAGTGCTAAAAGAATGGAGTAAGTCAGAGCCACA
This sequence comes from Bretschneidera sinensis, assembly GCA_023935145.1. NCBI lineage: Eukaryota > Viridiplantae > Streptophyta > Magnoliopsida > Brassicales > Akaniaceae > Bretschneidera > Bretschneidera sinensis. The sequence goes on from CM043704.1 coordinate 75,035,589, forward strand.
GACAAGCATGACCTTAAGGGATTCTAAAACAAGCAACCAAGTGAGAGAAATCCAACATTAGTATTGTCCATAACAACAATGAAAATGTAAGAAACATGTTGAGACAGAAATTTTAAAATGATATCACAAAGTCCTTAACTGAAAAAATGCCTTTATGTCACTGCCAGTAATGCAAGTTTGAGGATAAAAGAGAATCCTAAAAAGCTATGGTAAATAAAATCTTCAAGTGGGGAGTGTTCAGTTCAAACAAAAATACTAACAGGCAGTACTAAACCACTTCTCCCAGGACCTCGTTTTAGGCACCAACACTACAAGCTAATTGTTTCTCGGTAGTTCTTCAGGCGAGCGATAATTATGAGGAATAATAAAGATTATTAATGGGAAGAGCAATCTGCATATATACAAGAAAATACATGAAGGAGAAGGAGACTGATTGAATGTCCATATAGGAGAAGGGAGTTCTGAGCAAAGACCAATCACTAATAAGACCACTCAATTTTACATTAGTTAGTTCTTGCATGCTTAAGAGTGTTATTATCATGCATTCATGCATCTATGTATAGTGACAGAGAGGAAATATTTTTACGGATGCTAATGTATTGCTTATCTTACCACTGGTTATCAGCCCACTCTGGCTCAGATAACTCTTGACTCTAGATAAAACAGTTAAAGTACGCTGATAGGTACTTTGATTTGCCTGTAATAAGAGTCTCAAAACTGTTAATCTGAAACCAAGCAAACAAGAGAAGATAACAGGAAAAAGACACTTGAGGAAGCAACACCCTCTTAATGCTATTGATGGGTAATGTAGTGACTCAAAATAAAACAAGATAAAGCCGAATGAAATATCAATTCTAAATTTCCAACGAAATAACACAATGCAACTTTTAGAGAGAGAGAGAGAGTACCTCCCATGGATCAACCATTATATACTCAGAGCTTCTGCAGGCTAGATTACACAACTGTATACGGTGTTCAGCCGGTATAAGTCCCTACATAACCAGTCAAATTCCTACTTTGTTAAACCGTGATCATATATGATCACCGATAAAAAAGGGCGTTTACGGTATCTGCAAAAATAACTTAAGTTCTTAACCATGCCACTGAGCAGAGTGATGATAACTATGGCACAAGATAGAGAAAGTAATTTCAATGCAGTATGTTATTTAACTTTCATGGTTATTACTAACACTGAGTACCAACATCCTGAAAATTTAATATGTAAATAGGAACAACCAAAAAAAAAAATCATCTCATTGTTATTACTTCATCATCAAGCAATGCCACCACCACCATTGTAGATGACAGTGAACGATACATATGAATTCTTGTCTGTGCACATTCATCCAGTGGGCTGGCGTGCAAGGGGCTTGTGACAGACCCCAAAGAGAAATTAGGCACACAGATCTTATCAAAATCAAAGATAAAAACTTTCTGGAGGAATCTCTTGCTTTACCCTCTTGAATCCCATTCTTAAAATTGTGTTACAACCCCTATGTAGACAGCTACACACCCTTTTTCCTACTTACATGTCTATCAGTATGTTAGCCACATACCTTTTTCTTGTATGCATCATTAACAGGGGACATATAGCCTCCAATGACACAGTAGCCCTCTGAATTTAATGCATCTCTTGCCAGCTCTAAGCATAAAAGTGGAATTGATCAATCAGATAATAGATACCGATTATTTCCATTGAAAATCATAAAAAAAAAAATATAAAAAAAACACTTCACAGAATTCAGATAGAGAGTCAACGAAATTGCCAATAACTTCCACATGATTCCTCAATTTACAAAATAAAATAAATAAGCAAACAGATGTGAAACACTTATTACTGAGGATTTTTACAATGAATGACAAAAGAAGCAACTTTGCTTGGAAAACATAGCTAAAGAAAAAAGGAATTTGCACTTGATTCCAGAACCAGTTTAATAAAATGAAATACCAATCTCAATGAATCCCAATAAACTCCCGAAAATATTGATGAGAACAAGCAAAATACTAGAAAACCATCGAAAAATATGGTCTTGCATAGTGTAATGGATTGCTTGCCATCTGATGCCAGTGGCAGTTGCAACAATAAATCAACAAAAACTTAGGAAGCTCTTCAGATGGAGTGATGAGATTTTATATTGTCACCTCGCCATTTAAATCATAATGAATGAGAATTAAGTATAACAATATACAAAAAATCTAACTTGAGTAGTATCACTAGCAGGCAATGTAAGATCAATAAACAAGTTCTAATACTAAATATACCCACATCTGGGTTTTTATCCAACTTCATTTTCTCATTTGAAACAAGTACAAAATAAGAAGAAAATAAGAGTAAATGATCATGATTTGCATTGGTATAAACTCGAAATTTAGCCACAAAAGCTATAAAAAGAGAAATCGAGGCTACGCAATAACTTACCAAACATGCGCAAGTGCATAAAAGTAGGAGGATTGAAACTCCCAGTCGCTACAAGAACTACATAAATCGTGTCCCTGTTTACACAGAGAGAATTAATTAATCATAATTGAACAGATATCATCATTATAATACCGTAACATAGACGCCTAAAAATGTAACTAGAAAATCCAAATTATATGCGCGTCTTAAGTTTAAAATCTGATTTTTCCCATTTAAGATTGATAATATAAGGCAACCATCCAAGCAATTAAACAAGAAGAGAAAGCATTATCAAAGATGAACAAAATTTAGAAAAGAGAAAGACGATTAAAACTTACTTGGATGTTGATCCTAAAGATATTTTATCCAAGGGCAATGGAGTATCCATGAAAGCTAATATGAGAACGTTTATGTGAAGGCAGCTAAACAAATAATTGTGAAATGAAATATTCTTAAAACTTTTGCAGCGCTTTTGTCTTGAAAGATACACGTGAAGTGGGGAGAGGGGGAGAGAGAACTCACAAATGGAACTAAACAAAAAGCAGAAAACAGAGTTTGAGTCAAGATTAGACGATGTCGTTCGCGGAGTGTTGACTCCGCACTGTTTTTGTCGCTTTCTTTAAAACGCACCGTTTTTAATGCAATAAGGCAAAAGGTGCTCCTACGACCAAATTGAAAAAACTGTACTCTTTTCGTAATTTCACAAAGAACAGTCCGAATATCATTTGCCCCAAAAATTTTGAAATCTAATTCCGCGCTTACGCACACTCTCTCTCAAAATCTAGTCATTCTTGTTTCTCTACTGAAGTCAGTGGTGGCGGATTTTGCATGGAGAATCAGTGACATGATGACATCGATGGAGAAGCTATTTGTACAGATATTCGAGAGAAAGAAGTCGATCATCGAGCAAATCAAGCACCAGATCGATCTCTATGACCAGCACTTGGCCTCCAAGTGCCTAATTGACGGAATTGCTCCTCCCCCTTGGCTCTGGTCCTCCGCTTTCCCCTCCCTATCCTCTGGTCCCAACGGTAATTTCACCACCCTAATCATTTCGTTTGTTTGTTTTTTTTTTTCTTTTTAGAAGTAAAATGTCCAATTGTTTTTGGATCTTAAGCAAAGCAGGAAGAGTAGGTATTTTTAATTGTGTTATTAGAAAGTAATATTTAAAATTCTTTGATTGATGCTTTTGGAGTTGTGTGGTTATGGTTTAGAATTAATTAGGGCATTTTTGGATTGCATAACAAACTATATATATAAATAAAATCCTTTTGGAGGTGAAAATTCACCTTTAATTTTCTGCTAAAGGAACATAACTCATTTAATTTCAAATGCGTGGTTTATTGCTGTAAAGCCAGAATCAATGGAACTGATTATTAAGTGCATTTCATAAAAAAAAATGTGGGGGATTTTGTTCTCAAATTTCTTGAACCTCATTTTTGCTGCTGAAAGATTTAGAAGGAACATAGATTCTAAATGTTACATGTTATGATGTTGAATTTGGCCTAATAAAAGGAAAACTCTATGCAATTATTTGTATTCTTTGACACTGAATGATTTTCAGCTTCAGATTATAGGATATAGTTTTCTTTATACTTCTATTTTCTTCAAAATCCAAATGGAGCAAACAAGATTAGTTTGCGCTAAATTATCATTTATCTCCTAGTGCGGAACACTAATTCCTATACTTATGTCAACCAACAACATCTAAATCTCTTCACTACTTATAGTTAGAAAACCCTCTTTTTATATTGTAAATCCTTTATTCAAGTGTGTCTGATCTGAAGGCCATAAAATGTTCTACAAAGGAGCTTCACTGTTAGTTGACATATAAATTGAGGGTTAACAGCATCTTCATTTGCACAACTTTCGTGGAAGGGAATTTGAGCCATCAGACCTACCTAATCATCATATGTACACTACTGCATGTCTACACATCTTTCACTGTCTGGAATTAAAGGAACTTGACTTTCTGGCTTCCTGTTATGATCTTATATGTCACTGCAGAATTGAATAAGGAAGAGCTTATCACAGAAATCCTACTCCCACATCCAAGACCTGCAATCCCTTATTCCAGTAGTCATTGTTCTCTGTACCAGCATCCAGTTGTTGCGGCTGATAATCTGGAGTTACTAGATGTTTCGTTCATGGGGGTTCATGCTTTGAACAAGGGATTTGATGAAGGAGATGGGCTGCCAGTTTTGTCGCACAACCCTTTCGACAATGCTGGATGTGCCTCAAGTGGTGGTTGTGAGCATGATCCTAGTGTTACATCTCCTGAAGATTGCAAAGATGCAATAATCTCAGAAAATGCAATAATCTCAGAAAGTTACCCTGACCAAGCACTATCATTTTCAAGAATTCACAGGTCCAAGTCAAGGCAAAGGGCTCTAGAGCTTCGCAATAGTTCCAAAGCTTCTAAAAGTCGTTTGACTGGTAAAAATAATGTTGGTGCTTGTGCAAGTCAAATTACAGGGTCTGAGATTGCTTCCCTACAGTCTGGCCATGTCAGTGAGTTGGAGTTATCCAAGCCTGTTAATATAAATAATGAAGGTTGTGCAGCAGAAGAAGCAAAAATAGGTGATTTGCGGGGCAAGGAAAGGGGGGAAATTGTTTACTCATGTAGAATTACAAGATCAAGAAGTTCAGTCCAAGAAGCTGCCTCTGTTAGTGAGCCTTCAAATATAGGTAAGTCTTCTCTTGTTGCCATGGAAGATAGTGGTGAACATAGAGAGTCCATGGGCAAATCAATGCAAAAGTCCCACCATATTACTGAGTCCTTGGGGTTGGTCAAACCTTCTATTGTCTCTAGTGAAAGTTGTGGAGTGAAGAAAGCAAAAGTAAGGGATTCCCAGAGCAAGGAAAAGAAGAGCAACCATCATTGTGGGAGAATAACAAGATCTAGAAGCTCTAGACAACTTGCTAACTGTGTAAATGAATGTTTGAATCTGGATAGCTCTTCTAATAATGGTAAAGAAGATGATGTTATCAAATCAATGCAGCAACTTAACCATATTGATGTTTTTAGGGAATTGATTAAACCATCTGATATTATTGATGAAAGTTGTGGGGTAAAAGCAAAATTAAGGGACTCCTGGAGCAAAGAGAATGACGTGGATCACTATGCTGTTAGAAATACCGGATCAGAAACTACTTGTGGTGTTAAAGGTATAGCAAAAATAGGTGATTTGCAGAGCAAGAAAAAGGGTGAAAATGTTTACTCCTGTAGAATTACAAGATCTAGAAGTTCAGGCCAAGAAGCCAGTGCTGTCAGTGATCCTTCAAATGTAGGCAAGTCTTCTCTTGTTGCCATGGAAGATGGTGGTAAAGGTAGAGAGTCCATTGGCAAATCAACGCAGAAGTCCTACCTTATTACTGAGTCCTTGGGGTTTGTCAAACCTTCTATTGTCTCTAACAAAAGTTGTGGAGTGAAGAAAGCAAAAGTAAGGGACTCCCGGAGCAAGGAAAAGGAGAACAACAATTATTTTGGGAGAATAACAAGATCCAGAATTTCTAGCCAACAATCTAACTGTGTAAATGAATGTCTGAATCTGGATAGCTCTTCTGATAATAGTAAAGAAGATGGTGTTATCAAATCAATGCAGCAACCCAACCATGTTGATGTTTCAAGGGTACTGATTAAACCCTTTGATATTATTGGTGAAAGTTGTGGGGTAAAAGCAAAATTAAGGGACTGCTGGAGCATAGAAAATGACATGGATCAGTATGCTGCTAGAAATACCGGGTCAGAAACTACTTGTGGTGTTGAAGGTATAGTAAACCCTGTCAACTCCCTCAACAATTCAGGCTGTAGAGTCGCACAGTCTAGATCAACTGCTTTTGGTGCGCCTCCGATTGCAGAATCATCCAAGTTATTTGAAAGAGTTGACCCTCATGAAGTGTCGAGCTCTCAAGTAGAAGTCCTCCCTCATACTGATGCAAGTGAAATTATTGCCTCTGAAATATGCCATGCAATGGTTGCAGAAGCTGATACAGATTTGGATGGACAAGTCAAGGCTCCTTCTGTTAGTTCTGCATCTAACTTTGATGCTGCCCACCTTAGAGTTGAAACTGAAGTATTAGCCTCAAGCCTACCCCATGATCTTGCTATGTTTGTGAAGCCCAAGCAACTTGATTTTGATGACATGGAAGAGTACAGTTTGAATGAAACATCTGGTTTTGCATCGGAGAAGAAAAACCAGGGTGGATCATCAAAGAAGAAGCCTTTTATATCACTGTATTCTGCAAAAAAAATGGATGAGTCTACATCTATTGACTGTGAAGAAAAATTCAAATCACCTGAAGAGATGCCAATGCTGGAAGAGCTGGAAGTTTTGAACAAAGAAGGAAAACCATGCAGAAGTTCATCTGAAGCCCATCCTGACTTTACAGATGGAGTGAGCCGAACTCCAGAGTCAAATGTTGTGTCATCAGTAAAAGAGACATCTGGGGTCCGTATAGATGTGGTGATTCATACTCTGCAAGAAAGCAACAAAATCTCCAAGCCGAATTCTTGGATAGATCAGTCAACTAAGTTCGGTGAAAATTCACTTGAAAACCTACTGAAGGAAGCACTGATGTCGAATTCATCTGATGTAAATGCTACTGAAGAGATAGATTTTCCCTTTGAGGAGGATATTGGCCTGCTTGATGTAGTAAAGCCTACAAACTTAATTCCTAAAGAAAGTAATTGTGACAATTTTTCTTCTAGTGGTCGTAAAATGTCAACGGGGACTGACTTTGCCTTGGATGGACCTGTTCTCTTCAGGAGTCCAGATATTGCTTTAAGTGATCCTACAATGGAGCATCCTTCTGCTTCTTCAGTCGATGGAGCTAACGGTAATTTTGTGTGGCAGAAAATGAATTCAGATCTTTCTCGAAGTCAAATTGAAAACTCCTGCTTCATGGGAAGCTGTATTAGTGGTGAGAGGAATTTAGATTGTCCCCAATCAAGTAAAATCCAGATTGCTAGAAAGTCCATGCAGTCATTCAGTAGATTTACTCCCCACATGGAGGGTTCATGGCCTCAGCATAAACGGAGAAAGATTGAGGGTCAACTAAGTAACACCCTGCCTACTTCACTGAGCTTTAGGGTAATGTCATTTCATTGTATTCATTGGGATTATTCAAGTAGAGATTTGAATGCTTTAGATGATAACTCAAAGGCTGTCCTAAATCTCAGGCTTTTATGTATCTCAGGATGATGTTATAAAGTTGAATCATCAGAGTGTGGGACAGCACATGACATCTTCACCCAAGCTGCAAATACAAGAGGTGCGTGTTTCCATGTTGTACATTCTGACAGTTGTCAGTTTAATTCATGTAAAGCATCTTTGGAGAAAACATATTGAACCAGCAGTATGTTTGTGATATGTTATTTTTGATGGTCATAATTCATAAAGATCTCTGGGAGAATGCTTGGTAAGGTAGATCCGTTAGCATCTGTACGGGTCATGACTATGGAGAAGGTGGCTACAGTCCTGGATTCCCTTTCATCAATTATTGGCCTATGTGATAATGGATAAATATTGGCCCAATCAGATCTTTTAAATATGACACCTGTCATTTGAGTATCACTGACACCCTTAGCAATTCTGACATTATTAATTAGATATCTGCTTTCTCTCTGAAAATTTTGTAGCATGTTCAATAGGTTAGCATCTCTTGGTATTGAAAACATTAAATTACCTTAATATAATCAGTTGACTGGAAAAATAGGTTATGCTGTTGAGGCATCAAATCATGATAGCGCACTGCGCTTTTACTCTGTTAAATAGATTAGCTTGACATGAAGGCTGTGAGATGTTGAAACCACTTTTTTCTTTTTTCTTTTTTGGACGGGGGTGAGGAGGGGGGAGGGAGAAGCGAAGGTGGGCAGAATGAATTTGGATAGAGGCAGTGATAAATAATATTATTCCAAGACTTTAGGAGAGACGATGGCCCTAGCTACAGCAGACTGGTGAAACCACCGAAACAGAAAAGGTTTGTGTGGCTGACCCCTAGTTGGGATTATGCTTTTAGTTTTGAGTTTAGGTGCTTAATCTGATTTGATTGTTTATAACCAACTTCATCCTAATATGTTTCCAGTGTGGATCTTAACTCCACATCTATACCTGGCCGTTGCTTGTATGTTTTTAATTGGGCTAGGATGGAGTTTGGTTATGGCTATTCAATTGATCCTATTTTTGATAAGCAAAAAGGAAATGGTCAGCTATCATAAAAATTTTCTAGCAATTTAGTGTTAGGAATTTTCGCTGGTTAGATGGATAAGTTGCTCTTACAGCACTGATGCTATTGGTTAGTGCTCACCTGTCTGTAACTGTTTATTTATATTGTTCAGGTTACTTTTCTGCTCATACTCTAGATCTTCTTATGCAGAATGTGTTTACTTTTCTTTTTCCTTCAGGGTGAACTTAGCTTAAAAAGGAGGGATAGAGGTGCAGATGGCCCTTCTCCTTTAATACATGAAGAATTGGGTGTATTGTTAGTCTCAAGTCTGACCAAACATGACTCTCGAGATCCTCCGGGTTCTTTGTTGAAGGAAACAGAAGCAGTGGATCCAACTAGCCTTGTCTTTGAAGCCACAGCGCTCAGCATAGAAGACAACGAAGTTATTTTGCATCATGAAGATGAACTTGGAAATACAGAACATATGACTTTTACTGAAGAAACCATGCAAGAAAATATTTCTCATCTGGGAGGGAATGGAGAAGTTTTATATAATTCAGTTGGTTCACCACATGGCCAATCAATGGGTTTGACTGGCCTTGATCAAACTTCACCTGTATTTGAGGGGTTCAATATACAAACAGATGATGAGCAACCATTCACTGATGGAGAGCATATTACCTTTTTTGACAAATTTAACCTTCCAAAAACTACAATAGAGCGTGCTAGCATTTTGGAACAGCTCTGCAAATCTGCTTGCATGAATACCCCTTTATTCCATTTTCCAACTACATATAAATTTCATGAAACACAGAGTTTGCATCAATCTGTTCCAAATGGGCTTCTAGAGGGCATGGGCCTGAGGAGCAGCCTTCATATAAATGATGATGCTGGTAAGAAACTTGAGACTAGTTCTGGTTGCCTTAATGTGGGAGCCGACCATGCTTTTCATGGAAGGTCCCATTCTGATTGCCTACCATTTTCTAGTGCTCAACCCTCCTGGGATATTAAGAAACCCTATACATCTCCAGTTGTGAAGCTATGGGATAGAAACACATCAAAGTCTGGCAGTTCAGAGAAGCGAGGGAGCTTAAATCCAGAGCTTCCTTGCATTAGTGAAGAGAATGAGAACATAGACGAGGCAGCTGATACATTCCAGGAAGGCATTTGTTTAGAAGTGATGACTAGCTCTGTCAAAAGGATACCACTTGATGATATTAGAGAAAATGTGAACCCTCCTGCATCAGTTCCTGAAGATGCTGATAGACATAGTCTAGAATCTATAAACACGGAATTCAGCTTCACAGGGACTTCTAATAGGCTTAAAAGTAAGTTTATAAATCAGATGAGCAGTAGAAGAATATGTACCAGTAAGGGGAGGGAGAACCAGAGCATATCACTAGGAGCAAATGTTGCTAAAAGGGCCACTGAATCACTTCATACCAGGTTTAGTAAGCCAAAGTTATCTGGAAAGACAACTTTGAGAGAAGGAGGTCCGAGTTTAGGAGAGATGGGGCCTAAGCGTAACAATATCGTGCCCAATATCACTTCTTTTGTTCCATTTGTGCAACAAAAACAAGCAGCTGCAATCATTACAGGTAAATTCCATATTCTTTTTTGCTAAACCCCCACTCACCCACCCGTGCAGTTGGACAAATGCCAGCTATTAAAGTTTGTCTTTTCTGGGCACAGAATACCCACAGCAATCTCAGGAACTTAGTTGATGTACTGCTTAAAATATGCAGTAGCAAATGTTTCGGTTTATCCAGAGTTTCTTCTGGATGTCTTAAGGCTCCGTTGGCATATGAATTTATCTACACAACCTTGATCATTCCAAGAACCTTACAACTGTTCTATGTCTTTAGGCTATCGGGTCCTTTGTACAGCCACCAATGGACTTTACCAGCTAGGAATCGTATTGAATTTTGTGCGCACTTGCATCACCTTGAGTGGAGTCAGTTTTAAAATGGCGGCAATTGACATGCTTAGTAGTTGGAAGTTCAGAGTTGAAAGGACGCATGTCTTGATTTATTTCAATTATTTTATGTCATAAACTCTGGTGGTTGTCCAGCTTTCTTAAATGATCTGTTCAAGGGGATTAATTTATAATTTAAAAGCCTCTATAAATTATAAATTTTGATAAATCCATCCAGGTTTCATTGAGTGACCAAATACATAATAAGAACTTGATCGCAACATAATTCCCTTTACTTATTTGATTGCAGGATAGTGTATTTATGCTGAGTATTCTTGTTTTTTTTTTCTTCTTTTTTGACTGGATAATATATTAATATATATTGGAACTTCTTGTGGTTTCTTTTAGGGAAGAGGGACATCAAAGTGAAGTCCCTCTATGCTGCTGAGGCTTTGAAGCGGCGTGCTGAAGAGAAAGAGAATGAACGTAAGATAAAGAAGGAAGCCTTGAAACATAAGCGTGCAAGAGTAGAGCAAGAAAAATTGAGGCAGTTTGAGCTGCAGAAGAAAAAGAAAGAAGAAGAATGGAAGAAGAAGGAAGCTGATATGGCGGCAGAGAGGAAGAGGCAGAGGGATGAAGAAGAAAGGAAGAAGGAAAGGAAAAGAAAGCGTGTTGAGGAAGCACAGAGGCAGCAACGAGACCACGAGACAAAGTTACATGCTAATAAAGAAGAGAAAGAATTGAAACGTAGAGCGACAGTAAGCTCACTTGATGTTCTTATACAGTTCTATGATCTGTTACCCGCTTGTTATATTAGACTATTACTAATGTTATTAATTATCACTTTTTTAGGATGGAAGAGCACATGAGAGGAAGGAATCTAAAGATGAATTGGGAAAGCTTGAGAAAAATGAACAAGAAAGGGGAGACGACAATCTTGGGAAGATATCTGAGATGGAATCCGGGACTACGACGGTTTCAACAAGTCATGCCAGAAAACCAACCATTGTTTTTGAAGAAAGTGAGGCTTTTTGTGATTGCCGTGATAATTCTAAGGTAGAAGTTTCCTTAGCCGTATTTCGTTTTTCTTTTGAGTACATCATGTATTTTTTGCCATAGTACTCCTAGGGCTTTGTAGTTGCCTGCGTCATCGAGAACATTAAAAGTAATGATGGGTTTCTATTTATTACGAGTGCTTTTGTGCTTAATACTCTGTGCTAGCTGTCTTTGTCATTTGAGTCCATATGCAGCGCTTTAGGAACACTAATATGATGATATTAAGTATGATTTCTGATGAAATTTGTAGGCTTTGAAATCTCTTTCCTGTTGCTTTTATGGGGAATAAGTTCTCCCATTGTATGGATTGGCCACCAATGCAGTGGAACTGCAAACATTATTTGTAGCTCTAATTAAGGGGTTCTATCTGTTAGCCGATTCCAGGTTGTAATTTCTGTAATCTGGAGCAGAGTGTTGAAATGGAAGGGTGGCATGAACTTAGTTACAGTGTTAATACTGTTTGCAAGGAAGCCTTTAAATTTTTTGTTTTTGTAGGCACCTTCGTGTCATAATTTGGAAAATGACCCTTTTTCTTAGTGCAAGGAGTCAATGATTGCTTATCTGTTGAAACAAATTATTCTAATTCTATTTAAACTCCAAACCACCTTGTAGAAAGATGGCTTACTGGGATTTTGTTAGGATGTATATATGTAACTTGCATGAACGGCCTCATGTTGAGATTTCCTTCATCTTCTAGGTAACTAGCAATTTAGGGGAAGCAACGAGGAATGACATCTTGGTTACCAACACAATAGAAGAGCAATCATATGATATTTCTCCATACAAAGGTTCAGATGACGAAGATGAAGAAGAGGACGACGTTCGAAATAGTAAATTTGTCCCTTCTTGGGCCAGGTTTGTTACTCAGTTTTGTCCTCTTGAATAAAACCATGGCCTTGATGCTTTAAAGCACACTGAGCATTAGGCATGCCTTGCACTATTTTTTCGTTACATTTGGCGGTATGAAATTGAGACTTGAAATTAGAATTGAGATAAAATTATACTTTTTTCATACCATGATTCCACCTCAATTCTATACAACCAAACGTAACATTAGAAATTACAATTAAAACCACAAAAAAATTTCTCTTTTAGGCTTTCATATCTCTTTGTTTGAGCATTCATAAGTTTGTGCTTTCTTTCTGTAGTGAAAATTGCATAGCCCTGGTTGTTTCTTCCCAGCAAAGTGTAGATCTGGAAAAGATTTTCCCCCCAGACAGTTTTTGCAGTATAACTGAAGGTAATCCTTTACGACACTATAAATTCATGGTTTTCATTAGCTATTGCTGGACTAAAGGGAACATATATATATATATATATATATATATATATATATATATATTCTTTTTTGTAGTTCTCATACCCCGAAAGCATCAGTGAGATAGAGGCACGCAGATAAATTTGGAATGATTTGGTTCTCATTCTGCTGAATCTTCAGTTCATGGATGTGAGAGCTTAAAACAGTAAGTTCATTAATATTACCTTTTTCGTTTCTTTCACTAGAATGCAGCTCCACTTGTTTTTATTTTTTATTTTTTTTAAATGGTTCTCATTGAATGTCAGAGACATGAGTGGGGCCATATTTTACAAATTCACTCACTGTCTTTGGTAATTGGGGTGAATCAAAGGTGCCTAGAAAAATAACATAACTTTTTGCACAATTTGGTATAGTAATTTTGGGTTATCATTTGATAATAATTTAATATAATAAAATTATTTAATAAAATAATACCATTTGGTAAAAAGAATAATTGAAGTATCATTTAATATAGTAATTTGATAATGTCGCATAGCGTAACAGCATCACAGTTGTACCCAACTGTCTTCGTTGAACGCTAGCAGCCGTGTCTTTCCGGTGATTCACCGTGTAGTCTTTCTTTCTCCTCCCCCACCCTTCCCTCGTTCAAATGATGTTTTCTATTTTACGTTCAGCAAAAACACTAAATGTGATGAAAAATGGGAAGAAAAAATAAACGACAAAAATAGAGAACTTATTTTAATTTTTACTTTTTAATCATTCAAATTTTTAAAAATATTGTATGTGAGAAGAAAATACCAATTATTCTATTTTTGTTTCCCAATAGAAAAGTGCTCTATCACTCATTTTTTTTTTTCACTCCCTTTTTCTTTCTCCCACTTTTCCTCTCTAATCCTCTATCAATCATAGCCATAAGAAATCACGGTTGACATCGGTTGTGTTTTAAATTTTAATTGATTCTTGTTTCAGATTTCATTGGAACTTTATGAGGAGTTTTTTTAGCACGTGATTATTTTCCGCCACACTTCGTAGCTGAAGATTGTAGAGTTGTAACAAGGTAAATATCTACATCATTTCTAGACAAGAGCAACTGGAAACTGAGCACAGTTAGTAGATTCCATTTGACAATAGATGGGCTATTGACATTTGCCAGATGTATCTAAATATTTAGTTGAGAACTAAGGTGCTGAAGCAAAAAATCTTTGATCTAGAGATTTTTGTGCATCATCGGTGCTTCAAAACATTTTTAAGCCAACTTTTACTTCGATGAGGTTGGAAATTTGGCTAATAAAATGTTGAATTCTTATTAAGTCGACGGATTATGCTTGACTTTGAGGACAATCGAGTGAAGCCCAGAAAAAGTAGCAAAGAAATGAATATCATCTCTTTTTTTTTTTTATAAATAAAAATTTTATTAAGATAGCATCAAGACAGTGCACTGAGAAGCCATTGGTTAATTACAATAAAAGAAATTCACAAAATCTATAAGTTCCTTACTATTTATGAAAAAGTTTTTTCTAATCCAAAAATTGAGGGAGATAAACCACTTATCTATAAATCTTAGAAGGACTTTTATCACTATCAAATGCTTTTTGGTTTTTTTTTTTTCCACACCATTCGAAAAATATAATATAAAATTAAACTCAAAGCTTTCTTAATCTCTTTGGAGCTTTTAAACCATTTCAAGTCTGAATCTCATTCAACATAGTACTCGAAAATACCTAAGAGATTTCAATAATCTTATAACTCATCTCCTTCAAACTTTTTGCTAAAGAGCACTCTACTAAGAGATGAAAGATAGACTCGGCACAATGTTTGCAAATGAAGCAACTATTTACAATAACATTCCCTTTTGTAAATTGTTAAGAGTAAGAATATTCTCCTGCGATGCTTCCTAAACAAAGAAGTTAACTTTCTTCGAAGATTTTGAGTACCAAATTGCTTTTGAATGGTAATTATGAATATCGAATAAAGAAGCTTTATCACGAAAGATTTTATAAAAATCTTTCACCTTAAACCCAAGATGTACAAGGTTTCCATCTCATCACATCCTCTTTACCTTTTACCATTCTAGAATTACATGAAGAATTTAGAAACATAGTCATTTCTTCAACTTCCCAATCATAAACATTGCAGTTAAAAGGAATATGCCAAGAGACTCCATGATTAGACATGGAGTAGCAAGAAAGAACATTTACTTCTTTATCCTTCACAATCTCGTACCAAAGACGAGTTCTAGCTCCATTGCCAACGGAAACCTCCAAGAGATGCTTCAAATCATCCCACCATTTTCTAATCCACTTCCAAACTCCCACACTATAAGCTTCCTTAACTTCCTTAGACATCCACCCATCAAGCTCCTTCCCAGACTTAGCCTCCACCATTTTCCTCCACAAATGGTCTCTCTCCACAAGAAACCCCCAAAGCCATTTGCCAAGAAGAGCCTTATTGACTAAAGCTAACGAACTAACACCAAGACCCTCTCTTTCCAACGGTTGCTTAACCACACCCCAATTAACCAAATGGTACTTGAAATCCTCTATTGTATTGCCTCAAAAGAATCTTCTTTGAATACCCTCCAATCTATTAACCATCGAGCTAGGCATAGGGAAAAGAGACATGTAATAAATGCGGAGACTAGAAATGATGCTCTTTATGAGAGTAAGTCTACCACCTTTTGAAAGATAATGAGTCTTCCATCCGGATAAGTGTTTCTCAAATTTTTCCACAATTGGGTTCCATAAACTCTTGTCTTTAAACTTAGCTCCTAAAGGAAGGCTAAGATAAGTAGTTGGAAGAGAACTCATTTTGCAACCCAACATACTAGCAAGGAAATAGTCATTATCCACATCACCAAGAGGAATTAAGTCGTTTTTACCAAGATTGACTTTAAGACTCGAAACCGCCTCAACAGAAAGGAGGATGCATCTCATGTGTAAGATTTGATTAGTCTCGGTCCCACATAAGACAATTTTGTCATCGACAAGGAGGAGATGAGAAATATTTACACCCCGACCATTACTTCCCACCTTGAAGTCACTTAACAATCCCCTCTCCACCGCTTTAGAAAGCATCTTATTGAATCCGTCCGTAACTAAAGTAAACAAGAATGGAGATAAAGGGTCTCCTTGCCTCAGACCTCTCGAAGCCTTAAAGAAACCAGTGGGATAACCATTAACCAAAATGGAAAAAAAAAAAAAAAAAAAAAAGATGTAGAGAAGATGAATTTAAGAATCCACTTGCACCACTTATCCCCGAAACTCATTCTTTTCAATAAATAAATAACAAACCCCCAACACACATGATCATACATCTTTTTCGTATCAAGTATGCAAATTATCTCTCTCCTTCCATTCTTCATAAGATCGTTCATCGCTTCATTCGCTATCAAAACAACATCCCTTCCTTTGATAAAGTCATTTTGATGCAGGATCATCACTTTCTGCATCACCTCTTTCAATCTAAAGGTGTCTTTGATAATAGTTTATAAATGCACCTACCAAATTGATAGGTCTATAATCTTTAATATTAGACACTCCCACCTTCTTTGGAATAAGGTTAACAAATGTGGTGTTAAGACTACTCACAAACTCCCTAGAAACATGAAACTCCTCAAACAACTGAATAATGTCTCATTTCAACACATCCCAATTTTGAGCTAGAAAAGACATAGTAAAGCCATTAGGACTTGAGCCTTTATTTCCATCACAAGCCCAAAGAGCAAAAATAATTTCATCCTCAGTGAAAGGACGCTCGAGCCAACCTACATCATCTTCATTGATTTTAGAAAAGTCAATTCCAATCAAGTTTGGACGAGAACCCCAAGATTCCTTATAGAGATTTTCGTAGAACCCACTAATAGCTCTTTTTATGCTTTCTTTCTCTTTAAACACATACCTATCAATTTCAATAGCTTTAATGAAATTAAATCTTCTATGAGCATTGGCCATATGATGGAAATATTTGGTATTTTTGTCACCCTTTTGATGCCACAACTCCCTCGATTTTTACCTCCAAGAAGTTTCTCCATAGAAATGAGCTCCGCCAATTCCTTCTTAGTTTCCACCCTTCTATCCCTCTCACTACTCAAAAGACCATCTTTAAGTTCTTTCCCATCAAGGTAAATGATTTCTCTCATAAGAGAATTGATAGCGAAGTTGACATTACCAAAGACATCTTTGCACTTCTTCCTTAACTCTTTCCAGCTTTTTAGCTACCACCGAGTAGGGAACACCATTAACAAAGAAGCCCTCCCACCACTCTTTAACAAGATCCCAAAATCCCTCCATCTTAAGCCACATATTTTCAAACCGAAATGGGGTAAGTCCCCACATCAAGTCACCACCTTCAAGAACAATGGATGATGATCTGAAGTGGGCTTAGGGAGAAGCTTCTAAATCAAATCCGGACATATAATTTCCTAACACGGAGTCACAAGAAAATGATCAATCCTTGAGAAAGAAGGAGACTCCTTGGAATTCGACCCAGAAAAGGCATTGCCAAAAAGAGGAATATCAACAAGATTATGGCTCCTAACAAAATCTAAAAACTCCCTCATCAATCTAGATTCATCAAATCTGCCAGACGTCTCATGAAAATATAACACAACATTAAAATCACCCCCATCACCCAAGGCAACCTCCAACGACGCCTAATAGCCTATGACTCTCCCAAAAAAGACCTTGGTCACCACTATCGCAGGGGTTATAAACTCTAGATATCACCCAACTCCCCCCATTTACAAGACCCTTACAAATGCAAGAAACCAAGAAAAAACCCACTTGAGCATCTACAAACTCCAAGACTCTTCTATTCCACATGATAATCACTCCCCCTAAAGAGCCAATCGACTGTAAAGTTTTTCAACCACACAATCTTAAACCCTAAAGGCTACAAATTATCGAGTCATCTACAACCTCCAATTTTGTCTCTTGAAGACACAACTCTCTTCCTTTCCATTCTCTGAGATAATGTTTAACTACATCCCTCTTTGACAAGTCATTAACACCTTAACGTCCCATGAAATTAGCTTCCACTTCATCAGATAACTATTGAACCCCTAGAAACCTTTATCGAATCTTCCCCTTTTCTACTAGAACAACCTATATTCTTCTTATAATTAACATTGAACTCTACCTTTTGAGTTCTCTGTTGCCCATCCTAGACTGTTTCCTCCCCACTAACCACGGTATCGAGATTTACTTTCTTCTACCCGAATTCTCTCGATTTTTTCAAATGATTCCTTACTACTATTTTATAATAATTGACAATAATTTTCTACTATAATAAAAGTAATGTGATTCTTTATTTATTGGTGATTAGACCTTGGGTCTTGTTTGGTTCAGGTTGGGTGGTTCAAGTCAAACCCCTGGGTCTAAATGTAAGTTTGCGGGTTATGCTAGGACTAGCCTTATTTTTGGGTTGAGCTTTTTTTTTCAATGCATGTATATCGGCTTGGTATTTCTGTTTTTAAAAATTATTATATATTTTTTACTGTTAAAAATATTTTAAACAAATACTTTTTGAAACATCTTTTTTTTAAGTTATAAATTATCGAATTTACATTGATGCACACATATTTTATCATTTCTTATATAATAATATAATATAATAATTAATAAACATAATCATCGAATCTAGTCAAGTCAAGCACCTTTTTTCACATAATTCCAATCTCACTTGCCTGTTTTTTTTTGCCCAAAATCACCAAATTTAAAATGTTCGACCGAGTTTGGCTTTAGGTCATTCAAGAATGTCAAGTTTCAAAATTAAAAAAAAAAATTTTAAAATAACTTTTCAAAGATCATCATTTCTATGTAGATGGTGAATTTTAGTCGAGTCGAGTTAGAGTTTAGAAGTGATTGAGCTCGATTCGTGAGAAAAAAAATTATTCGAGTTAAGCTTCGAATTAAACTTGAGTTTAAAAAATTGAATTTGAGTTCGACTCGCAAATAATTTGATTTACTAACCCAAACTAACTCGATTTAATCGAGTTTTAAACTAAATTTTCAAATCGAATATTTAAATAAATCGAATTGTTGGATTCAATTCCGCATCAAAATAATGTGATTAAAAGGAATATATATAAATATTATTTTATAACTCTGAAAGTTGAATACTTAATCGTAAATAATGTGCAAGTATCTTACTACCACTAAAACACGATGAATATTCTAACACTATTATTTATGTACAAAGAAATGTGGCTTCTCCCCATCTTTATAACGGCTATATGACGTGTAATGTTATTACTTTGTTTTTTTTAATAAGTGAACCTGATAGGCACATGGGCCTGCCTTTGTCATTATTGAATTCTCCAAAAATCCGCCAGAGCCACAATTTCTTTTCAAAATGGCCCACTTTTCAAAGCTCCTGATATTGAAGAAACTTTCTTCATTGCCATTTAGATTCCAAATTCTATTCAACAAAACATATTATAGTACCAGGATTTAAATCTTCAAAGCTATGCCTCTGAACAAGAAAAAAAAAAAGTTTCAAATGCATATCAACTCCTTTTTAGCTCAGTTATCCTCAGTTCATAATTATTCAGTTTTTATTTTGTGCAGTATCATTTCACAAGAGTTCATTTCATCATTAAATAATATTAAAAAAATATATTTTTTATTTTCATTTAAAGGTGAGATGGACTCTTACACCATGTATTTCTCATGAAACTCTATTAGACAAATTTTTTTTTTTAATTAAAAGTTTTAAGTTAACCTAAAAAAGTGCACTATAGTTATTTGTGGATTTCAGCGTCATAAAAAAAATGCTTCACTTGGACGGACCATGTTATTATTGGGTAATTTATTTCGGATTTAAATCTTTTTTAGATATTAAGTTTATGATAAAATTAAATGTTTCAATTTTTAGATAGAAATTATTTCAATCTATTTATTTCATAGTATTGATATATCGATACATTGTGTGGTTACAATATGGTTTGATATTCTTTTAAAAAGATTAATTGATAATTACTTTAATCTTTGTTAGTTACATTGAGAAACTTCAATAATAACACGTATGGACAAAAAAAATTAATTTACGTCTATGTGACGGTTATTCGCAAGATGATTATACTCTCACTACCCAGTTATGTCTATTTATTTTTATCTTTTATTCCGTTGATCTTGTTTTTAATTATTTCTTAAAGTATTTTACTAATCTTCCCCACCATTGTTGGGCCATCATTTCAGGCAGTAGTAGTGGATAAAATGTGAACGTGACCGAGAGCACCAAACAAAAGGGGAATCATTCATGCACATGCCTTTCTTTATAATTTGAATATTAATCACAGAAATTATAAAAACGGTCATTTTGAATAATCGTAGGAAAATAATGGCCCACTGATCCAGGTAAGACCCACTACATCTGATCTTTTTGTCAAATACTCCACCCAACTCCCTATTATTCTTTTGACTCCGTCCAGTCAAGAAAACCCATCATTATCCATGCTTAACACAAAAACGATGTCGTTTCTCGGATTATGTTCTCCAATACCCCCACTCCGCATTTCCTAACCGTTTAAACCCCATTTTCCCACCACTTTACCAAAACTCTCTCTCATGAATTCGATCTTCAAGAACAGTCTTTACTTTCTTCAACTTCTATTCTAAAAAACACTCTCTTTTTCTTCAAAAAAAAACCCACAATTTTCACCAATCTAAATGTTGACAAGAGAGCTTCTTGTTTTCTTGTTCTTGTTTACTCTCTTCCACATGAAAGGAAACGATGTCGTAGCAGCAGGGGATGTGAGCTTCGACATCCCTTCTTTCACTCTCCGCAACCTCACTCTCCTGGGCGACTCCCACCTCCGGAACGGCGTCGTGGGACTCACCAAAGAGCTGGGTGTCCCTTCTTCTAGCGCCGGCACTATAATCTACAACTACCCAATTCCATTTTTCGACCAAGAATCCAATACCACAGCTTCTTTCAGCACGAAATTCTCTTTCTCTATCATCAATGTGAATCCAAGCTCTTTTGGGGATGGTTTGGCATTTTTTCTCTCTCCTAATAACCAAACTCTCGGCAGCCCAGGAGGATATTTGGGTCTTGTTAACTCTTCGCAGTTAACCAAGAACAAGTTTGTGGCCATTGAATTCGATACCAGGCTTGATTCCCATTTCGCTGACCCAAGTGAAAACCATGTTGGATTTGATATTGACAGCCTCGATTCATTCAAGACTGCTGATCCGATCTCGCAAGGGATTGATCTAAAAAGTGGGAATTTGATCACTGCTTGGATTGATTACAAGAACAATTTAAGGGTCTTGAATGTTTTCTTGAGTTATTCGAGTTCCAAGCCTGAAAAGCCCCTCTTATCAGTGAATGTTGACCTCTCTCCTTACCTTAGGGAGGATATGCATGTGGGGTTTTCAGGTTCAACAGAAGGGAGCACCGAGGTTCACTTGATAGAGAATTGGAGTTTTGAGACTTCTGGGTTCCTTCCTTTGAGACCAAGATCTCATCCTCACAATGTGTCTGATAGTTCAGTGACGGTGATACCGGGTCTTCCCGTATCAAATTCCACCAATAAACATCACAAGAGGTTTGGTTTGGGTTTTGGGATTGCCAGTCCGGCTTTATTCTGTGTAGTTCTTGCAGTTTTTGGGTACGTTTCAGTGCGAAAATGGAGAGGGATGAGAGCAGACAAGATCCTAAAAGCAGAGCTTGTAGCAGGGCCAAGAGAGTTCAGTTACAAAGAGCTATACACAGCCACAAGAGGGTTTCATTCGAGCAGAATCATCGGTAGAGGAGCATTTGGGAATGTTTATAAGGCCCTTTTCATCTCTTCGGGTACCATAGCCGCGGTGAAAAGATCCAGACATTCCCATGAAGGTAAAACTGAATTTCTTGCTGAGTTGTCGATTATAGCTTGCTTGAGACACAAGAATCTTGTTCAGCTTCAAGGCTGGTGCACCGAGAAGGGTGAATTACTTCTTGTTTATGACTTTATGCCCAATGGGAGTCTTGATAATGTGCTTTACCAAGAATCTAATCATGGGGTTTTTCTTAGCTGGTCCCATAGGCAAAACATTGCTATCGGGTTAGCTTCTGTGTTAACATACCTGCATCAAGAATGTGAACAGCAAGTGATTCACAGAGATATAAAAACAAGTAACATAATGCTTGATGGGAATTTTAATGCTAGGCTTGGTGATTTTGGATTGGCAAGGCTCATGGATCACGATAAGAGTCCAGTTTCTACTCTCACTGCAGGAACTATGGGTTATCTTGCTCCTGAGTATCTTCAGTATGGGAAAGCAACTGAGAAGACTGATGTTTTTAGCTATGGTGTTGTTATGCTTGAGGTGGCTTGTGGGAGGAGGCCAATTGAGAGAGAAGTAAATAGTCAGAAGATGGTGAATTTGGTTGATTGGGTTTGGGGATTGCATGCTGAGGGAAGAATTCTTGAAGCAGCTGATAAAAGGTTGAATGGGGAATTCATAGAGGAAGAAATGAGGAATCTGTTGCTTGTAGGGATGAGCTGTGCACACCCGAATAGTGCTGAGAGACCTTCAATGAGAAGAGTTTTTCAGATACTTAACAATGAGGCAGAACCTATGGTCGTGCCGAAGATGAAACCAACCCTCACTTTCTCTTGTGGATTGACTCTCGAGGACATTGTTTCTGATGACTGAAATTAGAGTCGATGCCTTCTTCCTTATGCAATGCTTACTAATTGTTTGATTGATTCTTTCATTGTTTTTGCTTCTTTTTTTTTGTAGTGTTTTTTGTAATTCAGTGACTAGAGACTGTAGGAGTTCTCTGGCCTCAGTTCAAAACTGTTACATTGAACTATGTGGTCTCTGATTTGCTGTATTTGATGGATTACTCAATACTCATCCAAATAATAGTTTTCTTTTTCCACTCTTTTCCCTCTTGGTTTACATAAAACAACACAAGCAGGAAGCACCAAAGGCAAGTATTATCGTGCAATTTCTATGCTTTCCAAAATACATATTCTCTATGTTAAATTCTAGACATTTATAAAATATTTGCAGGCAGATGAAGATCAGTTCTTGCTACAACGGGCTGTGAGCCAATTCTACTGCATATAAACTCCATTTGCAGCCTAAAATCAGCAAGTTTGAGCAAGTTTATTTGTCACAAAAGCTTGTTTGAGGAAGTTTCTGTTTGGTTATGTGAAGCCTGCAATAAAACTACCCTTTGGACTTGAGACCAAAAGTAGCAGATTAGTTAGATTAGACTGGATAGAAGAATAGCAGATTGGTTCTTTGTCCTCATTTATGCTTTATCTGTTTGTAAATTTCCTGTTTCTTTTAACCATCAGCTCAACCAGGCGGCTGCTCTCGGTTTTGGTGGAAGCAAACACCTGAGTCAAGAGGTATCCAATGGAAAAGATGGGAAGTCCTTTCTTCGCCTAAAAGGCTTGGTGGCCTTGGTATTAGGTGTTAACCAGGCTTTGCTCCCGAAGCAATTTTCTCTCAACCAGTTCTTTTTGCTTTAGTCTTGTTGGCTAAATACTGTGAATCACAGGTTTCTGTTTCATCCCCAAAGAGGAGTGGTGATTCTTGGGCGTGGAAGAGTATCCTGTTTGGCCATCATCTTCTTGCAAAAGCTGGTTATTAGCTGGGTTGTGGATTGATCTCTGGTAAAGGTTAAAGACCCTAGATATATCCTGTTAGAGGGGTGAAATCAAAGTCTAATCAATTCTGTTTTTACTCCTTTTGTGGCTGATAAAAGTCCTTTCTTTACCTGTCTTGGCATTGTTCTGATGATTCTGTGTGCTGGACTTTTAACTGCTAATGGAAATTATACTATCAAATCTGGTTATTGGATAATTTCTCCTTCAAAGGTTTATCCTAAATTGATTGTTTATGTAGATGGAAAAATTGAGAATTACTGCAAAACTTTAGAGAATCAATCACCCATCGGAGTCAGGACCACAAGAACTGCCACAGGCAGATAAATAAAGGTTTTTGATCACATCAATGGCAAATTCTTAAGTCAACATGACCTTACAAGTCTTAGGCCCAAGACATACTCGTGCAGGACACGTGAACTTACAAACGTGGGCTTTTTAGGGGGTGTGTGAGTGGGGGGTCACCTCTCTTATCAAAAAGAGAACAAAAAAAGACCCACGTGAGAAGTAACCAACTTAACTGCCCAAATCCCCACTTCTCCTCAGTTATCTCATTATAATCAACAATTTACTCTAGTTTTGCCTTTCAGTCTCTTAATTAAGTTTTAATCACATTTTAGAGTTAAAAAAGATGGCTTCTCTTTTACTCAACAGATTTGCTCTATTCCCTCTGATTTTGATTCTAATGTTTTCTGTTTTTGTGTCTTCATATCAATTCCAAGTTGGTGGGAAAAAAGGTTGGATCAAACCTACTGGAAATGATACTGAGACCTACAATGAATGGGCTACCAAAAACAGGTTCCATGTTGGAGACTCAATTTGTAAGTTCACTTTTCTCCTAAAGAAAATACTAATATTCATAATTAATTACCAAATTATTTCTTGTTATTCTTGCTAATTAAGTATTTTATTTACCTTGGTTAATTGGGTTTTAAATGTTGTAAATTATTTGTTTATAGATTTCAAATACCAGAAGGATTCAGTGCTGGTGGTGAACTATAGTAGTTACAAGAACTGCATTGCGTTAGACCCGTTCTTTAAATTTGAAGATGGGAACACAAGTTTTCGATTTGATCGATTCGGGTTTTTCTATTTCATTAGCGGGGAGAAAGGACACTGTAAAGCTGGTCAGAAATTAATCGTCCGTGTCATGGTGCACCCTGCGGTACAGCCTCCTCAATCACCATCACTTCCTCCGGGAGGTGGTGATGATGGATCGGACGGTGAGGATGGTTGGGATTCATTCAACTGGGGACCGTCTTCGCTAAATTCTACCGTCAAGCTGACTGTCACATCTTATTTTCTTACTGCTTTTGGAGGCATGTTAGTTATCCTCTATTTATTAATGTAGTAGTTTATATACAGTTAGGGTAGAAGATGTCTATTTGGTTAATTTGTTAGGTTTTTTGTTGCTTCTTTGTCAAGATTGTTTTTATTTTGTAAGGTTTAGTTGTATTTCATAATGAAAAATTAGTTTAAGATATACTTCTTTCTGTCACAATTAGTTTGGAAGAATTTATAAAATGATTTATATTTTCTATAAACAGAAACAGACCAAACACCTAAAAATCAAACACAAATAAATAGTTTCTAATAAATTAATATTTAAGTTATAAAACATGTTTTCATTTTTGTTTTATCAAATAATAAACATTTTTTAACTTACAAAAAAATGTTTTAAAAACCATTTTAATAACCATACGAATTTAGGACATGTCATTGCAAAAGTTACGATCCTTGGTTTCATTATCCATGGCTTGAATGCTAAAGGTTTACAATCCATCCATGATTAGTTTGATTAGTCTACAAAAAATAACCAAGATCTTTATAAATAAGGAACAAAGTTGCATATCATAAACTGAAGATGCCATTTCGCCGTAAAAATGCCATCATAATACAGTTCTACAATTTCGGTTGACAACAGTGTACAAAAGTGGCTAAAGAGGAAATAATACAAGAATACTCTCACTAGAATTGTGTTCGGAAGCTTCAAAAGAATCGCCTAAAGCCTAGAGTCGAGTCACAAATTAGTAGTTCTAATCTGTTTGACTTCAGCGGCACGGAAAGAATCAACGATATCCTCACATGATAATTGACTATATGTTGAATCATTTCTTACATTTTCCATCTCTATCCTATGGGGTTTTTCAGTAGAATTTGATTCAATACTAACTGCATTTTCTTCATGGATACTTTTATGCTCTTGCATCTCCACCTCCGACTTGGATTCTACCAATTTGGTCTTCCATTTGATACCAACCGCCTCTGCCTGATCTGCAAATAGAACTTTGGAGATAGGTGAACTGCAGATCTGTTTATAAGTTTCATAACTAGCAGCATGAGTATTTCCGCCTTCCAGCAGCTTTGAGAGACGGTGCAAAACAGAAATGGGATCATTACTTGTCTCTAAGTTCTGCTTCAAAACCAGAAAGTCACAGACCAATTTTGCCTTGCAAAACTGGACAAAAACTGCAGTTTCATCAACATTATAGACAGACGTAACAGAGAGAGGGCCAAAGACTTTGGAGATGCATTCTTTTATCTCCACTGCCTTGAGTTTCGATGGGAATCCCCATACTAAAGCAATGTTCTCAAACATAATCTTCGGATAACGATTTTTGAGGTTATTAGAAAGCAGAGACTCAGCAGTCCTCTTACCAGTGCTTAGATTAACAATATCACCGTTAATCCAACTGAGGTATAGAAGGTTGATGTGCTTCTGGAGCTTTTCATTGTGAGCCAAATTTTTGGATGGTGAATGAAGTATAAAATCAATGCCAATATGACTGCATGCCTGGGCAAAGATGTAGCCGGTCATGAAAGCATCATACCCAGCTTCATGCTTGGCTCCAGAATTCCAGTTAGAGGACCTGCAAGATGTTCAATCTTTGTGTAAATGAGAAACCCCTGAAAAAATTCTTAAAGAACAACTGATAGTAGCAGTTTATCAATTCACATTTTAGAATACTTTTGCTAAAAGACAAAATAAAAAACTCATCATATATATGACGGTCAGATTTTTTACTTGACTATTCGAGTCCTTAAGCAAGCCTCTGATGAATGATAAGCATAAAGTGCACAAGTAGATATACTTGCAGAGAAAACAAATCA
This sequence comes from Bretschneidera sinensis, assembly GCA_023935145.1. Taxonomy (NCBI): domain Eukaryota; kingdom Viridiplantae; phylum Streptophyta; class Magnoliopsida; order Brassicales; family Akaniaceae; genus Bretschneidera; species Bretschneidera sinensis. The sequence goes on from CM043704.1 coordinate 75,062,101, forward strand.
GGACACATCTATCAGTAGCTGTGTTGTGTGGTTATCAAGTTATGCAATTTGAGCATCAAACTTAAATTAAGTTAATATCATTTAAATTACAAAATTGGGCACCATCACGAACTTATATCTGATATTTCTCTAGACCTAAAGGATTTTTCCCAAATCCCCTTGTTGATAAAAGCAGATAACATATACTTACATACTTATTTACTCATCATGTTTATATCACATCTAAATAAACAGAAAGAGAAGTTCCAGATAACATATACTTATACTGACCCTCATGTTTACATCACATCCAAATAAAAGAAAGAGAATTTCCAGAAATAAAACAAACATATCTTTAAACAAAAAAAAACAAGCCTGACCAGGTTATAATTTAGAATGGAGAATGGGGGAAGCGAACCTAATATCATCCACTTCAACATCAACGTCGACACATTTCTGAAAAAACAAACTAGAGCTTTTAGAACGAAGAGCAATTTGTGGGCATAACAAGGCAAATGCTGTGGATAGTGACGTGCTGGATTTCTTCATCCGTTGTTGCAGTATATTATTCGCATTCAAGAGCATTTTGGTGTCGATGACGTGAGGAAAGTGCTTGTTAACAGAGGAGACAAATTCTTCAGCTGTCAAAGGAAGAGGACCCAAGAATTTGCTGTATGTGTGCAATATCTGTATCAGAAGGGAAAAAAGTGTCTAATATTGACAAAATAAACTCTACACAAAACTCAAGATTAATATGCATACCAAGGAAGCAATTGTGACCAACAATTAACTTCTGCTCTGAGGAAAGAAGGTCAATAATATGGCGAAACCCAGTTGCAGCTTTAATCTTCTTTTCTGCCACTTTGCGACATTCAGCTTTCACCTCTTTCTGTGAGGGAGGGGGGACACAGCAACAGAGTCCTCATTAGATGCAAATGATGCCCCATAGAAAACTGATTTCTGATTCCTATTCCTAACTTTTAAAATATTTCTATCCAGGTTCAGCACCATCTTATTTGTGCATGAGATGCCAAATCTCCATGTTTTCATATCAATTCTTGTATTTCATTGAACAATTCACTACTTCATTGAAGTCCAAACTTGTAACCACTAAGGCCTTCAAGAAAGGCACAATGAAACTCGAATGGTTATTATAGTGGCTAAAAACTTTTAATTTTTAAAACCAAATCCTAAAGGGATTTTTACATCAGAGAAAATTCACATATATCGTTGATATAAGAGATCTTTCACAGTCACATACGTCTCCCTTACCAAAAGTAAGTCCTTGTCCCCCTCTGAGTCAGTATATACAACTAGTTCTTGTGAACAAGAGTTTTCACTACTCATATGAACATAAGCCAGATCTCTGAAATGATTCTTTGTGACCTGTATATGATCAGTATTATGTATTAGTGGCTAAAGTTTACAGTACTTATAGGTATACTACATGACAAAGAAGAATATTATATAGAATGAGAAGAAATTCTCTATGATAAACGAAACTAATAAGAAAATGAATTCAGACATGTTAGAAATAAAATGCAAAACCAGAAGTAGAAACATGAAAGGTTAGCTTCACAGATTTAAGAGGAAGGCACTTCATAAGTGAAATCCATGTTAGCCAATCATATAATGACATATTCACGGAGAAAAAATATGCTACACAACCACGCAACCAAGAACAGATGCATCAATTATGATATTAACAAGCAAGGCTACAAATTATCAAAGCAGCCGTACACATATATTAGAAGTTAAAGCTGGCAGTGTAGCTAATATCATAATATTATGGTTGCTATATTGAGAAAAGTTCAATGAGGATTTTGAACATGCCAAACTGCATATTTTAATTAAAAGCATCTCGCCGATCTCTCCTAACCATAAAAATCACAAAAGGCTTTCCTTGCACTTGTTGATGGTTCAACTCAGTCTTGGCCTAGAATTTTTTATGTTCATTTTCTTCCTATAATATACCTTTTACATACATAACATACTACAGGGTTCAACTAATTTTAGTCTCAGTAATATATGTTTCCCTATCAACAGACTGAAAAGTGCAAGGAACAGACTCAACACAAGGAGACCATTCTCAATTTTTTAGGACCGGACCTACTCAGATCTCCATGAGCAAACAACCAAAAGGAGTATATCAAATTTTATTATTTCAGTTTATGTCATTACGCTTTTAGCATACAGAATATGCATATGAACTTGTTAGTGAGGAATGTATTTCAGAAGAAAAAGATAACAATAAAGAAAGACCTAAGGATTTAATATAGCTCAAAACCAGGTCAGCTGTTGATAGCTGACAGATTTAGAAACCATTAGTGTACATCAAGGGCAGAATTACTATGTCTTAGTCTAATGAAAACCACATTTCTTAAATAGCATCTCACAGTTTACAAGCTGATTATGCCAGATTAAATTAAAGCTAGACAACATTGAGAATTTAATCAAAGAAACAAAAACAACAATACCAATCGAATCAACCTAAGCTGATGAGAAGTAAACCCATTCAAACAAAGAGAAGGACGCGTCTTGAAGAAGATTGTTTGAAATCTTTGGCATGAGCTGTCTAAGCTGTCTTGAACTTGGGACCTTCCATTTGTATCCTGTAACATCCCATCACGCCATTCACTCAGCATGTCCTTCATTCTTTCAGCGAAGAGAACATCTGCTATAGGTACCAATGGCATGTCTCTAGCTTCTTTCAAATTATGCCATGAATCCAACTCCTCATCCTCATACAGCGAGTTTAATCGTCTTAATGCCTCTGCTTCTTGTCCTCTGGACAAATAAGATACCCCTGAGATAATTCAAGACTGTGAATTCCCAAAATAACGGCTTCTTAGAAACTACTGTTTTATAATATAATTTTACCACAAACCAAGCATACAAACGCATCTTACATCTTTAAAAGTTTGCCATAAAACCCATCAACGCGAATGCATCAAGCATTAGACAATAGTAATCACTAATTATTTGGGTAAATTTAAAATTTTAAAGAAAAAAGAAGAAGAAATACCTTCATGTATGCACGCATTGAAAGCAAACTGGTATTTAGCTAAAAAGTCCACGGATGTTGTCTGGCACAGAAACTCATGAGAAGGGCAATCAAAAGGAAGCTCCTGACGAGGAAACACAAAGAAATTGTGCCTGTCAAAACGAAACCGTACAGTCAAATTCAATAGCACACGTACATGTATATCTAGAGAGAGAGTTTGGGGACAGTGGTTACTGACGGGTGAGCGATGAAGGAATGGTTGAGTGGGTCCCAGCGGAAGGGGCAGACACCGAACTGAACGACGGCGAATTTCTCGGCAGAATCTTTGACTTTGAGGTAGCAAACGTCGAAGCGGTCAAACTCGAAGGATTCGCGCCAGGGGGCGCTGGTGACGCCCGTCATCTCCAGGTCAATCGCCACGAAATCTGCAGACCGTACGTGGGCCCGGAGGTCGGCCAGCGCGGTCTCGAAATTGGATTTCGTCACGTGCTTCAAAGGAAATGACGTCGTCGAAGAGGGTTGGTGTGAGGAGGAGCTGGAGGTGCTGGTGGAGTGGGCACGTGAGACAGCACGTGAGAGGGACCTGAGAGGCCATCGTTTGTGGTGGTTCATTGTGGAGTGAGAGAAATGAGCATGGTGGGTAATGGTGCTGATTGTGGTTTTAGGTTGATAGGTTCGCTTTCTAATTGAGGAGGAAGATGATTAGGGACCGCTTCTTACGACGCCGTATTATTTCAGGTTCTGATTAAGTAGAGCCGTTGTCAAACGACATCGTATATATACAAATTTTTTTTTCCCAAGGAATTCTTGTTTCTATTTTTTTTTTTTATGAAGGATGACAACCGGATTGAAACCAAAACAGATTAAAACCACATTAACAGTGTATTGATTGAATGAATATGACAAATGTTTTCTGGTAATATGAAATTAAGGATTTATAAATGAAATTGCAGGAAATTGTGATTTTCCTCTAAATTTGTAAAAAAAAAAACTCTTAATTTTCATCCGGTTTCATTTTTAAATCCTCAAATTCATGCTATCAAAGGCAATATAAATGTTGATAGCATCAACCTAAAACGCAATGCACCCTTTTTCACCGACAAAATATTAAAATGGTATTTGTGAAACTGTTAAGAGTTAAATATAAATTTTTTAGAAGACATAAATATCCTCTTCAACTTAAGTGTTTTTGATGATATGACGAATCAAAACGATAAATTTAAAATACACAGACCCAGTAAAGAAACAACACTAAAGAAAATCTCGAAAGGTTTAGAATATTTTATTTCCGAGTATTAGAACGAAACAAGCTCTTACCACAAGCTTTCTTGTGATATGTCTTACGTGCAACCATTTCCTATGGACAATAAGAAAAGAAAGAGCAGTTAAGAATTTAAATGCAAAAAAAAAAAAATTTGTATTTTACGTATGCATAATTAAAAAAAAAAACGATTTTTAACAGCTGCAACAAAGAAATAAATCCACAGAAGTCAAAATATGAGAAGTAGATATACCTAAATTAAATACTTTATTCTATGCATAATGGATCTAATTTGATAGAAGCAACACCGTAAAGATTAATTAGCGAAGTTTTGGGCCGATACAATAAGAAATGCTTTGAGTTCCTAGTGAAATTCATTTTATCTTTGAATTACTCAAAACAAAAACTTGATAGAATGTATGGATTACATTGTTGATCATGCCAAAGTTACAAATAACTAATATTACTACAAAGCAGATGATTTACAAACAATTAACTGGTCTCCAGTTGCTATGAATGATCAGCTGGTTCTTCGCAGTTGTACGCAACACCGCTGCAGTGCCTGCAAGTCAAATTGTTCAAGAAGGATCATTAACGGCCACCTCAAGCAGCTCAGATGTGTCTCCCAATAGTGAAATTAATTGGAGCTCGGTAAACTAAACCACCTGCAAAATCTAGTCCCGTCGCCTTTGACATCTTATTTCAGAACCCGTTAAATTATGTAGCGTTGATCTGACAATATTGTAAGCACGTGACACTATTTATGGAGCATTCAAAGAAGATTGCACTGCATATAAACCATTCACAGCAGGCGCAGGGGCTCAGCAGCGTTTTAGATTTAGAAATCATGAAATTCCTGGTTATGCAATGAAAAAAGCATTTAGGATCTCCAAAATGAAAATCAAGCAAGAATACGAACAATATATGTACCTCAAAAAAATACAAATTAGGGTATGCATGTTCTTTAGGAGAGCTAAAAGGAAGACATTTTGCGCTGGAGGGGGAGGGACTTTTTGCACTAAGAAAGGATCATTTTTAACATTTAGGCTCTTATTGTTAGAGAAGAAAAGTGCGAGAAAAGAAGAGAGATATCATGAAAAAATAAGAAGATGAAAAAGTGAGAAAAAAAACCCACAAAAATAACTTATTTTAACTTCCACTCACCAATCATACCAATTTTGGAGGATTGTCGTGGGAAAAAAACATCAATCATCCCAATCTTCTTTCCCCTCACTTTTCTTCTCTACCAAACTATAGAAAAGTGCTCTCGTCTCCTCTCCTTAGGGCGCATTTAAGAGGAAAGAAAACGTGAGAGATTGCTGTTTTCCTCTCTCATGTATAAATCTTAATATTCTAACATTGAAGATGGAAAGTAGAACATAGGAATGAAAAATGAAGGTTTGCAATTTATAATTTATCCTTACTTAAATACGTCAAATTAATAAATATAAAAGGTATGATAGCGAAATGATATTGTTAGCACACTTCCTTTTCTTCCAATTTTTCACTCTACTAAACAATGGGAAGAAAAAAACTTTTTTTCCCTCTAGTTTTTCATCCTCTCTACTAAACACTCACTTTCTATCATTTTAGTTTTCTTTCTTCCCACTTCTCTCTCATACTAAACACTTAAGAGAGAATTTGTCAGATACATTTTAACAGTATCTGGCAAGAATTTATTATCTTTAATAGACCAGTGAACATCATTGCAGTCATAGGTGTATAGTTGTTCATCATGGCTTCCAACCACCAATGGCACAGAATTGAAAAGGTTGCTTTACTTACATTTGTTCATATGGCCCGAACTAGGCGAGCTGCAAAGGCCCCATCTAGTTTATGCTTTACTGGGTCAGAGAAATAGAAACCACGTTTCATTACAAAATCAGATGGTACATATTTTTCCACAGGATCTATACAGAATTCCTGGGAAAAAAAAAAGTATTACAAGAAAAAACATTAACTACATAATTGTACATCTTAAAAAAAAATCAACAATGTCTTTTTCATAAAAAAGAAAGTAGCAAAGTAAAAGAAGATGATTTATTTCTTTTTCAACGTTTTTTGTCAATAAGTTCAATCTTCTACTCAAAAATCTTAAATACTATAAGACACTTTCTACCTCTTGCGAATCTATAAGCAGTGAATCATGGGCAGAAAGTATAATAATAGAAAAGCAGTAGTTCTTACAGGATGCCTGAGAAGAAATGCATCCACCCGCTCTTCATTTTCTTCCGGATCTATAGAGCAGGTACTGTATATTAAAAATCCACCAGGCTTCACCAACCTATGCATACATAACAAGAAATAAAATATTTAGAGGAAAAATAGAACGAATGAAATTATGGATTCAATCCAAGAATAAAACCCTTGGTATATGGATTTATATAATTCTGCAACTAATATGATAAATAAATAACAGAAATTTTTTGGAGTATAGATAAATTTTCTCCTAAACCATGTTTCATAAGATAAAAGTGTCTTTACTGTTGGGCCACGCGTTTGGTACAGAGAATAAATCTGCAACTACTATGAGAAATAAATAACAGCAATTATGTTGGAGTATAGATAAATTTGTACACACCTACCTCATAACTTCATTAGAAATTTACATATAAGTAGTATAGATAAATCTTCCCCTAACCCATGTTTTATAATAAGACAAAAGCATCTCTACTGTTGTGCCATGCATTTAGAACAGAGAGAGGAAAAGGGCGAGACAGACAGATACGAAGATAAGAAAATCTTATAGGAGGAGAATCTAGATCTCACGTGGAAGCTGAATCAAGAAGCTCATCCTGCAAGTTCTTAAGTTGTTCAAAGTCTTCTGATCTCCTGTTCCAGCGCAAATCCGCTCTCTTCAAAGAGCAAAACAAGGAACAGAACAATTAGTTAAATTTAACTTCATTCAGAAGACAAACTAGTGAAAGACGAGCACCAGAAAGGAAGAAAAAAAAAGAACTGGAGAAAAAGGTCAGTTTCGTCAGAACCTGCTGCAAAATAAAAATTCACAGTAAATACATTCATTTACAATTACCTTGGAGAGAACACCAAGTCCAGAACATGGAGCATCCAGCAAAACTTTGTCATGCTTCATCTGATTGTCATCCTAATATAGAGATAAAGAGGTTCACTGGTTCAGAGCAAAATGTGAAAGTTATATCATCCTAAATTCCAGCTTCCAAAGTGGTGGGAGCTTACAGCAAAGAGACGAAGATCAGAATGGATGGTGGTGATGACACCATCAACTTGGTGCAACTTGGCTGTCTCGCTGAGGATTCTTAACCGACCTTTGTTTATGTCAATCGCATAAACCATGCCTATAACCCAATTAAACATCACTCATATCATATCAAATTACTCAACAAGTGGACAAAAAAGCAGTCACTATAATTTCCAAATCATTTAATTGTTTGGCCTAGTTTCCAAAAAGGTTTCTATTCCCAAGAATCAGAAAATGAAATTTGCGTCAAAATTTACTTTGGCAGCCATTTTACCATAAACAATTTTAGTTCCACGTCTATTTTATCAAAAAACAAAAACTGAAGCTGCGGCTAGACCAAATGGTTTTTACAGTTCCAATTCCATCAAAATTAAATTATGATTTACAAGAAAAAGCTTTTTATGATCAACATAGCCACAAAAGTAGCAACCATCTAAAAGCTTGAATTGTGTCTGTCATCAATAATAAGGAAATTACCTTATCAAAATTAATAATAAGGAAATTACAAGAGAAGAGATTAAAGTTAAGTCGGGAAAATTCTTCCTTTCGAAACTATTCAATATTATATTTGTAAAAGAAGAACTATAATGGTAAAGTAAAGGATTTAGATGCCTGAACAATGAATCAAGTTTAGCAAGTAGAGGCAAGAAGAAACCTGAGGAAAGGTTGAATCTTCAATTACTGCAGTGAAATTCAAGTGTCCACAAAAAATAAAAGAAGCAAACACTTAAAAACTGGCAGAAATACCTTCGCCACTCAGACAGGATGCCATGTAAAGCGTCTTTCCTCCAGGAGCAGCGCAACCATCAACAATGCTCTCACCAGGCTGGGGATCCACAACAGAAACTACCAGACCTGCAAAATTTATTGTGATCTACCATTTAATACATGTTATATCAAGTAGAAATCAGCTGAACTGAAAAATTAGAGCCAGATTTTAAACATGTCTCTCCTATGTGGTTGGGAACTGAAGCAAAAGTATGGTTCAAGGCTCAAGCAGGAACTATACACAAACACAGGTGCATCTTTTCTTCTTTTTTGATGTCATGACGACGGATGCATCTTAATCTACATGATATCATTACACGACATGAGGCCATTTGTTCAAAAGACCACAAAACTACCAAAAGAAAGGAAGAAAAAACAAAAGAGTTGACATGATATCTAGCAAAACACCCTCTGCTACTATGCTCAAGCATTACAGTTTTAGGTGAAGCCTAAGTGGAAGGTAGATATGAAATCGACCTGCACTCTCATCTTGAACAGAACACAGTCCTTCTTTCAGTAATCCAGCTTGCATAATACTCTGAAAAGAGGAAAAGCAGGTAATCAGGATCCTAAATGGAATTTGGATGCCACATTAACCTTAATAATTAAAGCTAGAGATGCACAGCCCACGCTGCCTTTTTTGGTAGGAAGAATGCAGCTTGCCACAAGAAAGAAAATATTGTCTGTGTATAAGAACAGATTCAGAATATCTACGTATTATTTTTTCCCAACTTAGTGAATCACATTAAGTAGACCTTAAGGTTGCACCATCTTAGCTATAACAGCAACAATAGCCTCATAACAATCAGTCTGATGATCTGAAATGAACTCTCCATAGAGACTCTTCAAAAAGAAACAATTAAGCCAACTTCAATATTTGCAGTGCATTATCTAGTTGAGTGGAGGTGGTATTCTGCAACAAGCAGCTTTAGATTGAACAACTCTACTATACATGTTATTGCTCCATTATAGAAAGAAACTTGTGACTAAACAAGAACCATGTATTGAACACGTGCCTGCAAACCAGTTTTTATACGCACAAAATCCTCCAAATGCAAAGAAACTTCATGTGGGACCTGCAGTTGAATAGCAGAAAGTTGATGATTGGACACAAAATCTGTGGCAGGGATACGTGGCTAAGAGAATTCGTAAGAGATAAAAAGTACCGCATATGTATTTGTGTGCATCTGTGTTTGTGTTTGTAAGTGTGCACGTGTTATAGGGAGAGAGAGAGAGAGAGAGAAACAGTAACGAAGGCCGAGTAGTTTTAGTATTACATCAGTTAGAGGCAATACTATACCCCAGATCTATCTTAAGGAGCCTTCGAAATTTTAGCAACATCTTAATCTAATGAAAGGGAAAACGGTAATCAAGCACCTTCAAAGAATTTAGCTGCATCACAAGGTCAGATCTTGTAACACCCTTCCCACTGTTTGCCCTGAGATCAGCATCCGAAGAGTTAGCTATGAGATCTATTTGATGTTGTATACTGAAACAATGCAAAATGCACACACGGACCTCAAGCTGAAACTTGGATCACTGTTGTTCCATATCATCAATCTAATTGCATGTTCTTGCCCAAGATACTTTGTCCACCGCCTTACCATCCACTGGAAAATAGTAGAAAGTTACAAGAGATACCCTTTTTAATAAGTGAAGCTACAAGAGATACTTATAAAAGGAAAGGAAGTTACAGGAAATAGAACATGAGAACTAATAAGTAATAATATGAACACTTCAGTTTATTACCTTCCCATCTACGAGACGAACATGCCATTTTATCTTCATTAGATTAGGGTAAATATATTGTAATATATCACATGCTTCAATATCCAAACTGAAAATCAAATAAGACGAAATATTCTTGACAGTGAACTATTGACCCAAGTTGTTAACATACATACGAAACATAATTTTGCTCATCTGGAACATTCAAACAACCTCTTCCAGCATAGGTTACTGGAGACACAGGGTTAAAGCTGAAAAACTGAGTATTCTATACAAGATTTCAACTTTCAGCATTTTAATTGTTGTGATCTCTGACACAATTTGGCTACACTATTCCTCCAGAAATATCATAATGGCAGGTCTCCCTTAATTTTTTTATTTTTTATTTTGATAAATAGCGAGTCTCCCTTGATTACATGTCCACAGATCAAGTTGGCTGTTCTATTGTATCAATTACCACAATGGCAGCAGATTATGCTATAAATTTTATCAACACAAACGTGAGAAGAGGCGATAATTACAAACTTACAACAGGATGAGAATAAAGTGTGGCAAGAGCACGTGCTTGTGCACGATCATCACCTTCCAATTTGGGTAGAGGAAGAGAGTTATTTTCCTGCAAACCCCCTGGTCAGAAATTCATAAAGACCTAAAATTGACTACTTAATTTGCCAGACATGAATAGAAAGTGGAAAACCTTAAGCAGCACTAGCTTCCGGAGAATCCCATTGACCATGTTACCAGCACCAGGTCTAAGGGCAACCTTTGCGAGTCTTACATTCTGTAGTTACATACGACAAACACAACAACCAAAAAGACAAGACTGATTAGTAACTACCAAAGAATCTGACCTCGGGTCAGATCCAACTTGACATAAATCTCAACATGAAGTTTGATGGATGCCACATAAAGTATATCCCACAGAAGCATTTGCTTTAATAATGCAATGATAGAAACATGGAAGGTTAATGCCTATCGTTCTTCTACTGTTTATAAAAGACTGACTATAAGTTACCTGGAACCGTTAATTTGGCCAATGATTGTTGAAATGTATTTCTAGCTGAAATAGTAAGTTTTAAAAGAAAAGCAAGACTACCACATTCATTCTAAATGTCCCTCGGAAATGGAGAGTTAATTCACATCCCTGTAATGTTCATTTAGTCTAGAAATAGCTTCTGAATAGAAAATAAGTAACATCACCAAAAAAATGATCTCCCCAGAGGCCCAGACACACACACACACACAAAGAGAGAATAGTGGATTTTACCTCGTCTACAACAGCATATGGTGGCATATCAAGCTTGACAATCTCGTAGAAACCAATTCGGAGAATCTGCAACAGGTTAAAAAAGATATAAGGAATAGATTAGTGCAATTCCCAAGTCCTAGTATCTAATTTGTTTATATATAATTTTTGTAAGCAGAATGCGCAATTCCAGTTGTTCAGGTTCACCCCACAACAAACTGTGGTGTTTCACCAACATGGAAGCAGTTAACTTTTGGAATTCAGTTGGGAAGGGGGGAAAAGTTAATATATCAAAATATGGTTAAATTGCAGTTCAACATTAATAGAATTGCTTTATGGACCCCTTTAAATGCCATGATAGTTGACTTTGCATACATAGAGAGTTGAGGAATAAATGTCAAATATATCAAAACATAAGACTTTTAAATGATCAAAAAAAATAAATATGGCTTTTTAAGGCCAGTAGTTACTTCCACATTGCATGCTTGACAATGCATTAAAAACAAACCCATGTGAAATACATAAAGCAAAAAGTACCTGTAAGAGAAGAGGCTCCATGCTTCTAAATGTTCTGTCATCATGGCAGACTGAACAAATCAAATGATCAAGATATCTCCTCCACCGAATGGTTCCTCCAACTATGTCTGTGACCTATAAAATCCCATATAACAAAATGAAGGAATTTATAGCTACAGTATTTGATGTCTTCGTTAATTACATTTGTAACAGTACCAACCTACATAGCTAATCAATCCAATAGAAAATCCTCTTAACTGGAAAAAGTACCAAGGCATGTGTGACCTTCCTCGAAAACATTAATACTACACAGTCTCAACCTCATATAATTCGGTCTAACCTCCTTCAAACATTTTCATACAAATGCATTTAAATCTAAAATTGCAATTAAAAGAAAAGAGAAGCATAACTACACGAAAGAAGAGAATGGAAAGAGAGAGATGACCAATCTAAGATCACGATCATCTAAATCACGGGTCCGAAACCCAAGTGTTCTTCCAACGTATCCCATTTCATTATTACCAGAACCTTTTCCTTTCTCATTCAAAAGATCAGCAAATGCACCACCCAGCTCTATTCTCATCAACCTCACTGCTGATACTGTGTAAGCCATAAACAAAATGCATATAAGAAAGGAACAAAATGAATAGATTACCTACTCTGAAAGCCAATAGTTTAATTTAAGCCCAATAACTAATCTCAAAAGGCACGGATAGAGCCATACAAGCAAACACCAGCACATTTTAATTAATTAACCGTTGATTAAGTCGATTACTTTTAAATAATAAAAAATTACCACGCCTGCTCTGGTGTATTCAAATGCAATAAGCAATCTAAAAAAAACATGAAATGAGTAATATCTTCGAATATAAGCACAATCTAATTAATCATTGATCAGCCCACCTCAAAAGGCAAACTAACTCTGACATAAGAGATAAAGAGAATATGTAATTACCAGCTCTGTGAGGAGAAACCTCCGAATTCAACTTCTGGGTTTTCTGTAATGGACCAGGTGGACCTAAATATCACATTGTGATAAGAAGAAAGACAACTAAACTTATATTTTTTTTAAAAAAAAAGCAAAATTCAGGCTCATATGACTATAATTGCACAAGATAGAATCTTGTAAATAGAAACCTGAACCCAACTAAGATATAATGTCGTGTTGAGCTCAGGGTGTTAAAAAATTTCTACTCCCTACGTTTTCTCAGGAACCAAACAGAAATGTGTACCTCTTTTAGGAGTGGAAACGGATGTCCTGGGCTTGTGGGTTCTTCTCAGTGGCTTAGGAGAAGCTTTTTGTGTCTCTGCAGAGAGTACTAAACGAAGAGAAAGCACGTGCGCCATTGACACTTCTGTCTTCTGCTTCTGCTTCGTGCCTACTGGAAGTGGTACACAAAAAGAAAAGTAATGGTCTCATAATCAAATTACGCTTGTACCCCGCTTGTGACGCAGAAGTTGCATTGGGCTGAGTAAGGAGGGACTTCGATGGTTCCATAGGTCTGGGCCGGGCCGGGTCGGGCCGTCACATCATCCATTAAACTCAAAATGATCACATTATATTTTGAAATATTAAGGGTGGGCTCAAAATTTTGTCAACGGAGTTTATTTAAAATCATAACCATAATTTTAATAATTTTTTTTGGTGACATTCAAATACTTTAAAATAAATAATAAAATAAAATTTTTTAAATGAAAATTAAAATAACTAAAACATTTAACAATCAATCTATTTTTTTTCAATTCCAAATTCGCCTCTTTTATCGTTAATGTTCATTGTTCAAAACTGATTGGTTTATTGCAAAATTGATCTGTACTAAAAACCACAAGATAATAAATTTGAATTTACTTAACAATGAAAAATAAAACAATAAAAGATATTCTGATTCAAAACAACTACTCTAATAATAACATACGCTAAAAAATAAACATGTAGTAAATCAGTACCAATTAAACTATAATTTAGTTTCTATGCACAGAATTGCAAAATTAATGAGAAAATACCTAATCCCAAATTTTTAAGTTAAACCAAGTTTTCTTCTACTATAAGTGAACCTTGTGTTCTCCGAATTTAATCTTATGTACAAATGAGAGCTTAAACTATTTTTGAAGTTTATAGAGTTGCGAAATGAATCAAGCACACGGTCTCATGCAGTAACCGCCTAAGGTTCCAAAGAAAGAGATAAAGAGAAAGAGGAGAGTCGAGAGGCGCACATGATTTTAGGGCTTTTGACTTCTAATTTTAGGGTTTTTATTTATAAGTTAATTTACAGTTATACCTTTGATCTTGAAACATAAGAGTTATAATTTAGAAGGATAAAATTGTAATTAGATATATTATACATTTAATTATATATATATAATTTTAATATAATTAGGTTAAGTGGTTAATATGCATATGTAAAAATCAAAAATCATAACCATAACACAAAAAATTTAAAAAAAAGAAGTTAACCATAAACCTAATCATTACTTTTGGTAACGATGTGTTTGGTTAAGTTATGGAATAATTCATGTTCGGTTAGGTTTTTAGGTTATTTATATCGAGCCCTACGAAATATACACCCAATACAAGAATAAAGGAAAGATTTACAAACAGGGCAACACAAAATATAAAATATACTATATTATTTATAATTAACACATTAAAAACTAGGGTAAATTATACGAACCTTTTTTTGAGGTACTTATAATTACACAGACTTTCTTATATTTTTTAAAACGTCATTTACATCCTTTAATGTAATTAAACTCTTCTATTAGCGAATAAGTCCACCGAAAAAGAGATGATGGAACTATATTTGATTGTTTTTTCTAAAATTACTGTTTGGTACAGTTTTTCAAAAAATAACTGGGAAAGTAAAAAATCCTTTTTTTTTAGAAGCAATGGTGGGTGAGCTACTAAAATGTGCTTGATCGGGTAGCTTATAAAGTTTTAATTAATTTTATGTAAAACCAAAACTATCTTTATCATATTTCATTAATTTTCATCTAACTCTTTATATATTTAAATTATATAAACCCTTAATCATTGTTTTTTTTTATTGAAAGGATGTGCTCGATCATGAGAATGATACTTGAAGGAAGCAAACAAATATTATAAATATTTTTTATTTTATTAATATAAAATTGATATAAAATTGTTGATTATTATTAGATAATAAATATTTTTTTTTTTTTTTTTTTGTAAGCAGCTTTATAGAAAATACAAAAGATTGCTGGGTAAATTATAAGTAGATCCGTTCGATTTACCATCAAAAAAACAAAAAGAGGAGAAAAGGTAAAAAAACTGTGAAAATTGAAAAACGTTCTCTAGTTTTCGTGGTAGCGAGTCTCAAGTGTCTGGCAACTTTTCTCTCTCAATGGCATCAAAAGAAGAAGTAGCAGTGTTCGCTGCCACGAACTTGGGCACCCGCATTGCCGTGGCAGTCTCCCAAGATATCACAGCTGGAGATTTCAAGAGTATTCTAAACTAAAAATCTTTACTTTTATCTTCTATTTGTTTGTTGATCTTTTACTTGTTTTTTTAATTAAATAAAAAGAAAAAAAGATTAATCTTTGTTTTTTTTTTCTTTCATTCTGCTATATGGGTAATCGTTTATGTTAAATCATGTTTGCTTGTTTCGTGATTTCTAGTTTCAAAAGTTGTTTTATTGTGTCTTTTTTTGTTCTTGGATAAATATTTTGTACATTTTATGATTTTTATTCTCTATGTTGCGCAAAAATCGCTTGACATATCATTTAATTTGAGATCCGATAATGAATTTTCCTTGCAGTTTTTGTTTCTAGAGCATGGCTTAAAGTTGTATTAGTTAGGCTTTGAATGAGCGTGATTTAGCAAGATTTTTTTAGTTATAGAAGTTATTAACACTTTTTCATAAGTAAAAAGTTCTATAAAAAGGCCCATATATAGAAGTTATTAATATTTTTTTTAAGAATGAAGTTATTGATATTTAAAAGTTGCACAACCACACAAATTCAACAATGTTAATGTGTTTGTATAATAAGGACATTTGTTTGTGTGTAATTTAATTGAGCTACTTGTCATCAAATGTTAAAGTTATTATACTGGCATGGGATTGGATGGTTCAATTTTGGAGATTAAAGCCCTGGTCTCAAGTGTAGTTCTGACCGATGTATAGCTGGTTTGAGTGTTTGTGATGATCCTCTAATCTATGATTCTATTGACTTTGCTTAGCTTGTTGGTTTTACTATGTTTCATTAAATGGCTTCAGAATCTGGTTTAACCTGTGTTCATCGTATATCACATAGACTAACCTCCAATTACCAGATATCTCAAATCTTTTTAGCATGCTTAACAGTCTGCAAATTATGAATTTATTTTTGGTTGATGATGTGCCGAAGATGTTGTGTAGCATATTGCAGATTGTAACATTTCATTGAGCTTGCCTAGCTCCAAAATATGAAAAACTAATCCATCCAAAATTGCTCTGTAGGGGAACTTGAGAAAACACACTTGAGTTGCTTCCCAAATTTTGGAGAGATCAGAGTTTATGGATTAATGGTATATTATAGAGTGACTGATTCCTTTTTTCGATTTAGTTTTGATTTTTTTGTTTGGTTCTTTGCTTTAAGGTCTCCCTCCTTTGTTCAACTGTTATTCTTGCTTTTGTTGTGCACTCCACCGTCTAATAGGTGAAGCGGAAGTCATGCTTTTACCACCTGCCTGAATCTGTGCCTATAAAGAATGCTTTCCAGGGTCTCAAGGGAACACGGTTTCTTTGTGCTGAAGTAACGCTTTTGAATGGTTCGCTTAGGCTAGGTTTTTCCAAGCATGTTGCTGCAGAAGTTGAGGGTCATGTTTTTAATGGCAAAGGTGTAACTAATTCCCCTGTTACAAGCAATGAAAGAAAGGACGAGTTGGGCGATGATAAGGAAAGCAAGATAAAAGTATTCCACAGAATCAAACCTCTACAACAAGAGCTTCCGAAAGCTTATTCTCTTTGTGGGAAAAAGAAGAAAATGAAAATGAAAAGATTAAAGAACTTAGAGACAGTGCATGAAATTGAGAAGGGATGCCCTAATATCAATGAAGAAATTCCATCTGTTGCTACAAAAGAGAATTTTAGTCTTTTTGTACATGAAAATGAAGTCAAGTCTGCAATTGAATGTCATTCCAACCCAGTGGTTCAGACACCTAGTGAGAGGTCATCAGAAGTAATACCAGCTGCTGGTGTCATCAACAGATACCTCTCAGATTTCAGTGAGGTGAGCAGATGTGGTAGCCCTTCTACTTCTTATGTTGCTTCCCGTATTCAGAGTCAACTTCAACAGCAACGTAAAGTTACAAGAGATTATTATTGCTCAGGCATAGAAGTTGATGTTTCGCCAGGGTTTACAGTTAGAACACACCCAAGGGAATTGCATTTCTCGTCATTTACTGACCCAAAGCCTGGACCTTCAAGAAATAAGCCAAGAGAAGATGGAGTTGGGAAACGTCTTCTCAGAGCCTCAAATAACCTCAGAATGTCTGGAAATAAGCAAAAACCTGCAATATCTGTCTGGAGAAGCAAGAAGCGGAAATTTGTAGGCCCAAATGCTGCATCTCTGGTTAAATATTTAGTCTTTGAGATCAGCGGCAGCGATGACTGAAGAAATTAATTGTGCCTCTTGGTAAACAGGAACATTATGTATTAAAGTGCTACGCTCATGCAAAGTATTTGCTATTTGCAGCAATGTTTGGTTCTTTCTTTGGAATTATCTGTGTACATCCACATTGAGTGATCCAAATTGTTATATTTTTCTGATTCTTGTTGAAAATTGTCCTCTGATCTAGGAAGCTTTTCCGGTGTGGAGAAGGACCCTTTCAAACTTGAGTCATTATATAGTAGAAACAAAGAGGGCAATCATATTAACTTCACTCTGAGGAAGCATACTAAAAGTAGCTCAGAAGTTATCGAACATTAGGCTTTGCAACAACAATGTGGTCTATTTTGGGTTTCGATTATTGAAAAATCACACTATAGCTGAGTAGGGACTGGGACCTACTGATATGATGCTGTCTTTCAAAATGCTGTCTCCTATGTGAAATGAGTGGGCTTGTTGAGGATGTGAGTATGGACAACAATGATGTGATAAAGTCAAGTCTGAGAGTTTTGCAAGAGGAAATCAAGTATTTTTGACAGACATCCATGCAGGAAAGGCAATTATAATGACCAATTTGGCCTCAAGGTTGCAGTCAAAGAAGGGGTGCAATGCAACAAAGTCCTAAGCATTCTAGTTGTTGTCTGGAGGTTAGTGCCAAAATTTTCCTGTGTCTTGTTGTAAGGTTGTTCTATCAGATATGTCAGTCTGCTGGAGTTTTCAGCCAAAATTTGTTAGATTATGGTATAAACTCTTTGCATTTATATACTTTTGAAGCCTTAAACCATAAATTGCGTGCTTTATATGTTCATTTGGATGAAGTTACTGTGTGTGTTGTAAGATGACTCTTTTTAATATTGATTTCTGTTGTAAGATGACTCTTATAACTTGATTTTCCATTGGCTTTGCACTCCCAGAGTGAGGTTCATTCATTCACCCTTTAGAAAAATGATATGGGTCCGGGTCCCAGAAAATACCATGATGCTCTATTGCATGCAGACTAGGAAACCCTCAACTCCAGCTTCCTAACAATTAGAAGACCAGAACTTCTGCTTGTTTACTGTGGTGCCAAACAGGTGTTTTGGAAAAAGCAGGGGCTTTTTGCCTCTAAAGTTGTAGTAAAAGTTAAGACAAGAATCCGAACAAATGGGGGCTAAGAAGATGAACTAAATGAAATTTGGAATCTCATTTCAGGGTGGGGGATCGAACCCGGGTCTCCTGTATGGAGAACCTGGAGATAACTTTTAGGCCAAGAGGGCATGGTTTCGATGGATTTAAGTGTGACTGTTTAACCTATAAAATAGAGTATATAATAGAATTAGATGTCTATAGAAGTTTTATGCATTCATTTCACTGCAGGGCTATGGGTTGGGCGTGGAATTAGTCAATTGCAGTCCTCCTGCTTATTAATGTTAATGGGGGAGAAAGAGAGTATGTCAATACTGGCTTGTAATTTATGAGATCATATTGAAGTATGAAGTGCATCTGAAGAAAGAAATATAATTATATAACTATTTTAATTGCCGCCCTTTCTCTCCCACCTTTTTCACTAAATATGCTTTTTAGGAACCTATTTTTCTAAAGTAAGAAGAAACCGGTGGTTTCGTTAAGAAGGTTTCAAATATCTTATACAGGGTATACTATCATCGTGTGATTACTAGCGTTAGGTTTAGTAACAAATTAACTCTCAACATTTTGCTCTCTCTCTTCCTCTCTCTACTCAGCTCGCAATCTCATGAACATCAACATGGTATCAGAGCGTACTTGGGACACTAGATGAACTTCTTTGACGTGTTTCCCTTTTCTTCGGCAGTATTGTACTATTTTCCTCTCCAGTTACCTTCTCCCTGTGTTTTATCTTCTCTGACGTGTCTTCCGATGAGTTCTGTTCCATTTCTCTTCTTCTCTAGCATTCTCCAGCGTGTTCTATTCAATTTCTCCTCTTCTCTAATGTTCTTTGGCGTGGTTTGTTTGATATATTTTCTTCTTTGGCTCTGTTGTCTCCGGTGCAAGTTCTGGCTATAGTCGCTCGGTCGCAAAGTTCTACCAATGTTGGTTTTGTCGCAGCAGTCGTTGCCGCTGCTAGATTTGTCGGCTGAGTGAAACAAACAACTTTTGTGGGTTTTGTTGTTGAAGAAGACCTGTTTTGTTTTGAAGCTAAATGCTCCAACCCGAATCCGAACCTAACCCATATCCCATTTTGGTGCTCCACCCGTTTTCTTTGCCTGGGTCTATCCGACCCAGATATTGTTTTGTGTTGTTAAAGAAGACCTGACTCGTTTCGTAGATCGGACCCAACTTGTTGTGCTTGGGTTGGATCTATTTGTAACAAGGTGGAGCATATATGCTCCAACTTGAGGGTATTTATGTATTTTCACATTATATATATGACTATTGACTACTAGCCTTAGGGTTAGTAATAAATTCACTCTCAACACGTCACTCTCTCTCTTCCTCCCTATTTGCAGTCAGACTTCTCTCATAGACATCAACAGTATCTATTGAATTTAACTTTCTCTCTCCTTCTCAGGACATGCACGATTGTCTCCTAGACATTCTTTATTTTTATAACAAGGTAATTGTTGAGATATTTCCTAGTTACATATGTATTAGTTTTTTTTATTAGGTTTTCTAGTCTTTCTTGGTTTATGTTTCCTATTCCTATTAGGATTTATATTCTTAGGTCTATATGTATATATATGTATGTATGTGTATATATATATATATGTATATATTTAGTTGTGTTACTTTGTTCATTAGACACAACATAATAATAAAGGGTTCAAAAATATTTCTATTCAATCTCATCTTCCTCCCTCTGTCTAAACTTTAACTTAAATCTCAACATAGAGCCCACGATTTGGGACCCTAGTGGTACTTGAGTAAACCCACTTAAAAAACAAAAAAGAAACCTAGTTTTTAGCATATATTATTTTTTTCTGTTATGTTTTTGTCTTTTTTCGGTCACGTTTGCTTTCGATGATTATGTCGGGTTATGGTTTGGTGCTGAACCCAACCCAGTTCTAGTCAAGTTCTCCTCTCCGATGAAGTTCTACTCTATCCTCTCTATCGTTTTTTGGTCGTCTGCTAAGGCGTTGCACTCTCAGTTCTGGTCTCTGAGCTGTTTTCTTGGGTGTTGTTGCCTCCTACGTGAGTCATGTTGCTGTTCTGGTGTGGAGGTTGTTGTGGAGGCTGTTTTTGGTTGTTGTAGAGGCTGTTTTGGTTGTTGTTCTCAGCTAAGTGAAGGAGAAAGTTTCTTGTGTTATGTTGTTCACAAAGACTCAATCTGATATGTTTCGTAGATCCAATATTTGTTGATCCGGTGCCCTCGAATCTTGTCTATGGATCTTGTTGATCCAGTGTTGTTAGGTCTTGTTGACCTAAGTGCCGTGGGTCTTGTTGACCTTACGTTGTTATGAGTTTTGTTGAATATGGGGTTGGATCTATTTTAACAAGTCGGATGGGTTTATTTGTTGCAAGTTAGTGCATGTGCATGCTCCAACTTAAGGGGGAGTATTGAGATATTTCTTGATTACATATGTATTAGGTTTTCTAGTCTTTCTTGGTTTATGTTTGCTATTCCTATTAGGATTTATATTTTTATATATAGTTGTGTTAGTTTGTTCATTAGACACAACATAATAATAAAGAGTTCTACACAACGTTACCAAATCCCTCACCTCCTCTACAAACTACATTCCTGGTCCCACCATCCGTGGGAAGCAACGATCCCATTTTGCAACCATTAACCATAATACAGTCATATAGATATATACCAAGCCCAAGAGAGGAAATATATTCTAAAGAAAGTCGGCCTTGTCGCCAGAGATTAAAGAGAGGGATGCAGCCCGTAGTTGGAGATCGAGGAGAGAGAAACACCATCTTCGTAGTCGAGGAGAGAGAAACGTTGACCACTGCAGTCCATGAGAAAGGAGGGCTGTTGCCGTAGTCCAGGAGAGAGGAAAGCCGTTGATGTTGCAGAGCAGAGAGAGAGGAAGGTGTCGCTGCTTTTGGGGATTTAGTTATCAGGGAGAGAGAAGACAGAGAAGTTGGTGAGAGAGAGATGAAGGGCTTCGTTTTTGTTTTGAGCTTTTCTTCTTTTTGGGTAGTAATGTAGTATTAACAACAACACGTGGAAATCGTTTGTGGTTGCATCTTTTGAAAGTGGGCAACAGTTGTTCTCTATTGGTAGTTTCGTTCATCAGACCAAATAAATTAACTATTTTTATTTTAAAAAAAATTAACAATAGCTGGGCCAACAACTAAAAAGTGAGACGGGTCTTAATTTTTGACAATCTTTTGAGTGTTTTGATTTTCAAAATGGGTTAGCACTTTTATTAGTAGACTATTTAACATTCAACATAAAGGCCCAAAGGAGGAACAAACCTGATCCAAATATTTTTACTTAAAGACCTCCATGACAAAGTTAAAAAGAGGTCCACAAGACTGCCCAGTTAACCAATACAAAGTATATGGACTATTCAATACAAGGATTCATATTATTACTATATATGTTTTATTATATATATATATATATATATATATATATATATATCGACTCGAATTAACGTACCACGATCCCAAATAAAGATCCAATTAAGCCTACCTCCTCGTACTGCATACCGAGCAAAGTCCCGTACTGTGTACCACGTTCCAGGTAACTTTGGTTCTACAATATTTCTATTTAATCTCCAACCTTTAACTTAAATAATGTTCTTTTACTTGGGACAAATTTTGTGTGGAAAGAAATTATCCCATCAACAATTGCCCACTTTCTTTGTTTTGGCAACTCTTGGTTGTGCAAGACTTAGATTTAGTGATGATGGTGATTTATTCTCTTTAGGAATAGGAAGTGTTGTCTGGGAATTACTATAATACAGGCAACAGTTAAAATTCAGTTAGAATCTGTTCATCACATTTGGTGAAAGGTGGCTAAGTTGCTCCTATTCATGGCTTGAAACACTTTTTTTTTTTTAAGTATTAGCGGTGGCTTGAAACGCTCTTAAGACGGGAAATTGCTTTTCTTACAAAATAGCTTTATAATGTACCAAATATTTTCCAGTCACCATAGTAATTGCTATCATTCGTTATTAGTATGCACAATTTATTTGTTTCCTTTTCTCTTACCTTCTTAAGGGCAGGCATTTCTGGAATATGAAAAGCATAAGAGGCAAAATGGAGAGCTTTACCTTCCTGTGGTTCATCCCTCTCTCGGTCTGCAAGTGTTGAAAAGGAGTTTGAACTTTGTTTTTATATATATTTTAGTTCTGTGATTGCAATTTGGATTATGTTTTATTCTAGGATTTTATGTAATGTAGGAAAGCTTTGCGGGATGGGGAACATGTGTAAGGTTCATTCCTATGTTCATGATGAGAAATAGATGTTTGACATGTTGGGTAGGACTCAGAATGGAAGAGTATGTGTGTACATGCATAGTTAGTGGGTTCAGATACCGATAGGTGTGAACAATTTAGATAGGAATTAAGTTTTTAATTAGAGGGCTTATGTTGCGTGTGATGAGAACAAGAGAGTATTCTCGGGGGTAAAGGATGACTCTTTACTTGAATGGTTTTGGCCTACTTTAATGAGTTTTTTTTATGTATAAAAAAAATAAAATTAAAAACTCAAGGGGGTGCAACCCATTTACAAAATTATCTATAAGAAAGAAACTAAAAAAAAAGAGAAATTTATAACATGCATGGAATCATAAAGCAAAGGAGGGATAAAGAGGAAATCAGACTCTAAAAATAAAAATTTAAAAATTTCTTTCCTTTTTTCTGAACCCCCATGAGTGCATGAGTTATTTTCCACGCAAAACGAACTACTTTTCCTTCTTTTTTTTTTTTTTTGGGGGGGGGGGGTGGTTCAAGGAGCACATTCCTTTTGGAGTTAGTTACTACATGGAGCATATGCAGTGTGGCCAAATTTTTTTCTTTGGAGTTTCTTTTGTGTTTAATATTTTAAAAATATAAGATCCATCAAAGCATAAGGAAAAAGACCTTTCTTCTTAAAAAGAATTGTTGAGCATGAGCGCCCGTTGCGTTCTTGAGTAGAGAATCTCTGGGTGTATTAGTAATCCTTGAAATGAAAGGAAATGTGAAGGAATTAATGGGATCTCGTTGATGATTCATTTCTAATTATTTAATTTTCCCACCATTGGGAAAGGGAAGAACAGCATGCTGCTGGAGTATATGAACTCATACACACAAATTTAATGTAAATACACTGCTGGGTAGTTGAATTATGTCTCCTAATTTTTTTTAATCTTTTCCTTTTGTAGTGGGCTTTCTCTCTATAAATTCATGATTTATCTGTTTAGGCAAGTTCCCATCAAGCTACGGGATCAAGCAGGGCACGCAGAGATGCTGCAGCTCGTGCTATGCAGGTTTGGCATGCTCAGTGTCTTCTTGGATATGGTGAGGTTGGTGAGCCTATTATTAAGGCAGAATTTTCTTTTCCATAAGTATCCTTTAGATATTTTTAATGTGGGCCATGAGTTGATAAAATAGCCCACAAAGCAATAAAATATTCTATTTTATTTGTCCGTTATATGGGTCTTTTGGAAAATGCGGGTATTCGACATCCATATTAGGAATAAGTGGCTATCTTTATGGGATAGAGGGAGTAATATTCATTGCATTACAACAATGCTTTGTTTTTTTTACTTGTTTAGGATGAGCTCAATTTTATGCTAATGTCACGGGTTGCAAGCTGAAGTTGCTAACCGTGCGGCCTTAGGCTCGGAAATGCTTCATTGGAATGCCTAAGTCAGCCTTCCTCTTGGCTACTCAAGAGAACCGCCCACAAAGCTAGACCCGCTCAAAGAAAATAAGCATACAAGAGAGAAGATGAGGCAAAGCTAGAGAGCTTGCTATTGCTTGTATAAATGAATTAGTGATTTACAAATGAGGGGGAAGCCCCCTTATATAGGGAGAGCTCCCTTACATCCATGGCTATCATCTTGCCATGTGTCATAATCCTATGCAATTCTAAGTGTAGTACAAGTGTACTACAAGTGTAGTACAATAGTACAAGGTACTACTCTCTAATGCATGTGCATTACAATGCTATACAGTACTACCATGTAGTGTATGTGCAATATAAGGCTGTACATTATAATCAAAGGGGCACTAGGAAACCCTCGAACACATGGTTTTTACGCGGGTTGTGACATTCTCCCCCACTCAATCTGGCGACGTCCTCGTCACATTCTCGGCCTGAAACTGGTCGATTCTAGTCTGGAATTGCCACAAGGCCTCGGCTGGTTCCCAACTAGTCTCACTGTCGGGTTGTCCCTTCCATCATATCAAGTACTCAAGCCTCAGCTTATAGTACTTCTGTCTTAAGACTCGGTCAGCCAGTATGCTCTCAATGTCTCTGTTATAAGAGGCCCTAACTCCTATAGGGGCTCGTTGTGACTCACCTCGATCCGGATCATCTTGGTCTTCATGGAATGGTTTCAACATACTCACATGGAAGACCGGGTGCGCTTTGAGCTTGGATGGTAGCTCAAGTTTGTAGGCCACATTGCCTACCCTTCGAAGAACTCTGAAAGGTCCCTCATATCTGCGCACCAATGCCTTATGGATCCCTTTTGTGCGAAGTACCAAATGTAGCTTTACAAGCACATAGTCCCCCACTTGTTACTGCACATCCCGTCTCTTTCGATCAGCCCACTTCTTGGAACGCTTGGCTGCCTTGTGTAGGCAAACCCGAGCCAAGTCGGTTTGTTCTTGCCACGCCTTGACAAATTTATAGGCTGCTGGGGTTGACCCTGTGTATCCCACGACAATAGTACTCGGAGTGTGAGGCTGCTGTCCCATCACAATCTCGAAGGCACTTTGGTTGGTGGCCTCACTCCTTTGCAAATTATAGGAAAACTGAGCCACATCTAGTAATTTTGGCCAATCTCGTTGCGAGGCACTCACGTCGTGTCGGAGATATGTCTTCAGTAAAGCATTCACCCGCTCAGTCTGTCCATCGGTTTGGGGGTGCATACCAGTGTTTTTAAAAACGGGCCCGGGGCGTGCCCACGGGCGAAATCGGACCAAAAAGCCCAGGGGCGTATTTGTTGGGGCGGACGCAAAACGACGTCGTTTTGCGTTAAATGAAATCAGCACATAACACCAAAACGACGTCGTTTTAACAATAAGCCTTTTAAATTTCCTTCCCGACGACTCGAACCCATGACCTAAAGCATCCCAAATCTTAACCAATGAGCTAACACGGTTGTAATGTCATTTTTACACTTCATAAATATATAATACATATTATCTATCTTAATAATAATTACAAACAATTTAATTAATCATTTACAAATTACAACAATATAAAAATATAATTTATACTTCATATAATTTATATATAAATATATATTAATATTTATAAAATTATAATTATCACACTATAGAGAGTTAATAAAGTATTAAACTCTGATAAAAATGAATTAAAATTAAAATTAAAATAATTTTATTATTCTAATTAATTAATTAACATTATTTTATTAAAATTTCGAAATGCCTCGAAAGATTCAAAAGACATACTCGGATTAATTATAATTAATATTATAATTATCACACTATATGCTCACATTTAACACTATTGCTCATCAAATTGTTTGATATTTGTGTAAAAATATTTTGATAAATATTTATTCATAGGTCTTAAGTTAATAAAGTTTATTGATAATTTATTTATTTATATTATTTTAATTTTTTAGTATTTTTATAATTTAATTAATATTATTTTATTCAAAACGCCCCAACGTTTCAAAAGGCTTACGCTCCAACGCCTCGGGGCTTACGCCTCGCCTCATTGAGGCAAAACGCCTCGCCCAACGCCCTCGTCTCTGAAAACACTGGTGCATACTAGTGGAGAAGTTTAGATCCGATTCGAGCAATTTGAACAGTTCGGTCCAGAACCGTCCCGTGAATCGTCCATCCCGATCACTAACAATGGACTGTGGTACACCCCAGTATTTCACCACATACTTGAGAAACAATCGGGCTGCCTCCTCTGCTGGACATTCTTTGCTAGCCGGAATGAAAGTCCCATACTTCGAAAACCAGTCCACCACGACCATGATGCTACCAAATCCCTCATTTTTGGGTAGCCCCACAATGAAATCCATGGGAGACACTCTCCCATGGACGCTCCGGAATTGGCAATGGTTCCAAGAGACCTCTAAGTGACTTTTGCTCAACTTTGTCTTGTTGACACACAAGACAAGTCTTCACATAGACTTCAATGTCGTCCCTCAAGTGAGGCCAGTAGTAGCGTTCCTCCACAAGTACTAGGGTGCGGTGCACACCTGGGTGACCAGCCCACTTGGAATCATGGCACTCTTGCATCACCTCCTTCCACAATTTCCCATGAAGCGGCACATATAACCGATTCCCCTTGGTATAGAGCAAGTCTCCCTCGAGCCAGAACCTCCGGGTCTTCCCCTTTGTGGCATACTCCATCAAAGACTTGGCGGTTGGATCATGGGACAATTCCTCTTTAATACGATCCACCAAGGAACCTTGTGGTCGGTTAATGGCAGCAAACTCTACCTTTCGGCTTAGTGCATCCGCAACTGTGTTGGTCTTCCCTGGCTTGTAATCCAACACAAAATCAAACTCAGCAAGGAAATCTTGCCATCTGGCTTGCTTGGGAGAGAGCTTCTTTTGAGTTTGAAAATAGCTTGTGGCCACATTGTCGGTCTTCACCACAAATTTAGACCCCAAAAGATAGTGCCTCCATGTGTGCAAGCAATGGACCACGGCCGTCATCTCCTTCTCTTGAACCGTGTATCGTCGCTCGGTCTCGTTGAGCTTTCGGTTCTCAAAAGCGATCGGATGGCCATCTTGCATCAGGACTCCTCCAATAGCAAAGTCGGATGCATCTGTGTGGACCTCATAAGGTTTGGTGTGATTTGGTAGGGCAAGGACTGGCTCTTCTATGATTGCCCGTTTCAGCTGCTCAAAGGCTCCTTGACATACTGAGCTCCATTCCCACACTCTCCCCTTCTTGAGCATATCAGTCAAGGGTGTGGTGATGGTTGAGTAGCCTCTGATGAAACGCCGATAATACTTCACCAACCCAAGGAACGATCTCAGCTCGGTAACCTTGGTTGGTGGCTTCCAATCAATGATAGCTTGGATCTTGCCCGCATCCATCCGAATCTTTCCTCCACCTACTATGTGGCCAAGGAATGGCTCCTCATGTTGGGCGAATGAGCACTTCTCTTTCTTCACATAGAGCTCGTTCTCTCTCAGAACTTGGAATACCTGTCTCTAGTGCCTCACATGCTCCTCTAGAGATCGACTATAGATAACAATATCATCAAGGTAAACAACCACAAAGCGATCTAGAAAGGGTTGGAGTACCTTGTTCATTAGAGTGCAGAACGTTGCTGGAGCATTAGTGAGTCCGAAAGGCATCACAAGAAACTTGTAAGAACCATAGCGAGTGACACACGCTGTCTTTGGCTCATCCCCCTCGGCTATCTGGACTTGGTAGTACCCCGATCTCAAATCTAGCTTGGTGAACCATCTGGCATCCCCAAGTTGATAAGATAAGTCTGCAATGAGTGGGATGGGGTACTTGTTCTTCACTGTGAGCTTGTTGAGAGCTCTATAATCGATGCACATCCTCATCGATCCATCATGCTTCCGTTGGAACAAAACCGGTGCACCATAGGGTGCTTTGGAAGGTCGCACGAATCCCGCATCAGCCAACTCCTTTAGTTGTCTCCTCAATTCTTCAAGCTCGGGAGGCGACATTCGGTATGGAGCCCTGGCTGGTGGTTGGGCAGTAGACACCAACTCGATCTTATGATCCACCTCTCTCTTAGGTGGGAGCTTCTTGGGTAACTCTGGGGGCATCACATCAATAAATGACTCTAATAGCTCCAATATCTCAAGAGGAGCCTCTTCCTCGGGCTCTAGGACCTCCTCCAGCTTCAAGGTGGCCAAGTAAGTGACTTCGTCCCTTCTCAGCCCCTTGGCTAGTTGGATTGCCGACAAAACCCGACTAGCTTGGCCAGAGTCTTGTCTTACCGGCACGAGACATTGGCATCGAGAATCAAGGATGCACAAACAATTGGCAAATGGCACTAGCAAGGCATTAATCCGATCAAGGAAATTTAACCCAATTACAAAGTCATAATCATCAAGGGGGATTACCTCAAGAGTTTCCTTGCCCTTCCAATCTCCGAGTTGTAGCTCCACCCCTTGTGCTACACTCATTGTCGGAACTTCTTTGGAATTGACCGTCTTGATCCACCCGTTGCCTTTCTCCACCTTAAGGTGTAATCTCTTTGACATTTCTTCAGATATAAAGAGATCAGAAGCCCCAGTGTCTATGAGAGCACTAACCTTGGTGCCAGCCGCCATGACATAAGTAAACATGAGTCCCTTCTGTTTGCCAAACCTTTTGGCTTTGATCGAGCTAAGCATGATAGAACCAAGCTTGAGAGTATCTCTCTCCGTTACTCCCTCTTCCCTGGCAATGGCAGAGATCTTGGTTCGTCTCGGGCAATCTCGCACCCGATGAGGGCCTTCACATAAGAAGCATGCTAATGGCTCCCTCTTCCTGTCCCTTTCTCTGGTGGACTTCCACTTGTGAATGGATGGTTTCCCCGGACCGCCCTTCTGATATTTGTCTCTGTTTCCCCTACCTTTGCCTTTGTTCTTGGAGGAGTCAAACCTCTCTGGTTTCTTGAACTCTACCAAGGATTCCGCCACGGACATGGCTCGGGTGAGGTCTTGGACATCCCTTCTTTGCAACTCTTGCTTGGCCCATGGCTTGAGGCCATCCATGAAGGAGAAGAGAGCCTCCTTCTCTCCAAGATCAGAAATTTGGAGCATGAGTTCTGAAAACTCTCGTACATACTCCCGCACTTCCCCACGTTGGGTGAGCCTTCGCAGTTTGGCTCGTGCCTCATCTTCCGCATACTCGGGATAGAATTGTTGGCGAAATTCCCTTTGGAATTCTTCCCACGTAGTAATGGCAGCACTCGCACACCTACGTCTCCACCATAATAAAGCAATATCGACAAGGTACATAGAGGCAGTATTTACCTTAGTTATGTCCTCCATGATGTTCATCCCTCGAAAGTATTGCTCCATGCCCCAAAGAAAGTTGTCTGCATCCTTTGCCGCTCAGATGCCTTTGAACTCCTTTGGCTTTGGCACATCCACCCTAGGATTGGGTGCCATAGCAAGCATGCCCCCTCCGACAGTTGCTTTGCAAGCTAAGAGCTCCCTCTTGAGCTCTTCCATCTCTTCCCGCATCGACACCACCATGGCCTCAAGGGTGTCGTTCTTCTGCGTGAGGACATCTACGGCCTCGTTGAGGGCACCTTGCATCGCTCCTTGGAGATCCTCCCTCATGGAGTTTAGCTCCCCGATGCTTCCTTCGGTATCCTCGAACATGTCCCGCATTTCCCCCACAGCTAACTCCACCTTAGCCAAGCGTGCATCCATGCTTGACATTAGGTCCCTTGAGCTGGGCTTCTTGGTTGCCCTCCCTCGAGTCTCGGGACCGTCATGAGGTTGATTGCTAGCATCGGACACGGTTGCCATCTCTTTTCGAAAGTTCTCGATGAACTTGGCTCTGATACCACTTGTCACGGGTTGCAAGCTGAAGTTGCTAGCTGTGCGGCCTTAGGCTCGGAAATGCTTCTTTGGAATGCCTAAGTCAGCCTTCCTCTTGGCTACTCAAGAGAACCGCCCACAAAGCTAGACCCACTCAAAGAAAATAAGCAAACAAGAGAGAAGATGAGGCAAAGCTAGAGAGCTTGCTATTGCTTGTATAAGTGAATGAGTGATTTACAAATGAGGGGGAAGCCCCCTTATATAGGGAGAGCTCCCTTACATCCATGGCTATCACCTTGCCATGTGTCACAATCCTATGCAATTCTAAGTGTAGTACAAGTGTAGTACAATAGTACAAGGTACTACTCTCTAATGCATGTGCATTACAATGCTGTACAGTACTACCATGTAGTGCATGTGCAATATAAGGCTGTACATTATAATCAAAGGGGCACTAGGAAACCCTCGAACACATGGTTTTTACGCGGGTTGTGACACTAACAGGTACTTAATGCCAACATTCATTCTCATTTTGTGCTTGGTCTTATTGAGTAGGCTTTGCAGAAACAGAAGACACCAACCAAAATTGAGCTTCCTGAAGGAAACCTGCATTGACTGAAGCAGGTAAACAGTTAAGATTGCTGATCATTTCTTTGTAAATTGATTCTTTAACCCTTTTTTCTCTTTTGTTGCTCACCATCTTTATTTACACTGTATGTAATTTTCGTGGTTGCGAAGGCTTCTGCAGCATAGTGTCGAAAGAATCGCTTCTTATCCTTTCATCCTATGGAAACCTCCGTATAAGCATTTCTTGGATATCTTTATATGTTTGTCACATTTAATGTGAGTAGGCCTGTTAATGGATCGGATTTGATCCGAATCCGATCTATATAGTTGGATATGAATAGGGGTTTTGATATTTAACAAACAAATCAAATTTGGATTTGCCTTCGTCAGCTCCGATAAAAATCCAATCTAACTTTAGTAGTATGTAATAATATTATTCGTTGTATTTTGTAATTTGTATAGATGCTTTATTTTTATAATTAAAACATTTATTGATAAAAGATTAAGTATTTAAAATACATGTAAATACATTGATGTATCTTTGAGGAGAAAAAAGTGAAATTGTCCCTTAATAAATGTTGTCTTATAATATAATGTTTTAAATATCTGTTAAGTAATTCATTTATCCGATTATAATCCAAAACCCGGTGGATTTGGATATGTATTAAGTTTTAAAATATCTGATAAATAATCTGATTCGAAGCCGATCCAATAAACTTTTAACAAATGTATTTGGATATATTTTTTTATAAGTGGATTTGGATATACTTAATCCTAGTCGAATTCCGATATGTTTACAGGCCTAGAGGTGAGGATAAGTTTTGTAGGAGGGAAATGCTTGTATGGAGTGTGAAATTCAATCCCAGACTACTAGTAAACACCCAAAAAATGGATTTTTTCTAAGTCCGTTCTGACCAAATAGGAAAAAAAAAGGAAGAAAAAAAGGGAAAAAGAATAATTGTGCTTAGCTGATTCCTCAATGCCATCCTCTTACTAGGAGGGTTAAAGTTTGCTCTAGGGAAAACTTGATGAAAACGACCTTCCATTCATAAACGGGGAAAAGGAGAAAAAAGAAAAAAGGAATAACTTAACTCATGTTAAAGAAAGCTTCATTGTGGTTTTTTTTTTTTTGTTTTTTTTTTCTGATAAAAACATGGGCTTTATATGCCAGAGTGGTTGTGGAAGTTTTTGATATTGGACCCATTCTGACTGGGTGAACATCAACGTGCTTCAAACAGTAAATGTCTTTTGTTTTCCTCATAATTACTCTGCTCTCTCCCTAGAAAGGAAAGAGGAAATAGGGAAAATACTGCTTGTACATATGATGAAGTTGCTGAATGTTTTGTGTTGGAGTTCTGACTAATTGCTTGTCCTCGATGCACAGAGAGATTCCTTCGAAGTATATGCCTTGGTTCCTGGACTTATGCCTGAAGAGGTTAGTATTTTTCTTTAAGCCCTCTTTTTCTTGCTCTTTGAATTGTGTTTGCTCTTGGTGCTTATTTAAACTGTTGGGTCTAAGTTTAGTACTAATTATTATTCAGATGCTCAATGACTTTTTGAACTAAGTTGATCAACAGTCATTATAACTGGTACCTGAAATGATCTTTTATCTCTCTTGAAAGTTGACACTATTTGCTGATAATACTGGAGAGAAATATATAATTAGGTGCTTGCAGTCTTCTAATCAGTTTCTATTTATATTGGAATTTTTCCAATGGTTGGTGGTACCCATCAGTCATCCAATGGTATGGCTGGTCGGCATATGCATTATATTTTTCTATCGTGTCATTAATGACAGCAATACTATTTGCCATCATTCTAAGTATGAGCACTTAAATGAGGATTTAAAACAGTTTTATCTTTTTCATTTTATAATAATACCTAAATGGCAACTCTACTGCTCTATCTGTATGGTAGAGAGATAAATGAAGGCCTGATGTGTTTTTTTTTCCTTATTTTACTAAGAATATTTTAGATTTTGGTTGTGTTTCTATTTCTCTCTCAAAACTGTTAAAAACAGTCATGGAGTCCAATTCAAGTCTGGTATAGTATTAATTGAGTACAGATTCTAATTGTTTGTTATAATCCAAATCTGTCAAATTAAGTTCCAGTAAGATTCTCTTATTTGCATGTTATGATTGAATGTATTGCTCAACTTATTATGTTGGCCTCTTCCTTTTTTGGTTGCTTTCAGGTGTTAATTCAAACATGTCCTGCAGGATATTTGTTTATAACAGGAGAACCAGAGCAGGTTGACAATCCTTGGGGCGTCATACCCTTTAAGAAGGTATCTCTTGTAATCCTAAAGATCAAAAGCACTCACATCATCCGTTTTAAGGATTGTGACTAAAAGCATATATGAGGTGACTATGATGAAAGAACAGGAGTCACCTTTTCCTGCTAAGGCACTCCATCTCAGTACTGAATGTAATCATTATATAATTGTGGCGTCTATAACTTTATAATGCCACAAGGATTTAGTTACTATTTGTTACCAAAATTAAAGGAACACCCCCCCCAAACCTCCTTTTTTTTTATCCTGTGTTGTCTCATTGGAGTTGTGCTTTTCAGGCTGTGAGGTTACCTGCCAGAATTGATACCAGTCGGACATCTGCTATGGTTAGCATACATGGCTGACTATATGTGTGTCTCCCTTTTGAGCAGGGATCGGTTTGAACTTTTCCGTAGGGTGGAACTAAAACTTTCTGGAAATATCAAGGCATGAAGGTTTATAGGGAGGAACTAAATGTCTCTTTCCAATCAGTTCTTTGTCTTTGTTGGGTCAATTTAAATTACAATAAATTGTAAAATCCAGAGTATGTTCAGCTGTGTTTTTCTGAAGCAAAAAAAAACTATCATACCTTCTGATTTACCTGTGTTCGTGTAGTAATACATACATTTTCTGTTGTAGATGTAAAAAAAATGGTCCTCTTTCCTGATTAAAAGAAATTCATTTTTTGTTTTTCAATTTTGTCTTGTATTTTATTTAGGTTTTTGAAGTTTTAGTTGACTAGTTGGATCTTTAATGTTTAGTTTGCGATTCAATTAGGTTTTTCTATTAAGTGTTTTATTAGTGATATCTTACATGATTAAAAATTTGTTGGCTTCTATGTGTTGCACGTGCTTTCTAAAATTAATTATCAACCATTTGATCTTGATTTAATTTCACGAACTCATTTTGAAAAGGGTTATTAATGTATTTGGTTTGGTTTATGTGGTTTGAGAACGAAAAAGATAACATGGCATTGGGGGTTTGGTTTTAAGTTAGGATTTGAAAATGTTGATTGAGTACGGTTTGAAAGAAGAAGATGATATGAGATTAAAGATTTTACTGTTGATTCGTAAATTTATTCATGTTCGTAGACTTGTCTTACCAAAATTTTAACAAAACACTTAATAGAAAGACGAACAAAATACATACAAAAACTAAAAGACGAAAAATGAAATTTACCTAAAAAAAATCTTTTCTATTTCGTGAATATTAGTACTTAAGGGTGGATTCGAACTGAGTTCGAGTTGAGTGAAATTCGAATTCGATTCGTGAGTAAAAAATTTATTCGAACCCGAGTAAAGAAAATTGAATTCAAGTTTAATCGTATGGTGAAATTTAAGCTTGAGATCGGTTCGCGAGTCAACTTGAACTTGATTTTGAACCAAATTTTTTAAAATAAAATAATAAATATATATTTAAAATAAAATAAATTTAATATTTATATATTTGAAATAATATATATGATATTTTTATAATATATTAAATATATATAAAATTAATTTATTAATTAAATTAATTTGATTCAAGAGCTTAATAAATCGAATTTGATATTATATGAGTTCAGCTCAATAAGTTAACCATTTAAAACCATAACTCAAACTTAATCTCGATTTAATTGATTTTCGATCCCACCTTTTTCAACCGAATATCTGCAACGAACGAACTAATGGACTTAATTTCACTGCTTCTAGTACCGGTGCACTGCATCTACAAGATTGCACAACTTTTCATTCTTTTGTCTCTTCTTATTAATAAAAATTGTTTTTGACCATTTGAAGGTTAAACTTGTCTTTCACCATTTCTTAATTTATCATTTCATTGAAATAATAATGATTTACTCTGTTTCCATTGAATTAATTAAATTATGTATTCTCTAAGTTGTGCACAGGAAAAAAATTATGAAGTAGTAAAAGATCATTTTGCCCTTCAAACGGTCAAAAACGTTTTTGACTGACACAGACTATTAATTTCTAATGCGATTACTTAAAGTATAAAGAGTGTTTGCCTAGGCTATAATTACAATATGGCATTTGAGACTAATTAACCCCCAAAATATTTTTGCAAAAATAAAATAAAATTTTGTTACTATATTGAATTTTAATGGCACAATACTTTGATTTTCTCTTCATGTTTCTTACGATATAATAAAAATAAATATTTATTTATAAATATAATAAAAATATTGACATGAAACAATGACTAAATCTATTTTTGGATATTTTAAGGTCCGTTATTATATTACCTATAAACTTATAGAGTCCATTGTACGGGCACGACCATTATCATCATTCTATAGTAATAATGAATGGATTATGAATTTTACATATTGTAATTGAGTTTATTATCATAACCAAATCGAACAGTGAACCAATTG
This sequence comes from Bretschneidera sinensis, assembly GCA_023935145.1. Classification (NCBI taxonomy): domain Eukaryota; kingdom Viridiplantae; phylum Streptophyta; class Magnoliopsida; order Brassicales; family Akaniaceae; genus Bretschneidera; species Bretschneidera sinensis. Next base: position 75,097,221 of record CM043704.1, read on the forward strand.
AAGTAATTGATTGGTGGTTCACTAAGTCAGTTAGTAGACTCAAATCAATGCTCAAACAACAAGTTCATAAAAATTTGTTGAAAAATAATAATAACACTAATCATATTATAGTAATTTTGATTATTCTATGCTATTAAATATTGATTATGTTACATTAAATACTTGTGTAGATGTAAGATGAATAATTTATTATTATATGCTAACTCAAGCTTAAGAAACCTAATTGTAAATCAAATCTTAACAAATGATAAATGTTTTGGTGTACCACTCAAATTTACCCTTTTGGGTGGGAGTGTCCCGAAATTTATTGCTTGCATCCTCATCTTCAAGATTTACATTTAAATGCAATTAATTAGACTGTAAATGAATCAAGTTGAATAGCTCCATGCTCAAACTTCACTTAAATTATTTAAATATTATCTCGAGCTATGTTCGATTAAAGATCGCGTTTTAAAAATTTTACTCGAACTTGGCTCCTGAGCTTTTTTAGGCGAGTGAGCTTAAACTCGAGTTCAAGTTTAATTAATCGTTGTCAAGTTAATTAACGTTTGAATTACAAATGTTCCATAATTAATTTAATTTAACAAATGATACAATATTAAACATGTATATTTGCAAATAAAAAATTCATGAAATATAAAAAATAAATTATTAAAATAAAACCATATTGTATCAAAACTAAAATATCAATTATAATTTATTTGTTTGAAAGACAAACAATTAAAACATAAGATATATGTATGTCAATCTAAACAATAAATATTTTTAATCTTATTAAAAATCTCAAAAGCTCTCAAGACATTGTCTATAATGCTTTGTCGAAAAAAAAAAAAAAAAAGCCTCACTACTAAATCAACGTTATGGTATCTTCAAACTTTCAATACCAAAACAATATGATCCATCCATGTTAGGGGTGTTCAAGCGGTCGGTATGATGGTTTGAAAATTTTAATTGATTTTGTTGGTACAATTTTTTTTTAAATGTTTCGATCGACTTACCGTAGGTCTTTCGACCATCAATTAACCGAATTAATTTTGATCGGTTAATGGCCCAATTTTCCGAATTTACTATATTTTATATTTTACTTAAATCACTTGTTAGTTATTATATTTAATATATTATTAATCTTAACTTATATAATTTCTAAGTAGGAGTTTTAATATTTATATACTTGTTTATTATTATATTTAATTAATTTCTAATCACCTAAACGATCGTAACGATATTGTTTTTCCACCGCCAACCGTCCAAGATATTGATATACACTATTTAACTGATCGAAATAGTATCAATTAACTGATTAGCCAAACTACCAAAACAATTCAATTAATTAGTTTTCACCGATTAATTAACACCCCTACATAAATATATATTGTCTAAGTAAAAATTTGAAAAAAAAAATTAAACAAAGGTGCAAACCCGGTGAATTGGGTTTTAAAAACTTTTTGTAAATAACAAATAAGTTTTTAAGCACTTTATAAAATCAAACAAGAACAACAAGTATTATGGTGTTTGATATTAAAGGGGTACAAAAGAGAAAATGCATACTCTGTTTATAGTGGTTCGACAATATTGGTATTTCTCTGATCCTGCGTCCACTCTCTTCGAGGAACCTCCTTGAAATATTTCACTATCTTGTCAAGCAACTTCACGGGTGTTATCCAAACCGTACAATGATATCTTCTAATTAAGGAAGTCTACAAGGAAATATTTAACACCTAAACACTTTAAAAGTTACACCAATTCTTTTTCTTTATAATGATGCCAATTGAAAGTTTGAATACAAGAGAGATTTGTGAAATGCTTTTTCAAAGAAGATAATCTCTCTTTCAAGTACAAAACTTTAAGAATGACTCATAAAGGATTTTGAAAGCTTTAAAGAGTTATAAATGAGATCAAGAGTGTATTGAATGATCAAGAGTTGTTAGTCAGCTCATTTAACAGGGGTTTATATAGTTTTAACCCATAGAGTTGTTACTCACAAAATAAGGTTGTTGGGGAGTATAGCCATTATTTTTCGGGCATTCAGTCGACTGGATACGTTTGAATTCAAACTTCTGTGTCAGGTTCTTCATTCATTCGATTGAAAAGATTGTTTAGTTGACTGGATAAGAAGGTAGAAGTTTTTCGACTTTCATTAAGTTAACTGAATAACTCATTCGATCTGAAATAGAGTTTTCTCTGTTTTCATGTTGTTTTATAAAAATAATTTCACTCAAAATCATTTTGATAAAAATACTTTTAAATCAAAATGAGCCATATAGTGAGTTAGGTACTTGAAAAAAAAGATTTACATTAGTCAAACATCTATCTTAGTACCTAATCTTGATTTTCAATTTCTTCTTTGGTTGAGTACTTAGTTTGTCAAGTACTGGTTGTCTTTGAAGGAGCGTCTTTGCAGCTTTAAACTCTTAGATAAATTGGTTAGCACAATTTAATATATTTTTTTCATCGTTAAAATCAATTTAGGGTCAACAATCTCCTTTTTCATGATGACAAAACCATGTTGAGAAAAACTCTTTAAAAAGACTAAGTGTTTGGTTTCTTTTAAAATAAAAAATGGACAAAGTCTCTTATGTTTTTACAATAAAAACCTATTGGAAGTTTCTAAAACAACTAAACCAGCAATATAAGCAGTTTATATGTAAGTTATTTTAATCATTTAAAATACTTAAGGAGTAAGGCTCCCCCTAAATCTATGCATACATACACTTTTTAGATATTTTCTTCTTTTTCACCCCTTTTTTTTCCATCATCACGAAAGGAATAATAAATTATAGAGAAGTAAAAATTTATTAACATAGATAAAAAGGTAAGAATAAAAAAAACATGCATATAAATTTGAGCATAAAATAGATAGGATAAGCTTTCCCGGAAAGAATAAAAAACATGAATATAGAAACTCAAACAAAGGCATCTAGAATATTTGAAAGTAAACATACATATGAGGAAAGATAAGGCTTCCATGAACCAAAAAAATAAACATCTATACATAAAAGTTAAGGCTTCCCATGAGCCAAAATAAAAGCATCCAAAACAAATGTTGTAACGACCCATCCCAGGTTGGCCACCCCCAAGATAGTGTCGTCACTTTTTGAAATCCTAGCATGACACATATATGCAACAATAAAAATAATACAACTACAATTGTTTACATCGCTCCTCAACCCTTAGTAGGGGAGATACATTATTCATATCTCAACTTAAACATTTTATACCACATAATATGCTTGAAAATTTACAAATAAATTTTTATTTTATTTTCTCATGAGTTTGAAGATGTGAACCACGTGGCTTACAGATAATGACTTCGTCTGAATCTCAACTCACCAAACTATCTGTCATGCCTGCTACCTGAAATCATTATACAATGAGGAGTGAGCTTCACAAGCTCAGTGAATTAAACTTACTAGAAGTATTCAATTTGTATAAGCAGTCTTCCAATATTCATTCGTCTATATATTATATATTTTGATAATAACATTTTATTATCACTACTCATATCAAATCCACATCCTTTATAAATATCTTATTTTCATATAATTAATCATCATTTCATATTTCCATATTTTTTCTCAGCATAATTGTCTCTTTGTATGACTCATTCATCTATAAATAAATTTACAATCATGAATAACACTTTAGCATCTCAAGTAATAACAATCAATATTTAAGCAAATGCAATGCATGAATTTAAATGTTATTATTATTGGGAACATCTTCCCACATGTCGGCATGTTTTTATCTTAGACTAGCTGCCTTCCCGGTTCTTTCATTCTAATTTAGACCGACTGCCTTCCTGGTTCCTTTATTCTCATTTAGACATGCTGCCCTCCTGGTTCTTTTATTTCCAATATATACCGGCTGTCACGGTTTTCATTTAGATCGGCTGCCCTCCCGGTTCTTTTATTTTCATTTAGACCGGCTGCCTTCCCGGTTCTTTTCTTTTCATTTAGATCCGACTGCTTTCCTAGTTCTTTTTTTTTTCATGCATATGCATATCAATAATGATATGAAATATGCATATGAACAATAATATAGAAACAAGCACGTCTTCAAACATTCAAATTAGCTATCCTGATTATTCTCAAATTATTATTTGAAAAATTTCACTAAATTCCTCTACTCATAAATCATATCAAATCATCAACTATATATCGTCAAGATCCACTAAATTCCTCTCCTCATAAATCATATCAAATTATCAACCATAGCTTGTCCAAAATTTCACTTATCGCTTTTATTATTAAATCGACTCATTATTCTAATAATATTATTTCTCATAAAATAATTCTCTAAACATCCACTATTCCTATCATACCTATCAACCAATTTTTCATCTTCCACCAAAGCATAAGTTAATGATTTATTCTAATAATATTACTATATATTTCATATTTATCTTGATTACTTAAAGTAAATCTAACTCACCACGTAGCACTTAGAGTTACCCGTTGATCAACTCCTTGCCTTTCTTGCTCCTCTCAGCAATTTTCCCCTGTTGTTGATCATCAACACCTGGTATAATATTTATATTAAAATTTCTAATTTATTCTTCAATTCCTTCATAATTCACACCATTTGAAAATTCCTACATTGAACCGGGAAATTTCATGTATGCTAGATTTCAAAAAATAAAACTCGCATTATTACCTTTTGTTTTTCTTAGAGCTTCTCATGCCTTTCTATAAAATTTTCCCATAAACCCCTTCAAAATTTTACTCTTTCAATCCCCAAGTGTTTAAAGAAATAGAGTAGTTTGAATTGAGGAAAGGAGAAAACTAAATAGGATTTGGTAAGAAATGAATAAATAAAGGAAAAACTATATATATATATATATATATATATATACTCACCGTTTGCAAAAATCCTTGTGTCTTGCATGCACAATGCATGCAAGGCAAAGGCTACACCTGGGCGTCTAGGTGTAGCCACCTCTTTTTTTTTTTTCCCCCTTTTTTCTTTCTTTTTTCTTCTTCTTATCCTTCTAGTGACACATTTTTTTCTTTTCCTTTTCTTTGTATCCGTATCATCACGCGTCCATTTTTTTTCAAAAGAATTATTTTATTCAAATAATAGACCTTTCATATATATATTATTTTATTTTAATTCTATATCATATTTATCAAATTACTTCTTTACCCATACTTTAAGAACACGGGTATTACAATTCTACCCACCTTATAAAAATTTCGTCCCTGAAATTTCCTTATCCAACTCAAAAACAATTGTGAATAATATTTCTTCATAGTTGCCTCATGCTCTCACGTAATCTCTTCAACATATTTATTCCACCACGGAACTTGAATTAATGGAATTACTTTATTACCCAAGACTTGTTCTTTTCTGTCTAAATTTCTCATTGGTACTTATACAAAAGTCAAACCTTCCTGAATTTTCTACAGCTTGGCTCAAAATATTATGAGATTCATCATGTAAACGTTTTCGTAAAAGTGAAACGTGAAATATATTATATAACTACTTCAACTTTGGAGGCAAATCTAGGCTATTCGTAACTAGCCCAACTTTCTCAATAACCTCATAGGGTCCCACATACGTCGAACTTAACTTTCCTTTCTTTTGAACCTCAACACACTTTTCCAGAGATGTTTCTAAATACACTCAATCACCTACTTGAAATTCAAGAGGTTTTCTTCTATTATCAACATAGCTAATCGGTCTACTCTATGCTGCTTTAAGGTTCTCTCCAACCAGTTTGATCCTCTCAGTTGTTAACTTAATTATTTATGGATCAAATATATTTCTCTTTCTCACTTTTCCTAACACATAGGAGTTCTACACCTCCTATCATACAATGCCTCAAATGATGCAATTCCTATACTAAATTGATGTTGATTATTATAAGAAAATTCAATCAATGGCATGTAAGCATCCCACTTACTGAGAAACTCATCACATTTACCCTTAACATATCTTCTAGTACCCTATTAATCATTTCTATCTACTCATCTGTTAGAGGAAAAAAAGTTATACTAAACTGCAACTGTGTACACATGGTTTTCTGAAAGCCTCTCAAAAACCAAGATGTAAATCTAGCATCTCTAAATGACACTGTAGCTTGAGGTTTCAACCCAAGAGGGGGGGTGAATTGGGTTTATAAAAACTTTTTGTGGAATTAATATAAGTTTATAAAAACTAATAAGCAACAAATAATAAATACAAGTAATGAGCTGTAAATAAAGAGTTTAAGGAAAGAGGATGCAAACACAGTTATAGTGGTTCGGCAATATCGGATTCGTTCCGACCCTACGTCCACTCTCTTCAAGGAACTCCTTAAAGTAATCCACTAAGAAAACTTAGTCGCACAACTTAGCCGGGTGTTGCACAAACCGTACACAAGCAAATTATAGGAATTGCTTAAACCAAAAAATCTCCTTCATTTCGGAAGTTTCCCCTTCCTCTCAGAAGTAATCCCTTTACAAAGATGGTGTAAAGTAAAAAAGGTAGAGAGACAACAAATGAAAGCTTATTACAACAGAAATGTCTCTATTTCAAAGTAAAGCTTGAAGAAATAGCTCAACAAGATTATTTCAAAGCTTTTTGTGTTTCAAGAGTATAAAAACTTGATTATGTGAGATCAACTCTTTTTGAATATGTGCTGCATATTTTTAAATGCTTAACTGAATGGGTTTATATAGCAATCAATTAATATGGCCGTTTAGGACTTTAATTTGAAAAAGATTTACTTTAAAACGTTCAGATTTGGAGTCCAACGGTCATATTTTTGAATTACCAGTCGACTGGGTCGAGATACCAGTCGACTGGGTTCACTTGAAAAATACTCGTTTTCAGACCTTCTAGGTATCCAGTCGACTGGTATATATCATCCAGTCGACTGAGGACTTTCTGGCCATTTTACCAGTCGACTGGGTTGATTCATCCAGTCGACTGGAAACTTACTGGTCAAAGTACCAGTCGACTGGGTTGTTTCATCCAGTCGACTGGGTACCTTTTGACCTATATACCAGTCGACTGGTATATGTACCCAGTCGACTGGGTTGTCTTCCAACCCAGTTTTCCTTCTGTTTTTCATCAAAAATATTTTAAAAATAATGATTTTAGAAAAACTTTTTGTGTTTGAGCCACTGAACAAGCTAATACAATGTATGAGTTAGACTTACATTGGTTCTAAACCTTAAGACCTATACTAGATCTTCAGTCTTCACTTGATACTTGATTTGGTTCGAGTTTTTACACTTTGTTCCTTGGTTGAATGTGTTTGATCCTTAATGCAACTTAGTTTAAACATGTTAGTTAAATAACAGTTGTGTTTTGCCATCATTAAAATACGGGCGAGGGTCAACAGACACTATGCTCAATAGTACTCCATACCACCTCACAATCTCAGCTACATACTGTTCAACACCTTTTTAGGACTATAATTAGTTTTAATTGGAAGAAATTAAGTTGACTTAGAAAGTCTATCTACTATCACTTACACTGTATCGTAACCTCTCTGGGTATGGGAAAATTTTGAACAAAATCCATACTCACATTTTTCCATGGTCATTCAAACACAGGAAGAAGCTATAATAAGCATCCCGGATGTTTATTCTATAACTTTACTTGCTAACAAACCAAATATCTAGAACTATATTCAGCTACATCTCTCTTTAATCCTGATCACCAATAATTTTGTCTCAATCCTCTATATATTTTTTTGTTACTCGTTTGCATCAAATATACATTATCATGTGCCTCTCTCAATATCTCACTTCTCAAATCTGCATCATTGGGAATACAAATCCTATGTTCTAATACCAAAACACCGTCATTTCTAATTTTGAACTCATATTGCTTTCTACTAAGCACACTTCTCTATTTCCTCATCTCTACCTTGCATCTCTCACAATTATTTTACTATGGATGACTGTACACCCATGTTTGCTTACAATGATCCTCTATCCCTGCTATTCAACTTCATTCTTATCTCTCTTAAATCTATCATCAATTTCACATCAAGACTTTCAATAGCAATTAATCTTCTTGTAGATTTTCTTCTCAATGCATCAGCTACCACATTCGTCTTCCTTGGATGATAGTGAATTGTACAATCATAGTCACAAATCAATTCCATCCACCATCTTTGCCTCAAATTCAACTCTCTTTGGGTAAGTAAATATGTCAAACTCTTATGATCAATGAATATCTCACAAGTGGCTCCATACAGATGATGTCTCCAATCTTTAAAGTAATCACTATGACAACCAACTCTAAGCTATGGGTGAGGTAATTTCTATCATTATTCTTTAATTGCCTAGAAGCACATGCCATTACCTTCTCATGTTGTATCAACACACATCCCAACTCTTGATGGGATGCATCACTATATATTACAAATCCTTCATCACCATAAGGAAGTATCCATACTAGAGCTGTAGTCAATTTCTCCTTTAGTAATTGAAAAATTTTCTCACACTTCTCACACCATACAAATCTCACATCTTTCCTAGTCAGTCTGGTCAACAGTGTTACAATAATAGAAAAAATTATGAAAGAATCTTCTATAATAACCAGCTAACCCCAAGAAGATTCTAATCTCAGTCGCATTAGTTGATCTCTCCCAACTTAACATTGCCTCTACTTTTTGTGGATCAACTGTTATGCCATTTCTCAATCTGACATGCTTCAAGAAAGTTATCTTATTCAACCAAAATTCACATTTAGAAAACTATAGCATACAATCTCATTTTCATCAAAATCTCCAACATAATTTCTAAATATTTTACATGCTCTTCCTTATTCTTAGAATACACCAAGATGTTATCAATGAACACAACCACAAGATTATCAAGAAATGGTTTAAAAATTTTATTCATCAAGTCCCTTAATTTTGCTGGAGCGTTAGTTAATCCAAATGACACCACAAGAAATTTATGACCATAACGTGTCCTAAAAGTAGTCTTAGGCACGTCTCCCTTCTCTATCCTCAATTGATGATAACCTTATCTCAGGTTTATTCTTGAAAATACCCTTGCTCCATACAACTTCTCAAATAAATCATTTATCCTGGGTAAAGGATATTTGTTCTTAATGGTTATATTATTCAACTATCTATAGTCTATACACAATCTCATTGTTCCATCTTTCTTCTTCACAAACAGTACGTAGGCGCTTCATGACGATGCACTAAATCGAATAAATTTTTTATCTAACAACTTTTGAACTTTCAACTCTCTTAACTATGTGGATGTCACTCTATAGGGTACTATAGATATATGTGATGAATCTGGTATCACATCAATAGATAATTTAATCTCCTTATTGGGAGATAATTAGACAACTCATCAAGAAATACATTAGAATAATCTTTTACCACTAAGATTTATTTTAACTTCATATTTTCTTTTTTAGAATCCATTATGTATTAAAAAAACTCCTCACAACCCTTCTTTAACCATCTACTAGTAGTTAGAGCAAAATAAGATTGTTCGAGAGTATCTTATGTTCTCTCTGAAAGTTAAACTCCTCATGTCCATATCTTGAACACTACATTCTTTCTAAAACAATCAACCATATTCAAATATAATAAATCAGCTTCAGATTCTCTATCACTGATACGAATCACACAACTATTGTAAACATTTATGATTATCACTCTATCTCTAGTGGGAACTTCAACAATACTATTATGCATCAAAGGACTAATACATCAATAAACTTTATAAATACATTGGATGCAAAATAATAGGTTACACCAGGATTAACTAACATTGATATGTCCACCTTTTCTACATACAAAACACTTCAAATTAGGATAATTTTAGGATAAATATCTTATCTGATTATATCTATAACAAACTTTTGTCTCTCAATCTTACATCAGATTACCACTTTCCCTTGGCGGTATGCTTACTTCTTTTGCTATGACTTTTAGTTTCCATAACCTGTCTTCCAAATTTAAGGGTCCCACCGATATTACTCTGAGCTACAGAAGCAATAGATCCTGTTTGCCTCTGACTCTGTACTACAGTTTCTTGTAATAAGGAATGCCCCATCTAGGGTGGTCTTTCACCCTATATACTCATACTACCACTATCTCTAAAACCTCATGTCTAAGTCTCTTTAACCACTATTTCTCTTTCCCTTAAATTCAATCACATATTTTTCAATATGGAGTGCTATATCCACCAACCTGACATAATTTATATACCTTATGTAAGATAATTTCGATCAAATATTAAAATATAGATCATCTATGGACCTCTTACACTTCTTCTCCTCTATGTCTACCATTTTCGATACAAACCTTGATAAGGCCACAAATATGCTATCATGCCGAGCCGCAGCCAACATATTTTACCTCAACTAAATGAAAATTCTCTTCTACTGGGATCTGAAAGTATATGAGCAATTTTTATAAAAGAACAAGCCTCCTTAAACTTATTCCAAGTTAAGGGTCTATCAACATATGTACTTACTTTCGGGAAGAGTATCCTCCCATCATTCTAAAGCTTCTTCTTCTAACTCAAACGAAGCAAAGGTGACCTTCTGTCTGTCAGTCGCGGGAAAAGTACAAAAATAATCTCTCTACATCTCATGAATAAACTCACATTTTCCCTTTTGAATGTCTACCATTATTGGATTTACAACAACCTCAGGCATTGCTCTAGCCTGTTCGTTAAGTCTATGCTATAGACTATCAATTCTATCATTTGTTATATTCATTTTCTCAAGAGTATGAGCAAAAGCTTCTCTTAGCTCATCTCTTTCAACTCTATATTCTCTCATACCCCCACTAATGTCAATTATACTGTCAACATGTTCCCTTATAGAAACCATAGATTCAGACTCAACTTCCATCTTAACCTCAGCTCATTTAAAAAAATTGGGGCCTACCACGCCCACTCAAATCAACAATTAACTCTAGCTCTAGCACGTCCATGTGTCATCCTTAGACTATTCATTAAAATATAATTTATTTTAATCTTGCACTTTCTTTCTTTTTATGCAGTCTACAGAATCATAAAACCTAATGCTCTGATACCAAAATTGTAACGACCCATCCCGGGTTAGCCACCCCCGAGACAGTGTCGTCACTTTTTGAAATCCCAGCATGACACATATATGCAACAATAAAAATAATACAACTGCAATTGTTTACATCGCTCCTCAACCCTTAATAGGGGAGATACATTATTCAGATCTCAACTTAAATATTTTATACCACATAATATGCATGAATATTTACAAATAAATTTTTATTTTATTTTCTCATAAGTTTGAGGATGTGAATCGCATGGCTTACAGATAATGACTTCGTCTGAATCTCAACTCACCAAACTATATGTCCTGCATGCTACCTGAAATCATTGTACAATGAGGAGTGAGCTTCGTAAGCTTAGTGAATTAAACTTACTAGGAGTATTCAATTTGTATAAGTAGTCTTTCAATATTCATTCATCTATATCTTATATATTTTAATAATAACATTCTATTATCACTACTCATATCAAATCACTATCCTTTATAAATCTCTTATTTTCATATAATTAATCATCATTTCATATTTCCATATTTCTTCTCAGCATAATTATCTTTCTGTGTGACTCATTCATCTATAAATAAATTTACAATCATGAATAGTACTTTCGCATCTCAAGTAATAACAATCAATATTTAAGCAAATGCAATGCATGAATTTAAATGTTATTATTACTGGGAACGTCTTCCCACATGTCGACATGTTTTTATCTTAGACCGATTGTTTTCCTGGTTCTTTCATTCTCATTTAGACCGGCTACCTTCCCAGTTCTTTCATTCTCATTTAGACTGGTTGCCCTCCCAGTTCTATTATTTTCAGCATATACCTGTTGTCACGGTTTTTATTTAGACCGGTTGCCCTCCCGGTTCTTTTATTTTCATTTAGACCGAATACTTTTCCGATTCTTTTATTTCATGCATATACATATGAATAATAATGCGAAATATGCATATGAACAATAATATAGAAACAAGCGTGTCTTCAAACATTCAAATTAGTTATTCTGATTATTCTCAAATTATTATTTGAAAACTAGAATCACTCCCCGGTAACGGCGTCAAAATTTGGTGTGCTGTTGCAGGCAACCAAAACTGAAACCTATATTCCTAAAAATACATGTATTAGTATGAGTAAGGATCATTCCCATAGATAGTATCTAGCCTAGTGCCAAATTGTTGAGAATTGGCCGCCATATTTGCAATCAAGTTTCTCGCGGCCTCGAGAGTTTTATCCACCAAAGCTCTTCCACTAGCGGCATCAATCATGCTCCTATCAGTGGGTAAAAGGCCTTCATAGAAATACTAAATAAGTAGCTGCTCACTAATTTGATGATTGGGGCAGCTTGCACATAATTTCTTGAAACGCTCCCAATATTCGTTTAGGGACTCTCCGTTGTTCTGCCTTACACCACAAATTTCTTTTCGAATGTTGGCCACCCTTGAAGCTGGGAAATATTTCTCCAAAAACAACCTCTTCATCTCGTTGCATGTGGTAATACTCCCGGAGGGTAGATAATAGAGCCAATCCTTAGCCGAATCCTTTAAAGAAAACGGAAAGGCTTTTAATTTAATTTGCTCTTCAGTCACCCCCGTGGGTTTCATACTCGTGCATACCGTATTAATCTCCTTTAGATACTTGTGAGGATCTTTACCTGCATGGCCATGAAAAGTGGGAAAAAGATGTATTAGTCCTGATTTTAATTCAAAATTAATGGTAGTATCTAAAGTAGGGAACATTATGCATAAGGATTGTTGATTTAAATCAGGGGCAGCAAGCTCTTTCAAAGTTCGATTTCCAGCCATGACTTCCTCCTCTTCTAAATCAAAATCGCTAGCAAATAAGGGATTAAGAGCTGGATCATTCTCTTTAGAATTTCTCCGAGCTTCCCTCCTTAACCTGCGTAAAGTTCTCTCTATTTCTGAATCGCACTGTAAATCACAGATCAGTCATCTTTGCTGATTAAACTGTATTGATTCAAGAAGAACTAGGAGATGATCCATATATGCTTGGAAAGATCCAGATGTCTATTTTATGGAGAATTTACGGCTCGTAAATATGATTTTTCTAGAGAAAGTTATGGCAGTTTTAGTAGACAAAGGTCAGGTTGTGCATGATTTCAGCGTGGCAGAAGTGAAGGGGCTATTAAGTTCTGATTTTTTTTCAATTTTTTTTAAAAAATTTCAAGAACAAAATAAGGATCAGAAGAAGCAAAAAAAAAAAATCAACTAAAATCACTCCCCGGTAGCGATGCCAAAATTTGGTGTGCTGTCGCAGGCAACCAAAAATAAAACCTATACTCCTAAAAATACATGTAGTAGTGTGAGTAAGGATCGTTCCCACGGAGAGTATCTAGCCTAGTTTTATGCTACGTGAACAAGGATGAGGGGATTTGAGTATAACGAAAACAATTTTTAGAAAAACAACTAATGAACAATTCAAATTGAAGTATCGAAATCAATCAAAAGAACAAACCTTGGTCTAAGTCAACATCCACCATTGGAATTTTACAACTGATCATCGATGCAAGTACATATCAATTCACATTTTGAATATTCACCATTGGACCTATTTTCCTATCTCGCATTAGTCACAATTTATTAGAAAACAAGCGATCTACTTAACCCTAACTACTAAACGACCCAAGACAAGCGCTAAAAGTTTAATCTAGTAACAGCCTTAAGAATTAGAGAGATCGATGAAGCTAAACAACACAAGCACAAACGGTTGCATTTAATTTAGTCGAGCGTTCTTCCTAAGATCTAATAATTTCTGACATAGTAAATCATTAAATCTTAGTTGCTTCACAAATTAGAGGGATCAAACAATTACAAATTTGATATCTAACCTAGTAGTAGATTGCAACAAATAATAAACTAGTAGGTCTCCTAGTAATTAAATGAGACAATCATGAAAAGAGGGACAAAAAAAATCCGATACTCAAAGCGTAAATTGAACAATAAAAACATATTAGATCTCACAGTTTTATTGATTCCAAGGCTTCCGTTTTCTTGTACTAATTATAAAAGTTTAGCCACGCAGGGCCATGATGAAAACTCGAAGGAGAAGTTAGAGAAGAGGGGAGAGAGAGGCGTCCCAAAAGTCTGATGATTTCTTCCCTCTTATACACGTTATTTTCAGTATTAGAAACCCTACAAGGTTTCTTAAAAATATTCTAAATATTATCCTAAAATAACAATATCCAAATCTGACTAATTTAAGGAAAATATTAAAAACAAAATAAAGTCCTAATACAACTAGGAAATTGGTGTTTTCAGCATGAATTTTCGTGCATCAGATTTGGAAACTTCCAAAAATAAATTGCATCAAATCAGCGTATTAGAATTGCAGGCTAAGGGACTTTCCAGAACTGTAACAATGCAGGTGCAGTAACTCCAAGCCCAGTTTTGACCTTGATGCAACTAGCATCTCTCAAAACTCAAAACATGAAAGTTGTAGAGATTTTTCTTGGCGTTCCGTAGTATCTTGAATCATCTCAATTGAAGCTCGAATGAGAGAGTTATACTCAGATCACGAAGCGATGTCAATTGTCTGAAATCGCCCGATTAGTTTCGTTTTGCACTTAACGCCTCCATTTGCATCCTAAATCAAAATATAAGAATAATGAGTACATTTAGGCACTAAGTAAGTATAAAAAAACTAAACATTAAGGGAGAAAAAAATGACATTTTGCATTCTCATCAATGTATATGAACAATAATATAGAAACAAGCATGTCTTCAAACATTCAAATTAGTTATCTTGATTATTCTCAAATTATTATTTGAAAAGTTCCACTAAATTCCTCTCCTCATAAATCATATCAAACCATCAACCATAACTCGTCAAGATCCACTAAATTCCTCTTCTCATAAATCATATCAAATCATCAACAATAGCTTGTCAAGAATTTCACTTATCACTTTTATTATTAAATCGACTCATTATTCCAATAATATTATTTCTCATAAAATAATTCTCTACACATCCACTATTCCTATCATACCTATCAACCAACTTTTCATCTACTACCAAAGCACAAGTTAATGATTTATTCTAATATTATCACTATATATTTCATATTTATCTTGATTACTTAAAGTAAATCTAACTCACCACGTAGTACATAGAGCTACTCGTGGACCACTTCCATGCCTTTCCTGTTCCTCTCAGCAATATCCCCCGGTTGCTGATCATCAAAACCTGGCATAATATTTATATTAAAATTTCTAATTTGTTCTTCAATTCTGTCATAATTCACACCCTTTGAAAATTCTCACATTGAATTCCGGGAAATTTCATGTATGCTAGATTTCAAAAAATAAAACTCATGTTATTACCTTCTGTTTTTCTTAGAGCTTCTCGTGCCTCTCTATAAAATTATCCTGTAAACCTCTTCAAAATTTTACTCTTTCAACCTTTCTTTCAGTCCCCAAGTGTTTAAGGAAATAGAGTAGTTTGAATTAAGGAAAGGAGAAAACCAAACAGGATTTGGTAAGAAATGAATAAATAAAGGAAAAACTAAATACACACACACACACTCACCGTTTGCAAAAATCGTTGTGTCATGCATGCATAATGTATGCAAGGAAAAGGCTACACCTGGGTGTCCAGGTGTAGCCACCTCCTTTTATTTTCCTTTTCCTTTTTCTTTTTCTTTTTATTTTTTTTTCTTCTTATCCTTCCAACGACGCATTTTTTATTTCTTTTCTTTTTCTTTGTATCCGTACCATCATGTGTCCGTTTTTTTTCAAAAGAATTATTTTATTCAAATAATAAACCTTTCATGTATATATTATTTTATTTTAATTCTATATTATAATTATCAAATTACTTCTTTACCCATACTTTAAGAACACGGGTATAACAAATATCAAAGTAAAATATTCTAAAAATGCATGAAAATGAAATGTAACTTACAAAATATGAGATTTGCAAAAATAAAACTAAAGGATGATAAAGAAGATAGACATAAATGCTTTTAGTCTTAAGGAAGAGGAGAAGAACCAAAGTCATAGAGCTGGTCTTGAATCTGAGCTAGTTGAACTTGAATTTGAGCATTCTAGTCTCTGACCGCAGCAAATTAGCTCTGTGATTCAGCACGAAAGAATGAGAAGTCATTATATACTGATGTCATCCTGATCCTCAAGTTTTCAAGCTTGACATCAGTGGCTTATTGCATGTGGTTTACAGAGAGTTGGAGACTTGCAATTGCTTGAAGGATGGCATCTCGAGAGCGAACAACCGTTGTGCTTCCTTGACCTCTAGTAGGTCTCTGAAAAATCCTAGGAACTTCTTGTTCCTCTTCTTCCTCACCAGGTACCTCATCACCAATCCTGATGTTCCTTCCAAGATTTGAGACTACAAAGTTATCCTTTATCGTACACCCCATCTTCTTAAAAGAAGAGACATTGATCACATCAGCCTGATCAAGTTCTTGTGACTCGTTCTTCGGAAGAGGAATTCCATAGTATTGAAGGATATGGGTAATGAGCATGCCATAAGGTAGACCACCAGTATTGCTCCCAAGATTGAAAACCATATTACTAAGGATAGGTGGGTAAAGGTTGTAAGGTGTTCCGATTTTGAGGCAGTAGATAAGGAGTATGTCTAATTTGGAGGGACTGTTTCTATTACCCAACCTAAGATTAAGAGTCTAATTGATGACAAGGTTCAACATTCTAGAGTCTAAAGGAATGTCATGGTATGTGTTATAGGTTTGGATACCATAAGTATAGGTTCTGTCTCATTTGACAACTCTAAAGATTTTTTCATAATTAAAGTCTATAGGCTATCCATCTCCTACGCATTTTATACTTGTTGTGAGTTTTAAATTACTCGCAAGCGCACGAGTCGTTTGCAATATAGTGTGTGCAAGTGTGAGGTCGAATCCACAGGGAATTGCGTTGTGAAAGTATATTTTCAATCTAAATTAACTCTATCTTAACCTAGTTCCGAATTTTGAATGATAATTTGTAAAATAAATTAAAACTAAATTAAATTGATTTTAAAACTAATAATAAAAAGCACTAAGGTTTCCGAATCCACCCCACCGAAGTTAAGCATACATGTTCTAAAAATATAGCCTATCAAAACATTCTATGAATCCAACTATAAGACAAAAAACAAAGAATATCCCAACTAAACCAAAAGCACCCGATGTATCCGCTCTTAACAAATCACAAAGGGAATCCAATTTAATCGAAAAGCATTCAATGTATCCATCAGATGAAACACAAAGAAAATCCAACAGACAATTTAAACTCAATCAATTATAAGATTAACTCAAATAATTGACAGAACATTTATACTAAAAATTGTCAGATTTGTACAAGCAAATCTGAACTACTACGCCAAACAACGGCGGGGCTTCATCTTCAACCTTAGCTGAAGAGTCTAGCCACTCATAACTATAAAACTATAATAACAAGTGCTAAACATTTAAACTAAAACAACTGAATATAAAGAAATAAATAAAAAACTTTACATGGGAGAAATTCCACTCGCTGACGGGCGGCGCTTCCCCTCGTGGTAGCAATGCCTTCGGGATCCACCAGAATGCTAGCGAACGTCCACCGGTAAACACCAAAGTGGCTCAGGAATTGTACATTGGATTATGAAGCCAAATGGTGTTTATATAGGGGGAGACCCGGAGTAAAGCAGGTTGCAGAATCAATGTGGGATACAGGCCCGTGTGCGCTCGATCGCAGTGTGGTGCGATCGATCGCAGGTACGATCGATCGCATGTCTTGTGCGCACGATCTCATGTGCGCTCGATCACATGTCTGCTGCGATCGATCGCAAATGCACTGAACTTCAAATATTTCGATGTGGGATGTTGACCTTGCGCTCGTTCAAAGGCAGGTGCGCTCGAGCGCAGGTGCGCTCGATCGCATATCTGTTGCGATCGAGCGCAATGTCTCCAGAAGCTTCAAATCAACCTGAAATGCTGCACTTTCTCCACAAAGCTATAAAAACACACAAAACACAAGAAAAACGTAAAATAGAGTAAAATAATACTAACTAAGAGCATAACAAATATAAGTTAAGGGTCTAAAATATGCAATATTTTAGACTCATCAAATACCCCCAAACTTATATTTTTCTAGTCCCTTAGCAAAACAAAATAAAAGACTCAATGAAAAACAAAGAACATAAAAATAAAGTCATCACTCATGGTATCCAAAAATTTAAGGAGCACACATCACCATGATATTCATTCATAAGCAAGCTTAAAAAGGTAAACCCATCTTCGCAATGAATAGAAATGTTAAAATCTAATTACTTACAAAAGGCAGGATAAGGCATCACAAGCTTGAATCAGTGTAAGGTGAATTAGTACATAAAAATGAAGCTTCCAAGTAATTCTAATGTGTAAGGTCTCCATGTCTCAAGATTCACCGAATTTCCCATCAAAAATGAACGAAAAGGCATAGATTTTTATTTATTTATTTATTTATTTATTTATTTATTAAGGCACAGCTATGTTTAGTTCCCTTAAGCTTTCTAATTGACCCATGTAGCGAGTGTTAAGTCAATGACTCCCAAACCAGGTGGTTTTAGGGCATTAGGTGTAAAGACACCCCTAAGGACTTACTAACTCGAGTCAAAAAGGCTACGAAATTAAACCGACCTTAATATTACCAAGCAAAATTTCACCTTTTGACGTGAACACTCACTGCTTACTGAGGCAAGAGGTCCAGTTACTAAGCGAAAAGTTTATTGATAAATTTTTTTTTTTTTTTTTTTTTTATATTTTCCTATGCCCAAGAGTTCATCCAACAAGTCATCCAGTTTCAGTTAAGATAAGGAAAAATACACATTAAAATCACGTGTCATACCTCACATAATTTGTGCTAATGTGCTCGTGTGAGATTAGATCAAACATGTGAATTCTCAAAATGCCTAAAGTAAGTAACTAAATTTTAAAAATTTATCACCAGATCATGTGTTCAAAATGTTAAGCTCACCAATGACATCACATCACAGAAAATGTTTAGATCAACTAAAATTTCACGATAACATGAGCATGCATTTATCTCTATGACGAAAAGACAACAAATTAGGACAAAGTGTGTGATGTGTCTCCCATACCCCCAAACTTAAATTACACATTGACCCCAATATGTGACTAATATGGAAAGAGCTGACCTGAGATATGGAGAACTATCTGGACTGGTATGGCTCATAGCATACCCCCAAACTTGAACTGAAGTACGCTTTGTCCCTGAAAAATAAAAACTGGAAAACAAAAAATACTGGAAACAAACATTAATCATAAATATGCGAAATAATAAATAAACAAAAGAAAAGATAAGCTGTGGGGTGCCTCCCATGAGCGCTAAGTTTAACGTCTTCAGCCAGACCCAACATTAGTAAACATGCCCAACTAAACACTCCACCATCTGATCAATAAATGGGAATTTAAAATGTTCAGGTCTAGTGGCAGCATTCAATTTACGGTAGTCTAGACACTTTCTCCATCTTGACTGTACTCGAGTTGGAACCAACTCGTTGTCTTTATTTACTACCATAAATTCAGCACGTTTGGGCACGACTGGAATCTGGCTCACCCATTTGCTATCAGAGATGGGATAAATGATCCCTGCCTCTAACAGCTTAATATCTTCTGCCCTCACAACCTCTTGCAAAGCAGGGTTGAGCCTTCTTTGTGGCTCCCTCGATGGCTTGGCATTATCCTCCAACTGTATCGTTTGTATCACCAACGAGGGGTTGATTCCTTTGACATCCTCAATAGTCCAGCCTATAGCTTCCTGATGCTCTCTTAAGACGTCCAATAATTTCTCCTCTGGAGCATCACCCAAATCTAAAGCTATAATTATAGGCAAAGAATCTGCTGGACCTGGGAACTTATACTCAAGATTGTCTGGTAAAGGCTCAAGTTCCTTCTTGGGGGTTTCAGGTGCGGCGGCCTCCTCCTTCTCATTGCTTTCTCGAGGATCAGACTCCAAAATGATATTTACTTCATCGAGTAACTTATCTAAGCCCAAGTCCTCTCCAAAGTGAGCAAAGCATGCCTCCAAGGGATCCTCAATACGGGATTCATCCATAGTCTCCTCTATCCTACTACTCTCCCGAGGAGCAGACTCCACGATAGTATTTGCTTGCTCAAGTAACTTATCTAAATCCAAATCCTCTTCAAACTGAGCAAAGCATGCCTCCATAATGTCCTCAGACTTCCCTTCTTTCTTGGGCACTTGTAGTCTCTCAGGGTAAGGCGCTTTAGGTAAAAACGACCTAGAGAGATCATTAATAATAGGTGTGGCTGTAGATGGCTCAGCATCTCTCTTCTCATTGTTGCCGCTCTCTTGCCCTTGGTGTATAGCAGGGTTCTCTTCCACTTGATTGTCCACTTGTCTCCCAGACAAGTATGGGACAGTTGATTGCACTTGTTCCTGCCAATACATTGGAGTTGAAGCATTTCCCACCGTAAACTGTTCCTTTGGGTTAGGCTCAGTTTGACTGGGGAACGTTCCTTCCTCTCCTTCACCCACATAACTTGCGATTTGATCAATTTGACTCTCTAGTGTGGCAATCGCTTGGGTGTTTTCTATTGTTGCACTTATCACTTCACTCATAGATTGGCTAGTCGTTTTCATGAAATCATTGAGAGCGTCCTCCAATGATTGTGAAACCGACGCTGGCGCTTGAATGGGAGCTTGGTAAGCGGGTGATGGTGCTGGATAAGCTGAGTGATTGTAACTTGGAATTGGTGGAGGAAATTCGGGAGTGTATTGATTGTGAGCATGGTAAGGGGCTCCTCCCTGATTCATTGGTTGGTTCTGCTCCCATAAAAAATTAGAGTGGTCCCACCACCCTGGATTGTATGTTTCGGAGCAAGATCCATTTGATTGCCAACAACAGTCATTGAAAGCATTCATTTGTTCCATAGGATACTCGGCACAAGCCGGCATTGATGGGCAATTTTGTGCTAGATGCATGGGACTAGCACAGATGGAACAACTTTCAACATTGAAAGTGTTGGCAGTATTGAGGGACGGGCCGGTCATTTTAATGAAATCCTTGAGGGCGTCCTCTAAAGACTGCGAAACCGGCGCTGGATTCATCCACATGATTTTTTTTTAATTAAATAAATTAACTAGTAGAAAAATAAAATCATTTTAGACCAAAAATTTTCACAAACCAAACAATTCCCCGGCAACGGCGCCAAAAACTTGTTGTGAGTTTTAAATTACTCGCAAGCGCACGAGTTGTTTGCAATATAGTGTGTGCAAGTGCGAGGTCGAATCCACAGGGAATTGCGTTGTGAAAGTGTATTTTCAATCTAAATTAACTCTATCTTAACCTAGTTCCGAATTTTGAATGATAATTTGTAAAATAAATTAAAACTAAATTAAATTGATTTTAAAACTAATAATAAAAAGCACTAAGGTTTCCGAATCCACCCCACCGAAGTTAAGCATACATGTTCTAAAAATATAGCCTATCAAAACATTCTATGAATCCAACTATAAGACAAAAAACAAAGAATATCCCAACTAAACCAAAAGCACCCGATGTATCCGCTCTTAACAAATCACAAAGGGAATCCAATTTAATCGAAAAGCATTCAATGTATCCATCAGATGAAACACAAAGAAAATCCAACAGACAATTTAAACTCAATCAATTATAAGATTAACTCAAATAATTGACAGAACATTTATACTAAAAATTGTCAGATTTGTACAAGCAAATCTGAACTACTACGCCAAACAACGGCGGGGCTTCATCTTCAACCTTAGCTGAAGAGTCTAGCCACTCATAACTATAAAACTATAATAACAAGTGCTAAACATTTAAACTAAAACAACTGAATATAAAGAAATAAATAAAAAACTTTACATGGGAGAAATTCCACTCGCTGACGGGCGGCGCTTCCCCTCGTGGTAGCAATGCCTTCGGGATCCACCAGAATGCTAGCGAACGTCCACCGGTAAACACCAAAGTGGCTCAGGAATTGTACATTGGATTATGAAGCCAAATGGTGTTTATATAGGGGGAGACCCGGAGTAAAGCAGGTTGCAGAATCAATGTGGGATACAGGCCCGTGTGCGCTCGATCGCAGTGTGGTGCGATCGATCGCAGGTACGATCGATCGCATGTCTTGTGCGCACGATCTCATGTGCGCTCGATCGCATGTCTTCTGCGATCGATCGCAAATGCACTGAACTTCAAATATTTCGATGTGGGATGTTGACCTTGCGCTCGTTCAAAGGCAGGTGCGCTCGAGCGCAGGTGCGCTCGATCGCATATATGTTGCAATCGAGCGCAATGTCTCCAGAAGCTTCAAATCAACCTGAAATGCTGCACTTTCTCCACAAAGCTATAAAAACACACAAAACACAAGAAAAACGTAAAATAGAGTAAAATAATACTAACTAAGAGCATAACAAATATAAGTTAAGGGTCTAAAATATGCAATATTTTAGACTCATCAATACTACCTGTAGGCAAATCTAGAATCTTATATAAGATACTAGCCAAAATAAGAATCCCCCTACCTATAACCATTGTAGTGATTCTAGGGGTAGAGGATGGGGGTAATTTGAGGTTTGCATAAAATTTGTGAATGAGTCTAGGGTAGTACTTCTCATGTAAGGTTACTAGCCTATACCAACCTATGTTATCAAACAATGGACTAATATCAAAATTGTCAAAACTAATGGATGGAAAATCTACTAGTCTACTAAGCATGATTGTCTTATCCCTTATTGCAGTATCATACCTTTCCTTAACTGTTTCATTTTGAAAACTGGATGCGTCAAGGTCATTCCTTAGTGGATTGCTTATTTTCCTTCATCTTTCCTTCCTTTTTCCTTCCTTTTCTCTTATTGAGAAACAACTATTCATTTTCTTGAGGTGGTATTGTCTCCTCCATAGTAAACTGTCTTTAAATGTTTTAGTCTTTTAGTCGTTGTTTGAGAAGACTGTGAAAAAGAAAGGATTGAGGAGTGGATTTGTGTTTAAAGTGATTGATTTGGTGAAAAACTTGAAGGAAATGTCAGGATTTTGAAAGAAAAACTTAGATTACTAGAGAAAGAATGAGAGATGACTATCAAGGGTTTCTATTTGAGTGATAAAGGTCTAAAAAATCATAAGGATCTTTATATATTTTCGCGGGTTCAGATGATTGGATAGAGGTTTAGTCGATTGAATCAGTTACAGATCTGAAAGGAATTTAAAAAACTTGGACCTTCAATCGACTGGAAGGTTATTCAGTTGACTGGATGAGTTTATTCAGTCTATTGGATGACCTTTCAGTCAACTTAATGAGAGGCGGAGAATTGAGGTTTGAAATCAATGAGGGTTCAGTCGAATTAAGAGTTTATTCAGTTGATTTAATGAGGAATTTTCTTCATTCAGTTGACTATATGACTCTATTCAGTTGAGTGGATAAGGATTTTCAAAAAAAGATCTGAACTCCAGTTTGAAATTTTTGTAAGTCTGAATTATTTTATGCCTTTTTTAGTGAGGAAACATCAAATGAGTGTTAATGCTCATTCACTCAATGGCATTGATGCAAATGATGAATGAAAATGCAATTAAATATATAAACATTCATAGTTTTTCATACCCATTAACATTCGAATCCTACAAAAAGTATCTTAATTCAAAGGTTTAGTAAGGATATCATCAATTTGATGTTATGTAGGTATGAATTCAAGTTTGATATCACTTTTTTTAGAATGGTCTCTTATAAAGTGATGTCTAATTTTAATATATTTGGTTCTAGAATGCTGAATTGGATTTTCAGTAAGATTGATAGCACTAATGTTATCACATAAAATTGGAATATTTTGAAAACACATGTCATAGTCTTCTAGTTGTTGTTTTATCTATAAAACTTGTGCACAACAACTACTAGCAGCCACATATTCCATTTTGACGGTTGATAGTGCAACTGAGTTTTTATTTATTTATTTGAAAACCAAGAAGTTAACATAGCACCTAGAAATTACTATATTCCATTAGTACTTTTTTTATCAATCCTACAACCAGCAAAAGCAGCATCCGAGTACCCAACTAGCTCAAAAGGTGATTTTCTTGAATATCATAATCCTAGATTTTGAGTACCATTTAAATATCTTAAAATTCTTTTTACAACAACGATGCGAGATTTTTATGATTAGCTTAAAATCTTGCACACATGCACACACTAAACATTATATCGGGTGTACTAGTAATTAAATATAGTAAAACCCCTATCATGCTTCTATAATTCTTAGTATCTGCATATTTACCTCATTCATCCAAATCAAGCTTTGTAGAGGTGCCCATGGGAGTGCCAATTGATTTTGAATTCTCTATTCCAAATCTCTTTAGCAAGTCTTTTATGTATTTAGTTTGGTTGATGAAGATCCATCCTTTTGTTTGCTTGATTTGAAGTCAAAGGAAGTAGTTGAGCTATTCCATCATGCTTATCTCAAATTCACCATGCATATACTTGGCAAAGTCTTGACACATGAACTCATTAGAGGCACCAAATATAATATCATCAACATATATTTGAACCAAAAGAGTGTCGTGCTTATGAGTTTTTGTAAAAAGAGTTGTATCTATTTTTCCTCTTGAAAATCCATTATTAAGAAAAAAATATTTTAACCTCTCATACCATGCTCTAGAAGCTTGTTTCAACCCATAAAGAGTTTTAGAAAGCCTATAAAAATGGTTTAGAAGGTTAGGATTTTCAAAGCCTAGAGGTTATTCTACAAAGACCTCTTCTTCAATAAAACCATTAAAAATACATTTTTAACGCCCATTTGAAATAATTTGAAAATTTTAAAGCATACAAATGCAAGTAACATATGAATTGCTTCTATTCTAGTTACGGAAACATAGGTTTCATCAAAACTGATTCATTCTTCTTGATTATAACCTTTAGCTACAAGTCTAGCCTTATTGCTAGTTACTATTCTATTTTCATCCATGTTATTTCTAAATACCCATTTAGTTACTATAACAGCATGTTCCTTAGAACTAAGAACTAAAGTCCACACTTTGTTTTTTTAAAATTGATTTAACTCTTCTTCAATAGCATTTATCCATTTTTCATCATTTTTAGTTTCAACATAGAACTTGGGTTCTACTTTAGATAAATAAGCAATGTTGTGAGTTTTAAATTACTCGCAAGCGCACGAGTCATTTGCAATATAGTGTTGTGCAAGTGCGAGGTCGAATCCACAGGGAATTGCATTGTGAAAATATAATTTTATCTAAACTAACCTTATCTTAGCCTAGTTCCAAATTTTGAATTGTACTTTTTTGCAAAAGAAATATAAACTTAAACTAAATTGTTTTAAAGCAAATGATAAAAAGACTAAGGTTTCTGAATCCACCCAACCAAAGTAAAGCATATATTTTCATGTTCTATATAAAAGTAATCAAAAAAATTCCATGAATCCAACTTTAAACAAAAAACAACGAAAATCCCAATTAAACCAAAAGCATCCAATGTATCCGCTTTTAACAAATCACAAAGAAAATCCAATTTAATCGAAAAGATTCGATGTATCTATCAGATGAAACACAAGGAATATCCAATTTAACAATTAAAAGCAATCAATCATAAGATCTACTCAAATAATTGAACAGAACATTTATACTAAAAACATCAGAATTGTTATGCGCAAATATGAAAATATAATGCTAAACAAAGGAAAGGCTTCATCTTCAACCTTAGCTGAAGATTTTAGCCTCTCATAATTATGAAACTAAAGTTCACAATACAAGTGCTAAACATTAAACTTTAAAACTAAATAAAAAGAAATAAATTACTATACATGGGAAAAGTTCTACTCGCTGTTGGGTGGTGCTTCCCCTTGTGGTAGCAAAGCCTTCATGATCCACCAGAATGCTAGCAGATGTCCACCAGATTACACCAAATGTCCACCGGTAGCAAAGCTCTTCTGAGGAGCAGACTCCAAAATGGAATTCGCTTGCTCAAGTAACTTATCTAAATCAAATCCTCTCCAAACTGTGCAAAGCATGCCTCTAAAATGTCCTCAGACTCCCCTCCTTTCTTGGGCACTTGTAATCTCTCAGGGTAAGGCGCTTTAGGTACAAACGACCTAGGAAAATCCTTAATAATAGGTGTGGTTGTAGATGGCTCAACATCTCTCTTTTCCTTGTTGCCACTTTCTTGCCCTTGTTGCACAGCTGGGTTCTCTTCCACTTGATTGTCCACTTGTCTCCCAGACCTCAATGGGACAATCAATTACACTTGTTTCTGCCCGTGCATAGGAGTTGATGAACTTCTCACCGCAAACTGTTCCTTCGGGTTAGGCTCAGGTTGACTGGGGAATCTTCCCTTCTCTCCTTCACCCAAGTGACTTGCGATTTGACCCATTTGACTCTCTATCTTAGCAATCACTTGGGTGTTTACTAATTGCACACTCCTTACTTCGCTTATGGGTTGGTCGATCATCTTCCTGAAATCACTGAGAGCGTCCTCCAATGACTGTGAAACCGACACTAGTGCTTGAATGGGAGCTTGGTAAGCGGGCGATGGTGCTGGATAGGCTGAGTGACCATAACTTGGAACTGGTGAAGGAAATTCATGAGGGTTTTGATTGTAAGCATGATAAGGGGCTCCTTCCTGATTTATTAGTTGGTTCTGCGTCCATGAAAAATCAGGGGAGTTCCGCCACCCTGGATTGTACGTCTTGGAGTAATTTCCATTTGATTGCCACCAATAGTCATCGAAAGCGTTCATTGTTCCATGGGATACTCGATAAAAGCCGGTGTAGATGGACAATTCTGTGCTAAATGCATAGGACTAGCACAGATGGAACAACTATCAACATTGAGTGTATTGGTTGTATTGATGGATTGGCCAGTTATTTTCATGAAATCCTTGAGGGCATCCTCTAAAGACTGTGAAACCGGCGCTGGATTCATCCATATTTTTTTATATTTTTATTTTATTTTATTTTTGGTCAAATGTAAATAAACTAAAATAAAATTAAAATTAAAATTAGATTTAAAATTAAAAGTAAAATTAAAATTAAAATAAATAAAAAATAAAATAAAAATGCTAACTAAACTAGTAGAAAAAATAAAATTGATTTAGACAAAAATTTCACAAACAAAACAATTCCCCGGCAATGGCACAAAAAACTTGTTGTGAGTTTTAAATTACTCGTAAGCACACGAGTCGTTTGCAATATAATGTTGTGCAAGTGCGAGGTCGAATCCACAGGGAATTGCGTTGTGAAAATATAATTTTATCTAAACTAACCTTATTTTAACCTAGTTCCGAATTTTGAATTGTATTTTTTTGCAAAAGAAATATAAACTTAAACTAAATTGGTTTAAAGAAAATGATAAAAAGACTAAGGTTTCTGAATCCACCCAACCAAAGTAAAGCATATATTTTCATGTTCTATATAAAAGTAATCAAAAAAATTCCATGAATCCAACTTTAAACAAAAAACAACGAAAATCCCAATTAAACCAAAAGCATCCAATGTATCCGCTTTTAACAAATCACAAAGGAAATCCAATTTAATCGAAAACGATTCGATGTATCTATCAGATGAAACACAAGGAATATCCAATTTAACAATTAAAAGCAATCAATCATAAGATCTACTCAAATAATTGAACAGAACATTTATACTAAAAACATCAGAATTGTTATGCGCAAATCTGAAAATATAATGCTAAACAAAGGAAATGCTTCATCTTCAACCTTAGCTGAAGATTTTAGCCTCTCATAATTATGAAACTAAAGTTCACAATACAAGTACTAAACATTAAACTTTAAAACTAAATAAAAAGAAATAAATTACTATATATGGGAGAAATTCCACTCGCTGTTGGGCGGCGCTTCCCCTCGTGGTAGCAAAGCCTTCGGGATCCACCTGAATGCTAGCAGATGTCCACCAGATTACACCAAATGGCCCAGGAATTGCACTATTGATTCCTCCTAAGAGCCCTCTGGATTGTTCTTAAAGGCCCTCTGGATTCACTTTTTGATGATCTCAGATTTTTCGATGATCCTAAAGCTGAAGTGGAATGGGTCTTATATAGGCAAATACTACGAGTGCAATGTGTTTCCAATCTGATGTGGGATGTGGAATATAGAAATATGTTTCCAACCGATGTAGGATATGGGATTTAAGCCTTCACATGCCCTTCAAAACTTCTGCTCACGCTGAAATCCCGCACAGCCTGACCTTTGTCTAATAAAACTGTCATAATTTTCTCTAGAAAAATCCTTTTTATGAGCCATAAAATTCTCCAAAAAATAGACTTCTGGAGCTTTCTAAGCATACATGGCTCATCTTCTGGTTCTTCTTGTATCAATACAGTTTAATTTTCAAAGATAACTGATCTGTACGGGCAATTTTGGCAATTTAGTGAAACTCCTTTCTTGGTACTTGTAAACCTGAAAAACAACGAAAACAACTCAAAGTAACAAATTCCTAAGCTAACAAATGTAAATTCAGTAGTCAAAATATGCAATATTTTCCACTCATCAAATACCCCAATTGCATATATTTCTAATAATGGAATGAGTTCTTACCCTATACGAAGGATCACCATTCACTTAATCGATTAGGTGATAATTCACATACCTCCAATCCTTAGGTAGACCATCTCTATGTTGACTTGTTGACAGTTGATCAAGTCTTGGAGATTCTTTCTCTTGAGCTAATTGAGGTTGACTTTCTTTGGGATCAACAATGGGAGTGGAAGCATCTACTCTTGGTATAAAATATGCATCATCATAAAGAGAGGCTATTCTACTACTAATAGGATTAGTCTAATCAAATGTAATATGCATGGATTCTTAAACCACTAGAGTTCTTTTGTTAAAGACTCTATAAGCTTTACTAGAGGTTGAATATACTAAAAATATCCCTTCATCGGTTTTGGAGTCAAATTTAGCTAAACTAACTTTATTGTTATTTAGGATGAAGCATTTACAACCGAAAGCTTTAAAATAAGAGATATTGGGCCTTCTATCTTTCCATGGTTCATAGGGAGTTTTGTTAAGCATAAGCCTAATTAAAAATCTATTTAAAACATAGTTAGAAATATTTACGGCTTTCACCCAAAAATATTTAGGTAAACTATTTTCACAAAGCATAATTCTAGCAAATTCCTCTATAACTATATTTTTCCTCTCAATAACACCAAAAATATGGACTGAAAAGTTGTAATCAATTTCATTTTCATCACAATATTTTGAAAATCTTTGGTTTTCAAATTCTTTTCTATGATCACTTCTTATACTTGTAATATAAATACCTTTTTTCATTTTGAACTTTATTGCAAAAGTTTTAAGACCTTTATAAGCTTCATCCTTATAAGCAATAAAAAAAACAAATGTGTATCTAGAATAATCACTTACAATAACAAGAGCTTATTGATGGCCACCTAGACTTATAGTTCTTATTGGACCAAACAAGTCCATATGTAAAAGCTTTAAAGGTCTAGAAGTTAAAATTACATTTAAGGGTTTAATAGAAACTTTTTTTTTTGTTTTCTCATTTGACACGCATCACATAGTTCATCTTTTTCAAATTTGATTTTGGTATTACTAAATCTTTTCTTGAAAGGACTTTAATCAAATCCATGTTCACATGGCCAAACCTTCTATGTCATAACCATGAATTTTCAGTAAAAACTGAAAATCATTTTTCATTTTCCGAAGACAAAGTTTTTAAATCAACTAGGTAGACATTTTCATGTCTTTGGCCAACAAACTTGATCGTGTTACTCTTGATGTCTATTATAAAGCAATGAGAGGATTCAAGTACTACTTTGTTGCCTTTATCACACAATTGGCTAATACTAGGTAAATTAGGCTTAAGACCTTGTACAAGTAGTACATTATCAAGGGTTGAGGAATTTTTACCCATTTTACCATGTTCGATGATTTTCATTTTGGTGTCATCTCCAATGGTGACGTGTTCGTCATCCCTTACAGTCAACTTCTTAAATATGCTTCGATCACGGTCATATGCTTCGAGTATCCACTATCAAGGTACCAATGGTCACTGTTGACCCATATTTGATTTAATAATGATAAAACACTACGCTAATTGCATTAACAGTTTTATCTAAGTGTTTAAGTGGGAAAACATTCAGCATAGAAACAGAGATGAAAGAACTCAACTCGATTCAAACACCAAAACAAGACAAAAGATCTAGAATATGCATTAAGGTAATTGAAATAATTGTAAATCTCATACATTCGATTATGTAGCTTGATCTGTGGCTCAATTTACAGAAGACTTTGACAAAACCAAAATACAAAAAGTTTCTAAGTCAAAAACAGTCGACTGGCTCCATATACCAATCGACTGGGATATAGGGCAGAAGGTTCCCAGTAGATTGGTGTTGACGATCCAGTCAATTGGTACCTGGGATAAAAAGTTCCTAGTCGACTAGTACTCTCCCATAACCTAAAAAGTGAAGTTTCTCACTTGACCCAATCGACTGGTAATTAAAAAAATATGACCATTTAAGACGTGGGACTTGAGCATTTAATGCCCCAAACCTACCAAGTCAGTGTCAAACGACCATATTAATTCAAGGCTATATAAACCCAATTTAATGAGCATTTAAAAGAAGAAGAGAACACATTCAATTTACAAGAAAAACTCATTAATTCTCAAAAGCTTTGAAATACTTATTGTTGAGCCATTCTTCAAGCTTGTTCTTGAAAGAGAGATATTATTCATTTGTAAAAGCACTTATTATTTTCTCCTTACCATTTAATTTACAGCAAATCTCATTTATTGTAAAGGGGAAAGAGTTGTAATAACTCTTAGAGTGTTTAGGATTAAACACTTCTTTGTAACTTCCGTGAGGAAGGGATTAGCTTCCGTGAGGAAGGGATTAGTTTCCGTGAGGAAGGGATTAGCTTCCATAAGGAAGGGATTAGGTGTAAGGTTTGTGCAACACCCGTGAAGTTGCATGAGTAAAGTTTTAGTGGATTGCTTCAAGGAGGTTCCTTGAAGAGTGAACGTAGGGTCGGAAGGATTCTGATATTGCCGAACCACTATAAATGGAGTTTACACTTCCTCTTCCTTTAAACTCCTTTACTTTCAAGTATATTATTTGATTGTGTACATTGTGTATTTAACTGTTTAAAAACTTACACGTTTAATTAGTAAATGTTTTTAAAACCAAATTCACCCCCTCTTGGGTTTGAACCTCGGTTTATAATTGGTATCAGAGCCTCGTACTCAATTTCGAGCTTAAAATCCTTGAGTTGATCCGATGGCATCTAATAACTATACTGAAGGGCATTCCTATACTAGACCTCTCTTGTTCAATGGCTCCAACTATAACAATTGGAAAAATAGAATGAAAATCTTTTTCGAATGACAAGATTACAATCTATGGAGGATCATTGACAAGGGACCTAGAATTCCTACAAAGGAAATAATCATTAAAGAAATCAATCATACAATGCCTAAACTCAAAACAGAGTTTAATGAAGAGGATTGTAGAATGATATCTCTCAATACTAGAGCAACTAGCATATTACATTGTACTCTAGATATTACTGAATTCAATAAAATTTCTGCATGTATTTCAGCTAATGAAATTTGGGAAAAATTGCAAGTTACATACGAAGGAACTAGCGAAGTTAAAAAAAATAAAAAAATCTATATGCTAGTGTCTTAGTATGAATCTTTTAAAATGTCTCCAAATGTACATATGTTTTACAACCATTGTTAACGATCTAAATCTTCTTGGTAGGAACATTGAGGAATTTGAACTAATAAGGAATATCTTAAAGTCTTTGCCATCCACTTGGAAAGCAAAGAAGACGGCCATCATGGAGGCCAAAGATTTCGACAAACTTGATGCTGAAAACTTCTCAGATCACTATTAACATAGGAGATAGAGGAAATGAATCCTGTTGTCAATGATGATGAGAAGAAGAAAAATGTGATTACTCTCAAGGCCTCTACGAGCCACAAAGAGGAAGAAGAGATAGAGAGTAGTGAAGAAGATGATGAGATGGTTCTAATTACCAAAAGGTTTCACAAATTCTTGAAAAAGAGCAAGAAACCTTACACAAGGGATTCCACTTAAAAAAAGGAACCTCTTGTGTGTTACGGTTGCAAAAAGCTCGGTTATATCAAAGCCGATTGTACAATAGCAAGCAAACCATATAACAGCTTAAAAAAGAAAGTTATGATTGCAACCACTTTGAGTGATGATGAAGAAGAAGAATCCTCGACAATGAGGTCGGATACGAGGAGATTGCCAACCTATGTCTAACGGCAATCAAAGACGAAAATAAGGTATCAAATTCTTCCCCTTTTAATAATAACATTATTAGTAGTAGTGAAGAATTAATTGAGGTTGTAAATAAAATGCATGAAGAATTGAAGAAATTCGATTCTAGGAATACCACCCTCAAAAAGAAAGTTGCATCTCTTTCTAAAGAGATGAAAGGCTTAAAGGAAGAAAAAGAAAAACTATCTTCCATGCTTTATGATTCTTCACAAGATTTTGTAAAAAATGAAAATGAAAATTTAAAGAAGAAAATAATGGATTTGAATAGCACTAAATCTAGACTTATGCTTGGAAAAGAAAATCTAGATGAAGTGCTATCTTGCCAAAGATTAAGTGGAGGAAAATTCGGGTTGGGTTATTCTCCATTAGGCAAGCAAAAATCAAAAGAGACCTTATTCATGAAAGCGACATGTGTAAATGAAGCCTCTACTTCCAATGCCACTAACAAGATCAAAAGTGCTCCTTCAATATATACTAGTAGGTCTAAGAATGTAAATTTAAATTCTAATACATATACTAGAATGAAGCATCCTAAAAAGACTCATGCATATATGTATGCTCACTCAAGAAATGCAAATGCTAGGAATAATCATTCAAGGAATGCATATACTAAAAATACACATCCTAGGAATAACCATTAAGTGTATTCTAGAAATAATATGTATGCTCACACCACAAGTGCACATCCTAGGAGTTACCATCATACAATTCCTAGTAATAACATGCATCATAGAAACATGTATACTAGGAATGCTTATCTAAGGAACTATAGACATGCACAATTAAGAAATTCTAGAAATTTCAATAACTATTATCCTAGGATTATGCATCATCAACATGTTTATAATTATAGAGCACCTTTTAATGTTAAGAAGGCATGGGTTCCCAAAGGAACTGTATTTTCTAAGACTAATCCCACAGAACCCAAGAAATTTTGGGTACCTAAGAGTGCAATTGTATATCCTTGTGGAATGTAGATATGTCTCCATACCAATGAAAAAGGTAACTATTGGTACCTTAATAGTGGATGCTCAAAACACATGACCGGTGATAAAAGCATGTTCAAAGAGCTAACTCTAAGGGATGATGGACATGTCACCATTGGAGATAACACAAAGATAAAGATCATCGGTCATAGAAAAGTTGGTAACGATTTCTCAATCTTTGATCATGTATTATATGTACAAGGCCTTAAGCCAAATTTGCTTAGTATTAGTCAACTATGTGACAAAGGCAACAAAGTCATATTTAAGACCTCTCATTGTCTAGTTATAAACATCAAGAGTAACAAGATCAAGTTTGTTGGGTATAGACACGAAAATGTCTATATAGTTGATTTAAAATCTTTGTATTCGGTGATTGAAAAATGTTTTCTCGCATTTAGTGAAAACTCATTGCTATGGCATAGAAGACTTGGCCATGTGAATATGGATTTCCTTAAAATCATTTCTAGAAAAGATTTAGTCATTGAACTTCCAAAAATCAAATTTGAAAAAGACAAGGTGTGTGATGCTTGTCAAATGGGAAAACAAACTAGAATCTCTTTCAAATAAAAAAATATACTCTCAACTACTAGACCATTGGAATTTCTACATATGGATTTATTTGGTCCAATAAATACCATAAGTTTAGGAGGCCATCAATATGCTCTTGTTATTGTTGATGAATATTCAATATATACCTTTATTGTTTACAAGGATTTGTGAACATTTGTAAAAAAGGTTCAAAATGAAAAAAAGAATTTTCATTTCAAGCATTAGAAGTGATCATGGAAAAGAATTTGAAAATAAAAGCTTTTCAAAATTTTGTGATGAAAATGGAATTGATCATAATTTTTCTGCATCTAGAACTCCTCAACAAAATAGAGTTGTTGAGAGGAAAAATAGAGTTCTAGAAGAATTTGCAAGAACAATGCTTTGTGAAAATAGTTTGCCAAAATATTTTTGGGTGGAAGCCGTAAATACTTCATGCTATATTTTAAATAGAGTATTAATTAGGCCTATACTAAATAAAACTCCATATGAACTATGGAAGGGTAAAAAACCTAATATCTCTTATTTTCATGCTTTTGGTTGTAAATGCTTCATCCTAAATAATAGTAAAACTAACTTGGGTAAATTTGACTCAAAGACCGATGAAGGGATATGCTTAGGATATTCAACCTCTAGTAAAGCTTATAGAGTTTTTAATAAGAGAACTATAGTGGTTGAAGAATCCATACATATAGCCTTTGATGAGTCTAACCCAATTAGTAGTAGAGTAGTTTCTTTTAATGATGATGCAGATTTTGTTCCAAGAATGGAAACATCTACTCCCATTGTTAACCCGAAGGAGAGCCAACCTCAAACAAGTCAAGAGGTAGATGCTCTCAATCTTGATCAACCATTCATAAGTCAACAAGAGGATAGTCTTCCCAAAGATTGGAGGTATGTGAATTATCATCCAATTGATCAAGTGATTTATGATCCTTTACAAGGGGTAAGAACTCGATCCTTTATTAGAAATATTTGCAATTGTGTAGCTTATTTATTGCAAGTAGAACCTAAGATGTTTGTAGAAGCCAAGAAAGATATTGATTGGATAAATGCTGTGCAAGAAGAAATAAAGTATGAAATCTAGTTCCTAGACCAAAGAATCACACTATAATAGGAACAAAATGGGTATTTAGAAATAAGATGGATGAAAATGGAATAGTAACTAGGAACAAAACTATACTAGTTTCTAAGAGATATAATCAAGAAGAATGAATAGATTTTGATGAGATCTATGCTGCCGTAGCTAGATTAGAAGCTATTTGAATGTTATTAGCCTTTGCATGCTTTAATAAGTTTAAGTTATTTCAAATGGATGTAAAAAAAATTCCTTTTTAAATGGCTTTATAGAAGAAGAGGTGTATGTTGAGCAACCTCTTAGATTTGAAAATTCTAGTCTTCCAAACCATGTCTATAAGCTTTCTAAAGCTTGGGTTGAAGCAAGCTCCAAAAGCATGGTATGAAAGACTAAGAAATTTTTTGCTTGAAAATGATTTTACAAGAGGAAAAATAGACACAACTCTCTTCACAAAAACTCACAAAAATGACACACTAATAGTCCAAATATATGTTGATGATATTATATTTGGTGCTACTAATGAATCTATATGTCAAGAGTTTGCTAAGTGCATGTAAGGTGAATTTGAAATGATCATAATGGGAGAGCTTACCTACTTTCTTGGACTACAAATCAAATAATTAAAAGATGGCATCATCATCAATCAATCAAAGTACACCAAGGACCTATTAAAGAGGTTCGAGATGGAAAGCTCAAAGTTAATAAGCACTCCTATGAGCGCCTTTACAAAACTTAACCTAGATGAGGAAGGTAAATGTGTAGATACTAAAACTTATAGAAGCATGATAGGAGCTTCACTTTATTTACCTACAAGTAGACCTGATATAATGTTCAATGTGTGCATGTGTGCTAGATTTCAAGCTAATCCTAAGGAATCATATGTAATTGTAGTAAAAAGAATCCTTAGATATCTCTAGAGAATCATCTTTTGAGCTTGTTAGATATTCGAATGCTGATTTTGCAGGTTGTAGGCTAGATAGAAAAAGTACTAGTGGTATATGCCATTTTTTAGGTGCAATGTTAACCTCTTGGTTTTCTAAGAAACAAAATTCTGTTGCATTATCTACCGCTGAAGCAAAATATGTTGCTGCCGAAAGTTGTTGTGCACAAGTATTGTGGATGAAACAACAACCTAGAAGACTATGACATGAACTTTAAAGATATTCCAATTCATTGTGATAACATTAGTGCCTCAACTTGACCAAAAACCCTATTCAGCATTCTAGAACCAAACACATAGAAATTAGGCATCATTTCACAAGCGACCATGCTTAAAAGGGTAATATTAGACTAGAATTCATTCATTCGGAAGATCAAATAGCTGATATTCTTACAAAACCCTTAAGAGAAGATAGCTTTTGAAAGATTAGACTATTAATTGGCTTGAAAGACTATGATAAGTTGTATGTTTGATTGCATTCAAATTTATCATATGCATAAATTGACATCTAATGAATGAGTATTAACTCTCATTTAATATTTCTCTCACTTAAGATGGCATATATAAAAAATTATGTGCTGAAAACTTAAGTTGGAGCTCAAATTTTAACTTTTCTGGAAGACCCAATCGACTAGTGTGTTCACCCTAGTCGACTGGTATCCCTCTGCCCATTTTGCCAGTCGACTAGTATAAATCATCTAGTCGACTGGTACTATAACACATTGTTTGGAGCCAAAATTTAAAATTTTGGTGATCTACTCATTTGATTGGTAAGGATAACCCAATTGACTGGTATGTCTCTGTCGGTTTACCCAGTCGACTGGTATCTTAACCTAATCGATTTATATGTCAAAAATTCCCAAAATGATGAAGGACCCATTCGACTGGTGCCTTAACCCAGTCGACTGGTATCGCGATTCTATAAAAAGTCTCTTCAAATTTTTTAGTTTTTCACTCCATTTTTAAAACCCTAAGCTTTCTCTATCTAGAAAATTCATGATTTCATTCCAAAATCTCTCATAACAACTTCATAAAACCTTCAAACATTCCTCAAATCACCCATTTTTCAACTTATAACGGTTAAAAAATCCTCATTCCTTATAATCTCTCTCTAAAACGACCCTTATCACAATGTCAAAGAGAATCCAAATCAAAACCACAGTTGGAGTACCTCACGCGCCTACAAGGCTTTGGTCTACAAAGACCTCAGGATCCGACGCCAAAGGGAAGGGTTTAGCGGGTTTCTCAAGTAAGAAGGTGAGGTCGGAGCTCGATGACTCATTCTTTTGGAGCCCTGTTGTTAAGAGCCGGTATGACTCCGTAATTTGTAACAAAAAAATCATGATTGGTAGATTCATTGACTTTGATTCTATCCGTCATGAAAATTTCAATATTTTACTTGCCTTTGAAGCCATTCACTTGAGACCACTTGTTAAGATACACCAAAAATACTATCCCTGCCTTATTCACCAATTCTACACCAATCTGGTGAAACTTAGTCCATTGTCTCTTCGTTTCAAAACCAGTGTGATGGGCATAAAATTTGAGGTAAACACTGACCTTCTGGTCAACATCCTAAGGATCCCTATGGGAGAAATCCAATGGAATCTAGACGGATGGCCAGACAACTTTGATTACGAAAAAGAATGTCAGATTGTTAGGGAAAGCCCTAACTACATCTTCAGGCCCACTACATTTCACCAATGTAGTGACATGCCCCTCAATTCAAAGTTGTTCAACCTCATCGTGAGTTGGACCATCCAGCCATGACTCGGAAGAGGAGGCTATCTCTCAAAGATAGATGTGGTATTGATCTGGTGTCTCAAAACAGGACACCATTTCAATATCTACCCCATACTACTCACCAACATGATAAACAACGAAGCGAACGACTCCGGGTGCCTTCCCTACTGGATGCTTATCACTCTGATCTTTTAGCATTTCCAAGTCACCCTACCCGCCTCTGAGGCTCAAGATATTAGCCCGAAGGACATCATTAATGTCTCTTCTTTAAAGAAGACGGGGTGAATGATCCAAGAGGGTATGATCTACTCCAAGGTGGGGAGGAACATGTAGATTAGTGCTAAGCATGACAGTAATGAGGAGGATGATGAGGTTCATGGTGATGTAGCTCCTTCTACTGCAATGGACGCTGATGAGCGAGCACCTAGTCCACAGTATGGTGGCTATAGTGTTGGTCAGGTTGGATACAATGACCTACTTTAGGCTATGATGAGCCTCCAGCTGTCCATGCAGTCTAGATTCCAAAGCTTGAGCTCTACTATCGATCACATGCATCGCGACCTCCGCACACTTCGAGACGATTTCGAGTTGCACTGGGAGCATACGTAGGGCTCTTTGGCTGAGCTTTGGGATCTTCTTTGAGACAGCTCTGATTTCCCTGCTCGCTGAGCTATTTTTATTTTATCTTACTAGTATATATATTTATTAGGTCCATAAATACTACGCACAGACATATTTTTTCATATATTTATTTGCTTGTACTTAATGATACAGCTTCTGTAAAGCTTATGATGTATGGATGATTATATATAGATGCTCACTTTTCAATTATCTAGCTTTTTACTCTTATATATGCTTTACGTATAAGATAAATGATTGCTTAGTTTAAGCACTTGATGTTACCCTATATGCTATAACTGCTTATACGAGTGTAGGCAACTTCTGATTTTTTTCGAGAAGTCTTTCCAATATGAATCATGCCTAGTTTTCACATACAAGTTTGTTTTTACCTTATCTTCATGGTTATGATGTTTGTTTTGCTAATTTTTTTGAGTTTACATGCCCTTTTCTGCTGTTGTCAAAACGAGGGAGAAAAAAGAGAAAAAAAATCAATAAACTGTATATAAACTTAGAATATAGCATATATTTAGGGGGAGCATTGCTCCGAACAAATTGAGAAATGTAGTATTGTCTTGGGTTGATATAACTATATATGAACTACGTTTGAATGCTTAACAGGTTGGTTTTATCCGAAAAACAGAGGAAACTCTGCCCATTTTTTTTCTAAAAACCCAACACTTGGTTTTTAAAATTGTTTTTCTCTCATCAGTTTTGTCGTCATCATCAAAAAGGGAGAGATTGTTGACCCATATTTGATTTTAATAATAACAAAACACTATGCTAATTGCACTAATAGTTTTATCTAAGTGTTTAAGCGGCAAAAACATTCAGCATAGAAACAGAGATGCAAGAACTCAACTCGATTCAGACACCAAAACAAGACAGAAGATCTAGAATAGACATTAAGGTAATTGAAACAATTGTAAATCTCTTACATTTAATTATATAGCTTAATCTATGGCTCAATTTATAGAAAACTTTGACAAAACCAAAATACAAAAAGTTTCTAAGTCAAAAACAGTTTTAAAACATGAAAAACTGGGTTGAATGACAACCTAGTCGACTGGCTCCATATACCAGTTGACTGGGATATGGGATAGAATGTTCCCAGTTAACTAGTGTTAAGGATCCAGTCGACTAGTACCTGGGATAAAAAGTTCCCAGTCGACTGGTGCTTAGGACTCAGTCGACTGCTACTCTCTCATAGCCTAAAAAGTGAAGTTTCTCACTTGACAGAGTTGACTGGTAATTCAAAAAATATGACTGTTTGAGACACAGAACTTGAGCATTTAATGCCCCAAACCTTCCAAGTCAGTTTCAAATGGCCATATTAATTCAAGTCTATATAAACCCACTTTAATGAGCATTTAAAAGAAGAAGAGAACACATTCAACTCACAAGAAAGCTCATTAATTCTCAAAAGCTTTGAAATGCTTATTGTTGAGCCATTCTTCAAGCTTGTTCTTGAAAGAGAGATATTATTCATTTGTAAAAGCACTTATTGCTATCTCTCTACGATTTACTTTACAGTAAATCTCATTTATTGTAAAGGGGAAAGAGTTGTAATAACTCTTAGAGTGTTTAGGATTAAACACTTCTTTGTAACTTCCGTGAGGAAGGGATTAGCTTCTATGAGGAAAGGATTAACTTCTGTGAGGAAGGGATTAACTTTCACAAGGAAAGGATTAGCTTTCGTAAGGAAATGATTGGTTGTAAGGTTTGTGTAACACCCATGAAGTTTAACGACTAAAGTTTTAGTGGATTGCTTTAAGGAAGTTCCTTTAAGAGAGTGAACATAGGGTCGGAAGAATTCCTATATTGCCGAACCGCTATAAATGGAATTTGCACTTTCTCTTCCTTTGAACTCCTTTACTTTCAAGTACATTATTTGATTGTGTGTATTATTTATTTAACTGTTTAAAAACTTACATGTTTAACTAGCAAAAGTTTTTAAAACCTAATTCACCCATTCTCTTAGGTTTGAACCTCAGTTTACAGTCACCTTCTTCCTTTGTGTGGAAACATACCTATATCACACAAGGATATACGATAGAGCTCTTAGGTACTCAAAATTTCTTAAGTTCTTTTTGGTTAGTCCTAGAAAATATGACTCCTTTAGGGACCCATACTTTCTTAATCATATAAGATGCTTTATTATTATAGACATGTGATGATGCATGATCCTAGGATGATAATCATAGAAATTTCTAGGATGTTTTGAGTATGCATATCTATTATTCCATGGATGACCATTCCTAGGATACATGTTTCTAGCATAGGAGTTATAAACATACATGTTATTTCTAGGATTTGCATTCCTAGTATGGGCATTTCTTGAATATGCATTTCTAGCATTTGTACTTCTAAGATGAGCATATATATGTGCATAAGTATTTCTAGGATGTCTATTCCTAGCATAGGCATTTGATTTCTTTGCATTTGAATTGATATTTATGTTCTTAGGCTTCTTAGAATTTTTCAAAGAAACATTTTAAACATTGCTAGGAACCTTAGAAGTGGAGGGTTCATCCACACATGTTGCTTTCTTAAAAATCATTTCATTGTTATTTGCTTGCCTAATAGAGAATAACCTAAACTGGATTTTTCTCCACTCATTCATTGGTTAGATAACCCTTCATTTAGTTTTCTTTTCCAAGAACAAGCTTAGATATAGTGTTATTTAACTCCATCACTTTTTTTTTTCAAATCATCATTTTCATTTTTCTTTTTCTTCTTTTAGAGCTTCCATCTCTTTAGGGAGGGATGGAACTTGCTTTTTGAGAGCAATGTTTCTAGAATCAAATTTATTCAATTCTATAGGAATTTTATTTTATGCCTCAATTAACTATTCATTACTAATCAATGTCATTAGTAAGGGAAGAATTAATTACCTCACTTTCTTCATCTATTATCATCAAACAAAGATTGACAATCTATTCGTAGTTAATCTCACTATCCGAGACTTCGTCATCATCATTACTCCAAGTAGATGTTGTAGCTGTCATGACTTTATTTTTGAAGTTCTTGTATGGTTTCTTGGTTAAGGGACAATTTGCCTTGATGTACACGGGTTTCTTGTAATCAAAGCACACCATAGGTTCCCTTTTTATAAATTCCTTTATGTAAGGCATCTTGCTCTTCTACAAGAACTTATGAAATCTCTTAGTGGTGAGAGTTATCTCCACATCTTCATCACTGCTTTCATTTTCTTCTTCTTCTTCAACCTTCTTGCTTGTAGTAACTTTAAGAGCAATAACTTTTTTTTTTTGTGTGTTCAACAATGTCGTGATTCATTTCCTCCATCTCATAAGTTAGTAAAGCGCCAAAAAGCGTTTCAACTTCTAGCTTCTCGAGATCTTTAGCTTCCACAATTGCTGTCTTCTTAGCTTTCCAAGTTGGTGAGAAGGATCTAAGAATTTTCCTTGTCAACTCAAATATCTCAATGTTCCTACCAAGAAGCTTTAAACCATTAATAATACCAGTGAAATGCGATTACATTTCAAAGATGGTTTCGGTAGGGGATATCTTAAAAGATTCATATTCGGACACTAGCATTGTAACGACCCATCTTGGGTTGGCCACTCCCGAGACGGTGTTGTTACATTTTTAAAGTCCTAGCACGACACATATATGCAACAATAAAAATAACACCAACTGCGATTATTACATCAATCCTCAACCCTCAACCCTCAACAAGGGAGATACTTTATTCAAATCTTGACTTAAACATTATATACAGCGTAATATACATGAATATCTACAAATATTTTTTTTTCCATTAGTCTGAGGATGTGAACCACGTGGCTTACAGATAATGACTTCGTCAGACTCTCAACTCACCAAACTTTATGTTATGCCTGTTACCTGAAATCATTGTACAATGAGGAGTGAGCTTCACAAGCTCAGGGAATTAAACTTACTAGAAGTATTCAATTTGTATAATTAATCTTCCAATATTCATTTATCTATATCTCATATATTTTGATAATAACATTCTATTATCACTACTCATATCAAATCCCCATCCTTTATAAATCTCTTCTTCTCATATAGTTAATCATCACCTTGAAACTATCAATTCTATCTCATAATTACCTACTTATGAGGTTCACAGCATATAATCAGTCACCCAGATAATTTTAATCATTTCATATTTTCATATTTCTTCTCAGGATAATTGTCTCTCTGTGAGACTCATTCATCTATCAA
This sequence comes from Bretschneidera sinensis, assembly GCA_023935145.1. Classification (NCBI taxonomy): domain Eukaryota; kingdom Viridiplantae; phylum Streptophyta; class Magnoliopsida; order Brassicales; family Akaniaceae; genus Bretschneidera; species Bretschneidera sinensis. The sequence goes on from CM043704.1 coordinate 75,139,637, forward strand.
TAATTTACAATCCTGAATAGCACTTTAGCAACTCAATAATAAAATCAATATTTAAAACAGATATAATGCATGAATTATTAATTGGGAACATCTTCCCATAAGTCGACATGTTTTAGCTTAGACCGGATGCCCTCTTGGTTCTTTTATTTTATTTAGACCAGTCACCTTCCCGGTTATTTTATTTCCAGCATATACCAGCTGTCACGATTTTCATTTAGACCGGTTGCCCTTCTAGTTTTTTTATTTTCATTTAGGTCGGCTGCCTTTCCGGTTCTTTTATTTCATGCATATGAATAATGGTATGAAATATGCATATGAACAATAATATAGAAACAAGTATGTATTCAAACATTCAAATTAGCTATCCTGATTATTTTTAAATTATTATTCGAAAAATTACATTAAATTCTTCTCATCAGAAATCATATCAAATCATCAACCATAGCTCGTCAAGACTTTCACTTATCACCCTTATTATTAAATCAACTAATTATTCCAATAATATTATTTCTTATAAAATAATTCTCTACACATTCATTATTCCTATCATACCTATAAACAAGTTAATGATTTATTCAAATACTATCACCATATATTTCATATTTATCTTGATTACTTAAAGTAAATCTAACTCATCACGTAGCACTTAGAGCTATTTGTGGATCACCTCCTTGCCTTTCCTGCTCTTTTCAGTAATTTCCCCGGGTTGGGCGTGCAACACCTAGAAATCCAGGTGTTGCATCACTTGACACTAAGCAAACAATTAGAAATGGTGGCGGGGGGCGGTGAGTATAAAGTTTTATATATATATATATATATATATATATATATATATATTATTTACCAAATCCTGTTTGGTTTTCTCCTTTCCTCAATTCAAACTACTATATTTCTTTAAACACTTGGGGACCTAAAAAGAGATTGAAAGAGTAAAATTTTGAAGGAGTTTACGGGAGAATTTTATAGAGAGTTATGGGAAGCTCTAAGAAAAACAGAAGGTAGTAACACATTATTTTTCTTTTTCTTTTCCTTCTTATCCTTCCATGCTGTCTTGGACGCGTTTTTTTTTCTTTTTCTTTGTATCCACACCATCACGCGTCCAGTTTTTTTTTCAAAAGAATTATTTTATTCAATTAATAAACCTTCCATGTATATATTATTTTATTTTAATTCTATATCATATTTATCAAATTACTTCTTTATCCATACTTTAAGAACACGGGTATTACAATTCTACCCACCTTATAAAAATTTCGTCCCCGAAATTTCCTTACCTAACTCAAAAAACAATTGTGAAAAATATTTCTTCATAGTTGCCTCATGCTCTCACGTAATCTCTTCAACATATTTATTCTGTCACAAAACTTGAATTAATGGAATTACTTTATTACACAAGACTTGTTCTTTTCTGTCTAAATTTCTCATTAGTACTTGTATAAAAGTCAAACCTTCCTTAATTTCTATAGCTTGGGTCAAAATATTATGAGATTCATCATGTAAACACTTTCTTAAAAGTGAAATATAAAACACATCATGTAAATACTTCAACGTTGGGGGCAATTCTAAGCTATACACGATTAGCCCAACTTTCTCAGCAACCTCATAGGGCCTCACATACCTCGGAATCAACTTTCCTTTCCTGTTTAAATCTCAATACACCTTTTCATGGAGATATTTTTAAATACACTCAACCACCTATTTGAAACTTGAGAGGTCTTCTCCTATTATCAGCATAGTTATTTGGTATACTCTGTGCTACTTTACGGTTCTCTCTAACCAGTTTGATCCTCTCAGTTGTTAACTCAAAAATTTATGGACCAAATATATTTCTCTCTCCCATTTCTTCCCAACATATAAGAGTTCTACACCTCATACTATACAATGTCTCAATCGGTGTCATTCCATTACTAAATTGATGTTGATTATTATAAGTGGATTCCATCAATGGCAAGTAAGCATCCCAACTTACTGAGAAACTCATCACACTTGCCCTTAACATATCTTCTAGTACTCTAATAATCCTTTTTGTCTGCTCAACTGTTTGAGGATAAAAAGTTGTAATAAACTGCAACTGTATATACATGGCTTTCTGAAAGCCTTTTCAAAACCAAGATGTAAATCTAGCATCTCTAAATGGCACTATGCTCAATAGTACTCCATACCACCTCACAATTTCAGCTACATACAGTTCAGCCAACTTTTTAGGATTCCAATTAGTTTTAATTGGAAGAAATTGGAATGACTTAAAAAGTCTATCGACTATCACTTACACATTATCGTGACCTCTCTGAGTATGAGAAAATCCATAAACAAAATCCATATTCACATTTTTTTTGTTATGGTCATTCGAGCACAGGAAAAGGCTATAGTAAGCCTCTCGGAAGTTTATTCTCTAACTTCACTAATGGACAAACCAAACATCTAGAAATATATTCAACTATATCCCTCATCAATCTTGACCACCAGTAATTCTGTCTTAATCCTCTATACATCTTATTGTTACTCGGGTGCATCGAATATACATCATCATGTACATCTCTCAATATTTTCTTTCTCAACTCCATAGAATTGGGAACATAAATCCTATTTTCCAATACCAAAATAACCTCATTTCAAATTTTGAACTTATATTGCTTTCTAGTAAGTACTCAATGCTTAATCTTTTCTATCTCTTCATCTCTACCTTGCATCTCTAACAATCGGATTACTGTACAACCATATTTGTTAACAATGATTCTCTATCACTGATATTCAACCTTATCTCTCTTAACCTATCATCAATTACACATCATGACTTTCAATAGCAGTCAATCTTCTTGTAGATTTTCTACTCAATGCATCAGCTACCACCTTCACCTTTTCTAGATGATAATGAATTGTATAATCATAGTCACTAATCAACTTCATACACCATCTTTGCCTCAAATTCAAGTCTCTCTGGGTAGGTAAGTATGTCAAACTCCTATGATCAATGAATATCTCACAAGTGGCTCCATACAGATGATGTCTCTAATCTTTAAAGTAATCACTATAACAGCCAACTTTAAGCCATGGGTGGGGTAATTTCTATCATGATTCTTCAATTTTCTAGAAGCACATGCCATTACTTTCTCATGTTGCATCAACACACATCCCAACTCTTGATGGAATGCATCACTATATACTATAAAGCCTTCATCACCAGAAGGAAGCACCCATACTAGAGTTGTAGTCAATTTCTCCTTTAGTAATTGGAAATTTTTCTCACACTTCCCACACCATACAAATCTCACCTCTTTCCTAGCTAGTCTAGTCAACAGTACTACAATAATAGAAAATTTCTGGAAGAATCTTCTATATTAACTAGCTAACCCTAAGAAGATTCTAATCTCAGTCACATTAGTTAGTGTCTCCCAACTTAACATTGCCTCTACCTTTTGTGGATCAACTGTTATTCCATTTCCATATATTACATGCCCTAAGAAAGTTATCTTATTCAGCCAAAATTCACATTTAGAAAATTATAGCATACAATCTTTTTTTCATGAAAATCATCAACACAATTTCTAAATGTTTTACATGCTCTTCCTTAGTCTTAGAATATGCCAAGATGTTATCAATGAACACAACCACAAGATTATCAAGAAATTGTTTAAACATTTTATTCATCAAATCCATGAATGTTGTTGGAGTGTCAGTCAATCCAAATGGCATCACAAGAAACTTATGACCATAATGTATCCTAAAAGCAGTCTTAGGCATGTCTCCCTTCTCTATCTTCAGTTGATGATAACTTAATCTCAAGTCCATTTTTGAAAATACCTCTGCTCCATATAGCTTCTCAAATAAATCATTTATTATGGGTAAATGATTTTTGTTCTTAATGGTTATCTTATTCAACTATCTATAGTCTATATATAATCTCACTATTTCCATCTTTTTTCTTCACAAACAACATAAGGCTCCCCAAAGCGACACACTAAATCGAATAAATTGTTTATCTAACAACTCTTAAACTTTCAACTCTTTTACCTCAATGGGTGTCACTTTGTAGGGTGCTATAGATATATGTGATGAACCTAGTATCATATCAATAGAGAATTTAATCTCCCTACTGGGAGTTAAACTAGATAACTCATAAAAAATTACATCATTAAAAATATTTCACTACTAAGATTTCTTCCAACTCTGTACTATCATTTCTAAAATCCACCACATATGTCAAATACCCCTCACATCCTTTCCTTGACCATTTACTCGTAGTCAGAGCAAAAATAAGATAGTTCAAGAGTATCTTATGTTCTTCCTTAAAATTAAACTCTTCATATCCATATCTTGAACAGTATATTCTTTCTAAAACAATCAACCACATTCAAAGATAATAAATAAGCTTCACATTCTCTATCACTGATATTAATCATACAACTCTTGTAAACATTTATGATTATCACTCTGAGAACTTCAACAATACCATTATGCATCAAAGGACTACTACATGCATCAATAAACTTCATAAATGCATTGGATGCAAAAGAATGGGTTACACCAGGATTAACCAACATTGATATGTCCACTTTTTTCTACATACAAGGCGCCTCAAATTAGAACAATTCTGAGATAAATATCTTATTGGATTACATCTATAACATGTTATAGTATTTTTATCACGTTATCACATCTTCTAAATAGTACACTCCCATATTTACTATAATTTTCAGTTCCCATAACCTATCTATCAAATCTAGGGATTCTACCAATATTACTTTGAACTATAAAAGCAACAGATTTTGTTTGCCTCTGACTCTGACTATACTTCCTTATGACAAGGAACGCCCCATCTGGGGTGGTCTCTCATCCTATGCACTCATACTACTACTACCTCTAGAACCTTCATGTCAAAGCCTCTTTAACCACTCTTTCTCTTTCCCTTAAACTCTATAAGATCTTTCCCAATCTAAAGTGCTATATCCACTAACCTGACATAATTCATATGCCTCATGTAAGATAGTTTCGATCAAATCTTAAAAGATAGTTCATCTTTGAACCTCTTACACTTCTTTTCCTCTAGGTCTACCATTTTCGGTACAACTATTGACAAGACCACAAATCTGCTATCATACTGAGCCACAGTCAACACATTTTTACCTCAAATAAAAGAAATCTCTCTTCTGTTGGGCTCTGAAATTATGTTATCAATATTTATAAAAGAATAAGCCTTCGTAAACTTATTCCAACTTAAAGTTCTATCAATATATACACTTACCCTAAGAAGAGTATCCCTCTCACCATTCTAAAGCTTCTATTTTTAATTTAAATGAAGCAAATGTGACCCTCTGCCTGCCAGTCACTAGTAAAGTACCAAATAATCTCTTTACATGTTTCACTCATAGCTCGGGCTCAAAAGGATTCATAGATCCTTTAGACAACAAATCATTCAACTTAATATATCTAACAAAATAATCTATCTGCATCTCGTGCATAAACTCACCTTTCTTATTTTTGAACATCTACCATTACTAGATTTACAACTACCTCAGGCACCACTCCAGCCTGTTCATCAAGTCTATGCTATAGACTATCAACTCTATCATCTGCTATATCCATTTTCTCAAGAGCATGTGCAAGAGCTTATCTTAGCCCATCTCTTTCAACTTCAGATTCTCTCATACCTCTAATAATATCAATTATACTTGTAAACGAGGTTCTAACCCAAAATAGAGGGTGAATTGGGGTTTTCAAAAACTTTTGCTAATTACTTGCAAGTTTATAAAAACAGTTAAATGTACAAGCATACAAACAAGTAATGTGCTTTAAGTAAAAGAGTTTAAATAAGAGAAAGTGCAAACTCAGTTTATAGTGGTTCGACAATATCGAATTCTTTCTGACCCTATGTCCACTATCTTCAAAGAACCTCTTTGAAGTAATCCACTAAAACCTTTAGTCGTACAACTTCACAGGTGTTGTATAAAAATTATAACCAATCACTTCCTCATGGAAGCTAACACATTCCTCACAGAAGCTAATCCCTTCCTCACAGAAGCTTACAAAGAAGTGTTTAATCCTAAACATTCTAAAAGTTATTACAACTCTTTCCCCTTTACAATAAATAAGATTTGCTATAAAGTAAATGATAGAGAGATAGCAATTAATGCTTTTACAAATGAACAATATCTCTTTTTCAAGAATAAGTTTGAAGAATGGCTCAACAATAAATTTTTTAAAGCTTTTGAGTATTAATGCGCAAACTTGAGAGTTAAATGTGTTCTTTTCTTGTTTTAAATGCTCATTGAAGTGAGTTTATATAGCCTTGAATCAATATAGCCATTAGACATTGACTTGGCAGGTTTGGAGCATTAAATGCTCAAGTCCCGCGTCTCAAACAGTCATATTTTTGAATTAACAATCGACTAGGTCTTTGTACCAGTCGATTGGGTCAAGTGAGAAATCTCACATTTAGGCTATAGAAGAGTATAGTCGACTGGGTCCTAAGCACTAGTCGATTGGGAACTCACTGTCCTAGTTGCCAGTCGATTGGATTTTTGACACCAGTCGACTGGGAACCTTCTGTCCCAAACCCTAATCGACTGATATATTGAGTTAGTCGACTGCGTTGCCCTTCAACCTAGCTTTTCATGTATTAAAACTATTTTTGACTTGTAAACATTTGTATTAATATTTTTTTCAAAAAAAAACCTTTTGTAAAAAGAGCCATAAGTCAAGCTAAGTATTTGAACATGGAAGATTTACAATTGTTTTCAATATCTTAATGCTTATTTTATGTCTTATGTTTTGTCTTGGCGTCTAAAACTGGTTGAGTTCTTGCATCTTGTTTCTTTGCTGAAAGCTTTTACCCCTTAAACACTTAGATAAAACTATTAGTATAATTAGAATAGTGTTTTGTCATTATTAAAATCAAATAAGGTTCAACAATCTCTCCCTTTTCGATAGTGACAAAACTAATAAGGGAAAACAGTTTTAAAAACTATGTGTTTGGTTTTTAGAAAAAATTGGGCAGAGTTTCCTCTGTTTTTCGAATAAAACTAACCTATTAAGTAGTTTAAACGTAGTTTATAATCAACCCAACTAATCAAAGTAAGACAAAGTTATATTTCTCAAAGTGTTCAGAGCAATGCTCCCCCTAAATCTAGACACTATTATAAGTTTACATTGATTTTTCTCTTTTTTCTCATGTTTCTCCCCCGTTTTGACAACAGTAGAAAATGGGGGTGTAAACCTAAAAATAATTAAGATATAATACAGCTATGAAGATAAGGTTAAAATAGACTTGTATTAAAAACTAGGCATGTTTTATAGTTAAAAAGACTTCCCGAGAAGAGCCAGAAATTTTTACACTCATATCAGCAGTTAAGGCATATAGGTGAACATGAATATGATAAATCAAGCAACTATATAGCATAAAAGTGATATATATGTATATATAAAAGTGTAAATCAAAGCAACAATGTATATACATCTATCTAATGTGCGCTTATAAAAAGCTTGTTTGAGTACAAAATATGAATGAAAACTGAATGTTCGTGCTACAACCATTTAAGAGCTATATATAAAAAAAAATCAAACAAAAAGCTCAGCGAGTAGAGGAATCAGAGCCATCTCAAATAAGATCCTGAATCTTGGCCAAGGAACCCTCTGTATGCTCTTAATGCAGCTCAAAATCATCACGAAGTGTGCAGAGGTCACGGTGCATGGAATCAACAGAAGAGCTCAAGCTCTAGAACCTGGACTGCATAGATAGCTAGAGGCTTGAAATAACCTGTAGTAGATCATCATACCCAGTCTGACCAACACTAGAACCACCATGTTATGGTGCTCTGTCATCAGTATCCATAGCAGAGGGAGGAGTTACATCACCAAGAACCTCATCGTCTTCCTTGTTGTTGTTACCCTATCCAATCCTTATGTTTTTCCTGGCCTTGGAGTAGATTAATCCATCGAGAATAGTGCACCCCGTCTTCTTCAGAAAAGAGACATTGATGATGTCCTTGGGGCTGATTAACTGAGCCTCAGAGGCGAGAAGGGGGACTCGAAAATGCGGGAGGATAAGGGTAATGAGCATCCCATTGGAAAGGCACCCGGAGTCACTAGCTTCGTTGTTTATCATGTTAGCGAGCAGTAGGGGGTAGATATTGAAGTGGTGTCCAGTTTTGAGATACCAAATCAATACTACGTCTATCTTCGAGAGATAGTCCCGACTCTCAAGTCGTGGATGAATGGTCTAACTTATGATGAGATTGAACACCTTTGAGTCGAGGGGCATATCACTACATGTGTGAAATATAGTGGGTCTAAAGATGTAGTTAGGGTCTTCCCTGATGATCTAGTATACCTTCCTATAATCGAAATTGTTCGGCCATCCGTCTAGACTCCATTGGATCCCTCCCACTAGAATCCTCAAAATGCTAACCAGGAGGCCAGTGTTCACTTCAAACTCCACACTCTTCACACTGGTTCTGAATCGAAGAGCCAGTGGACTAGGCTTCACCAAGTTTGCGTAGAATTGGTGAATAAGGCATGGGTAGCACTTTTGGTGAATCTTGACAAGTTGTGTCAAGTACACTGCCTCAAAATGAGGTAATATGTCAAAATTTGCGTGACAGATAGAATCAAAGTCAATGAATCTACCTGTCATGATCTTTTTGTACTGAATGATGGAGTTATACCTTTCTTTGGCAGTTAGACTCTAGAAGAGTGAGTCGTCGAGCTCAGTCCTCGCCTTTTTGCTCGAGAAACCCACCAAACTCTTTCATTTAGCATCCGATACCGTGGATTTCTTGGACCATGGCCTTGCAGGCGTGTGAGGTCCTCTAATGGTGGTTTTGATCTTGATTCTCTCAGACATTTGACAAAATGTGTTTTTAAAGATTTTGGGAAATAAGGAATTTTTCAATCGTGGAAAGTTGAAATGAGGTGATGTGGGATGAGATTAAGGATTCTATGGAGTGCTTTTGTGAGATTATGGATAAAAATTAAAGATTTTCTAGAGAGTGAAAGCTTAAGGGTTTTGAAAATGGCATGAAAAACCTGAAAAACTGAAGTGACTATTTATAGAATCGCGATACCAGTCGACTAGGTCCTTTATAATTTGGGAATTTTTGTCATACCAGTGGATTGGGTCAAGATACCAGTCGATTGAGTAAACTGGCAGAGAAATACTAGTCGATTGGGTTATCCATACCAGTCGACTGGGTAAGTTACCAGAATTTTAAATTTTGGCTCCAAACAAAGTCTTGTGCTACCAGACGATTGGGTACTTAGACTCGTTCACTGGTTGAAATGGTAGTGTATTACTAGTCGATTTGAGTCATCTTACCAGTCGACTGGAGTCATCTTACCAGTCGACTAGACCTTTTAAGAAACTTAAGAAGAAAAAAAACTATAGCTTAGAGTTTTAGCATGAATTTTATTTATCTATGCCATCTTGAGTGAGAGAAATATTAAATAAGGTTTAATACTCATTCACTAGATGTCAAATATGCATATGATGAAAGTTGATGCAATCAAACATACAGTTTATCATAGTCTATTAAGCCCATCAATAGTCTAATCTTACAAAAACTAGCTTCACTTAAGGGTTTTGTAAGAATATCAGCTATTTGATATTCTGAATGAGTGAATTCTAGTCTTATATCACCCTTTTGAGCATGATCTCTTATGAAATGATGTCTAATTTCTATGTGTTTGGTTCTAGAATGCCGAATAGGGTTTTTGGTTAAGTTGATAGCACTGATGTTATCACAATGAATTGGAATATCTTTAAAGTTCATGTCATAGTCTTCTAGTTGTTGTTTCATCCACAACACTTGTGCACAACAACTTCCGGTTGCTACATATTTCGCATCGGCGGGTGATAACGTAACCGAGTTTTGTTTCTTGGAAAACCAAAATGTTAGCATTGTATCTAAGAATTGACATGTTCCACTAGTGCTTTTTCTATCTAGTCTACACCTCGCAAAATCAGCATTTGAATATTCTACAAGCTCAAAAGATGAATCTTTAGAATACTATAATCCTAGGTTTTGAGTCCCTAGTAGATATCTAAGGATTATTTTTTTTGTAATTACATGTGATTCTTTAGGATTAGTTTGAAATCTAGTACACGTTCATACACTAAACATTATATCAGGTCTATTTGCAGTTAAATAAAGTAAAGCTCCTATCATGCTTCTGTAAGTTTTAGTATCTACACATTTACCTTCTTCATCTAGGTCAAGTTTTGTAGAAATGCTCATAGGAGTGCCAAGTAACTTTAAGCTTTCCTCCTAAACCTCTTTAGTAAGTCCTTGGTGTATTTTGATTGATTGATAAAGATGCCTCATTTCAATTGTTTAATTTGAAGTCCAAGTAAGTAGGTAAGTTCATTCATTTGACAAGCATCACACACCTTGTCTTTTTCAAATTTGATTTTAGGAAGCGCAATGACCAAATCTTTTCTTGAAATGATTTTAAGCAAATCCATATTTACATGGCTAAGCCTTCTATATCATAGCCATGGGTTGACTAATACTTAATAAATTTGGCTTAAGGCCTTGCACAAATAACACATGATTAATGGTTGAGAAATCATTACTAACTTTTCTATGCCCGATGATCTTTATTTTTGTGTTGTCTCTAATGGTGACATGTCTGCCATCTCTTAGAGTTAGTTCTTTGAATACACTTCGATCACCGATCATGTACTTTGAGTATCCACTATCAAGGTACCAATAGTTACCTTTTTCTTGGTGTAGAGACATATCTACATTACACAAGTATATACAATTGCACTCTTAGGCACCCAAAATTTCTTGGGTCCTTTAGGGTTAGTCCTAGAAAATACGGTTCCTTTAGGGACCCATACTTTCTTAACATTGTAAGGTGTTATATATTTATAGGCATGTTGATGATGCACAATCCTAGGATAATAGTTATTGAAATTTCTAGGATTTCTTAGTTGTTCATGTCTATAGTTCCTTGGATAAGTATTCCTAGGATACATGTTTCTATCGTGAAGATTATAAACATGCATGTCATTTCTAGGAATTATATGATGATGATTTTTGGGATATGTACTTGCATTATTATGAACATGCATATTATTTCTAGGATACACATGATGGTAATTCCTAGGATGTGCATGTGTAGTGTGCAAGTTATGAGTATACATATTATCTCTATGATGCACATAATGGTTACTCCTAGGATGTATATATGCATTTCTTGAATGATTATTCCTAGCATTTGCATTTCTTGAGTGAGAATAAATATATGCATGAGCATTTCTAGGATGCTTAATTCTTATATATGCATTAGAATTTAAATTTACATTTTTAGACCTACTAGCATACATTGAGGGAGTACTTTTAACCTTGCTAGTAGTATTGGAAGTAGAGACTTCATTCACACATGTTGCTTTCATGAATAAGATCTCTTTTGATTTTTGCTTCCCTAATGGAGAATAACCCAACCCAGATTTTTCTCCATTTAATCTTTGGCAAGATAGCACTTCATCTAGCTTTTCTTTTCCAAGCATAAGTCTTGATATAGTTCCATTCAATTCTATAATTTTCTTTTTTAAGTTTTCATTTTCATTTTTAAGAAAATCTTGAGAAGAATTATAAAGCATGGAAGATGGTTTTTCTTTTTCTTCCTTTAAGCCTTCCATCTCTTTAGAAAGAGATGAGATTTCCTTTTTGAGAATGGTATTCCTATAACTGAATTTCTATAATTCTTCATGCATTTCATTTATGACCTCTATTAATTCTTCACTACTACTAATAATGTTATTATTAGAAGGGGAAAAATTTGATACCTCATTTTCGTCATCGATTGCCATTAGACATAGGTTGGAAATATCCTCGTATCCGACCTTAGTGTCCGAGGATTCTTCTTCTTCATCATCACTCCAAGTGGTTGCAATCATAGCTTTCTTTTTGAAGCTCTTATATGGTTTGCTTGTCGCTGTACAATTGGCCTTGATATGACTGGGCTTCTTACAACCATAACACACAAATGGTTCCCTTTTTGAAGTGGGATCCTTTGTGTAAGGTTTCTTGCTATTCAAGAACTTGTGAAACCTCTTGGTAATTAGAGATATCTCACCATCGTCTTCGCTGCTCTCTATCTCTTCTTCTGTTTCTTCCTCTTTGTTGCTAGTAGAGGCTTTGAGAGCAATCATCTTTTTTCTTTTTCTCATCATCATTGACAATGGGATTCATTTCTTCCATCTCGTATGTCAATAATGATCCTAGAAGTGTTTTGACATCAAGTTTGTCGAGATCTTTGGCCTCCGTCATGGCTGTCTTCTTTGCTTTCCAAGTGGATGGAAAAGACCTTAAGATCTTCCTTGTTAGTTCAAATTCCTCATTGTTCCTACCAAGAAGCTTTAAACCATTAATAATAATGGTGAAATGTGAATGCATTTGAGAAATTGTTTCGTTAGGAGACATTTTGAAAGATTCATACTCAGACATTAGCATATAGATTTTTGATTTTTTAACTTCATTAGTTCCATCATATGTAACTTGCAATTTGTCCCAAATCTCCTTAGCCGAAACACAAATAGAAATTTCATTATATTCAGAAACATCTAAAGCACACTGTAAAATACTTGTGGCTCTACTATTTAGAGACATCATTCTAAAATTCTCTTCATTGAACTCAGTTTTGAGTTTAAGCATTGTATGATTGATTTCTCCAATAGTTATTTCCTTTGTAGGGATTCTAGGTCCTTCCTCAATGACTCTCCATAGATTATAATCTTGTCATTCGACAAAGATTTTCATCCTATTTTTCCAGTAGTTATAGTTGGAGTCATTGAACAAGGGAGGTCTAGTATAGGAATATCCTTCGGAATAGCTATTAGATGCTAACGGATCAACTCAAGGATTTTAAGCCTGAAATTGAGAATAAAGCTCTGATACCAATTGTAAACCAAGTACCTAATCCAAGAGGGGGTGAATTAGGTTTTTAAAAACTTTTGTAATTATTTACAAGTTTATAAAAACAATTAAATGCACAAGCATACAAACAAGTAATTGCTTTAAGTAAAAGTGTTTAAGGAAGAGAAAGTGCAAACTCAGTTTTTAATGGTTCGGCAATATCATATTCTTTCCAACCCTACGTCCACTCTCTTCAAGGAACCTCTTTGAAGTAATCCACTAAAACATTTAGTCTTACAACTTCATGGGTGTTGTAAAAACCTTACAACTAATCCCTTCCTCACGGAAGCTTATAAAGAAGTGTTTAATCCTAAACACTCTAAGAGTTATTACAACTCATTCTCCTTTACAATAAATGAGATTTACTGTAAAGTAAATGCTAAAGAGATAGCAATGAATGCTTTTACAAATGAACAATATCTCTCTTTCAAGAATAAGCTTGAAGAATGGCTCAACAACAAATTTTTTCAAGCTTTTGAAAATTAATGGCAATCTTGTCAATTGAATGTGTTCTCTTCTTGTTTTAAATGCTCATTGAAGTGAGTTTATATAGTCTTGAATCAATATTGCCGTTAGACACTGACTTGGTAGGTTTGGAGCATTAAATGCTCAAGTCTCGCGTCTCAAATGATCATATTTTCGAATTACCAGTTGACTGAGTCTTTGTACCAGTCGACTGGGTCAAGTGAGAAATCTCACTTTTAGGATGTGGGAGAGTACCAATCGACTGGGTCCTAAGCACCAGTCGATTGGGAACTTACTGTCTCAGTTGCTAGTCGATTGGGTTTTTAACACCAGTCGACTGGGGACTTTCTATCCCAAACCCCAATCGACTGGTATATTGAGCCAGTCGACTGGGTTGCCCTTTAACCCATATTTTCATGTATTAAAACTGTTTTTGACTTGTAAACATTTGTATTAATAGTTTTGTCAAAAAAACTTTTTGTAAAAAGAGCCATAGGTCAAGCTAAGTATTTGAACATAAGAGATTTACAGTTGTTTTCAATACCTTAATACCTATTCTATATCTTCTGTTTTGTCTTGGCGTCTGAAACTGGTTGAGTTATTGCATCTTGTTTCTTTGTTGAAAGCTTTTACCGCTTAAACACTTAGATAAAACTATTAGTACAATTAAAGTATTTTTTTTGTCATTATTAAAATCAAATAAAGGTCAACAATACTGTTAATAGGTTCCCTTCTAGGAACCACAGATTCAGACTCAACCTCGACTTATCAAAATATTGGGAGCCTACCATGCCCTCTTAAATCAACAACTCTAACTCTAGCTCTAGCACGCCCATGTGTCATCTTCATACTATTCATTACAATATAATTTGTTTTAATCTTCTACTTTCTTACTTTTTATGCAGTCTACAGAACCATAAAACCTAATGCTCTGATACCAAACTTGTAACGACCTATCCCGAGTTGGCCACCCCCGAGACGGTCTTGTCACATTTTGAAAATCCCAGCATGACACATATATGTAACAATAAAAATAACACCAATTGTGATTATTACATCAATCCTCAGCCTTCAACATGAGAGATACATCATTCAGATCTTGACCTAAACATTATATACAACGTAATATGCATGAATATTTACAAACATTTTTTTCCATTAGTTTGAGGATGTGAACCACGTGGCTTACAGATAATGACTTCGTCTGAATCTTAACTCACCAAACTATATGTGCTGCCTGCTACCTGAAATCGTTGTACAATGAGGAGTGAGCTTCACAAGCTCAGTGAATTAAACTTACTAGAAGTATTCAATTTGTATAATTAGTCTTCCAATATTCATTCATCTATATCTCATATATTTTGATAATAACATTCTATTATCACTACTCATATCAAACTTTATTCTTTATAAATCTCTTCTTCTCATATAATTAATCATCACCTTGAAACTATCAATTCTATCTCATAATTTTCTTATTATGAGGTTCACAGCATATAATCAGTCACCCAGGTAATTTTCATCATTTCATATTTCTATATTTCTTCTCAGCATAATTGTCTCTTTGTGAGACTCGTTCATCTATCAATAATTTACAATCATGAACAACACTTTAGCATCTCAATAATAAAATCAATATTTAAAACAGATGCAACATATGAATTATTAATTGGGAATGTCTTCCCACAAGTCGATATGTTTTAGCTTAAACCGGCTGCCCTCCTGATTCTTTTATTTTATTTAGATCGGCTGCCTTCTCGGTTCTTTTATTTCCAATATATACTAGCCGTCATGGTTTTCATTTAGACCGACTGCCCTCCCGGTTCTTTTATTTTCATTTTGACTGGCTGCCTTTTCGGTTCTTTTATTTCATGCATATGCATATGATTAATGGTATGAAATATGCATATGAACAATAATATAGAAACAAACATGTATTCAAACATTCAAATTAGCTATCCTTATTATTCTCAAATTATTATTTGAAAAATTCCACTAAATTTCTCTAATCATAAATCATATCAAATCATCAACCATAGCTTGCCAAGAATTTCACTTATTACCCTTATTATTAAATCGACTCATTATTCCAATAATATTAGTTCTCATAAAATAATTCTTTACACATCCATTATTCCTATCAACTAACTTTCATCTATCGCCAAATCATAAGTTAATGATTTATTCAAATACTATCAACATATATTTCATATTTATCTTGATTACTTAAAGTAGATCTAACTCACCATGTAGCATTTAGAGCTACTTGTGGATCACCTCCTTGTCTTTCCTGCTTCTTTAAGCAATTTCCCCTAGTTGCTGATCGTCAACACCTGATATAATATTTATATTAAATTTCTAATTTATTCTTCAATTCCTCCATAATTCACATCCTTTGAAAATTCCTACATTAAATTTCGGGAATTTCATATATACTAAATTTCAAAAATAAACTTCATGTTATTACTTTTTGTTTTTCTTAAAGCTTCCCGTGACTCTTTATAAAATTCTCCTGTAAACGCCTTCAAAATTTTACTCTTTCAATCTTTCTTTCGGTCCCCAATTGTTTAAAGAAATAGAGTAATTTGAATTGAGGAAAGGAGAAAACCAAACAGGATTTGGTAAGTAATGAATAAATAAAAGAAAAACTATATATATACCCACCGCCCCCCGCCACCATTTCTAATTGTTTGCTTAGTGTCAAGTGATGCAACACCTGGATTTCCAAGTGTTGCACGCCTATTTTTTTTCTTTTTTCCTTTTTCTTTTCCTTCTTATCCTTCTATGTTGTCCTGGATGTATTTTTTTTCTTTTCTTTTCTTTTCTTTTCTTTTTCTTTGTATCCACACAATCACGTGTCTAGTTTTTTTTCAAAAGAATTATTTTATTCAAATAATAAATCTTTCACGTATATATTATTTTATTTTAATTCCATATCATATTTATCAAATTACTTCTTTACCCATATTTTAAGAACACGGGTATTACAAGCATATAGATTTTTTTTTAACTTCACTAGTGCCTTTATATGTCACTTCAAGTTTGTCCCAAATTTCTTTTGCCGAAATACATGCTAAAATTTTATTGTATTCATTTAAATCTAAAGCACAATGAAGAATAGTAGTAGCTATACTATTTAAAGATATTATTCTACAACTCTCATCATCATATTCTGATTTTAGCTTAGTTAAAGTAGTCATAGTTTCACCAACCATCATTTTTTTTAGGTCATTCTTCAATGATTCTCCACAAATTATAATCTTTGTCTTTTATAAAGATTCTCATTCCATTTTTTTCAATAATTATAATTTGTGTCATTGAACAAAGGAGACCTAGTATAAGAACGACCTTTGGTGTAACTATTGTTTTCCATAGGATCTACTAAAAGGATTTTAAGCCAAATTTTGATAATATGGCTCTGATACCAATTGTAAACCAATGTGCAAACCCAAAATGGGGTAAATTGGGTTTTAAATTTTTTTTGTAAATAACAACTATTTTTTAAGCACTTTATAAAATCAAGCAAGAACAACAAGTATTATGGTGCTAGAAATTAAAGGAGTAAGGAAGAGAAAATGCAAACTCCATTTATAGTGGTTTGACAATATCAGCATTTTTTGTACCCTACATCCACTCTTTTCAAGGAACCTCCTTAAAGTATTTTACTATCAAATAATCAAGCAGCTTCATGAGTGTTGCCCAAACTGTACAATGATCTTTTCCAATTAAGGAAGTCTACAAGGAAGTGTTTAACACCTAAACACTCTAAGAGTTTGTTGTGAGTTTTAAATTACTTGCAAGCGCACGAGTTGTTTGCAATATAGCGTTGTACAAGTGCGATGTCGAATCCACAGGGATTTGCATTGTGAAAATATAAATTTATCTAAACTAATCTTATCTTAACCTAGTTCCGAGTCGAGTTTTGTATTATATGTTGCAAAATAAATAAAAGCTGAACTAAATTGATTTTAAAAACTAATAATAAAAATACTAAGGTTTCTGAATCCACCCCACTAAAGCTAAGCATAATCTTCATGTAAAAATAGCCTATCAAAACATTCCATGAATCCAACTTAAGACAAAAAACAACAAATATCCCAATTAAACCAAAAGCATCCAATGTATCCGCTTTTAACAAATCACAAAGGAAATCCAATTTAATCAAAAACAATTTGATGTATCTATCAGATGAAACACAAGGAATATCCAACAGAACAATTTAAATGCAATCAATCATAAGATTTTACTCAAATAATTAACAGAACATTTATACTAAAAAAATGTCAGATTTGTACAAGCAAATCTGAACTACTATGCCAAACAATGGCAAGGCTTCATCTTCAACCTTAGCTGAAGATTCTAGCCACTCATAACTATAAAACTACAATTCATAATAAAAGTACTAAACATTAAACTAAAATAACTAAATAAAAATAAATAAATAACTTTACATGGGAGAAATTCCACTTACTGATGGGCGGCGCTTCCCCTCGTGGTAGCAAAGCCTTCGGGATCCACCAGAATGCTAGTAGACGTCCACTGGTTAACACCAAAGTGGTCCAGGAATTGTACACTGAATGATGAGGTCAGATGGTGTTTATATAGGGGGAGTCCCGGAGTAGCATGGGTTTCAAATTCGATGTGGGATACTGCCCGAGTGCGCTCGATCGCAGAATGATGCGATCGATTGCAAGTGCGATCGATCGTATGTCTAGTGCGCACAATCGCATGTGCGCTCTATCGCATGTCTGGTGCGCTCGATTGCAGGTGCACTGTACTGCAAACATTTCGATGTGGGATTGTTGACCATGCGCTCGATCGCAGCATAGTGCGATCGATCGTTATTGTTCCTGAAGCTTCACATCTCCTGAAATGCTTCATTTTCTCCACAAACCTATAAAAATACACAAAACACAAAAAAGACATAAAATAAAGGGAAATACTACTAACTAAGAGCATAACAAATATAAGTTAAGGGTCTTAAATATGCAATATTTAAGACTCATCAAATACCCCCAAACTTAAATTACACATTGACCCCAATGTGTGACTAATATGGAAAGAGCTGACTTGAGCTATGGAGAACTTTCTGGACTGGTATGGCTCATAGCATACCCCCAAACTTGAACTGAAGTACGCATTGTCCCTGAAAAATAAAGACTGAAAAACAAAAAATACTAGAAACAAACATTAATCATAAATACGTAAAATAATAAATAAACATAAAGGATAAGCTGTGGGGTGCCTCCCATGAGCGCTAAGTTTAACGTCTTCAGCTAGACCCAACATAAGTAATCATGCCCAACTAAGCGCTCCACCATCTGATCAATAAATGGGAATGAAAAATGATCAGTCCTTGTGGCAGTGTTCAGTTTACGGTAGTCGATACACACTCTCCACACTGACTGAACACGAGTTGGCACCAACTCATCGTCCTTATTCTTCACTACCGTTAATTCAGCACGTTTGGGCACGACTTGAATCGGGCTCACTCACTTGCTATCAGAGATGGGATAAATGATCCCCGCATCTAACAGCTTAATTACTTATATGCTCACAACTACTTGCATAGCTGGGTTGAGCCTTCTTTGTGGCTCCCTCGATGGCCTAAAATTCTCCTCCAAATGTATCTTGTGCATTACCAACAAGGGGCTAATTCCTCTGATATCTTCAATAGTCCAACCGATAGCTTATTTGTGCTCTCTTAAGACATCTAATACTTTCTCCTCTTGAGCCTCACCCAAATTTGAAGCTATAATCACAGGCAAACTACCGGCTGAACCTAGGAACTTATACTTAAAATTATTTGGTAAAGGCTTAAATTCCTTCTTGGGAGTTTCAGGTGCGGCAGTCTCCTCCGTCTTAGTGCTCTTCCAAGGAGGAGACTCCAAAATAGCATTCGCTTGCTCAAGTAATTTATCTAAATCCAAACCCTCTCCAAATTGAGCAAAGCATGCCTTTAGGGGGTCCTCAATGCGGGATTCATCCATAGTCTCCTTTGTCTTACTGCTCTCTCGAGGAGCAGACTCCAAGATAGTATTTGCTTGCTCAAGTAACTTATCTAAATTCAAATCCTCTCCAAACTGAGCAAAGCATGCCTCCATAATATCCTTAGACTTCCCTTCTTTCTTGGGTGTTTGTAGTCTCTTAGGGTAAGGCGCTTTAGGAAAAAACAACCTAGGGAGATCCTTAATAATACGAGTGGCTATAAATGGCTCAGCATCTCTCTCCTCATTGTCGCCACTTTCTTGCCCTTGGTGCATAGCAGGGTTCTCTTCCACTTGATTGTACACTTGTCTCCCAGATAAGTATGGGAAAGTTGATTGCACTTGTTCCTGCCAATGCATAGGAGTTGATAAATTTCCCACCGTAAACTGTTCCTTTAGGTTAGGATCAGGTTGACTAGGGAACTCTCCATTCTCTCATTCACCCACATAACTTGCGATTTGATCCATTTGACTCTCTAGCTTAGCAATCGCTTGGGTGTTTTCTATTGTTGCACTCATTACTTCGCTCATGGATTGGCTAGTCATTTTCATGTACTCCTTAAGAGCATCCTTAAGTGACTGTGAAACTGGTGCTGGTGTTTGAATGTGAGCTTGGTAAGCAGGTAATGGTGCTGGATAGGCTGAGTGACTATAACTTGGAATTGGCGGAGGAAATTCGGGAGGATATTGATTGTGAGCATGATAAGGGGCTCCTCCCTGATTCATGAGTTGGTTATGCTCCCATGAAAAATTAGAGTAGTCCCACCACCCTGGATTGTACGCTTCGGAGTAAGATCCATTTGGTTGCCAACAACACTCATTAAAAGCATTCATTTGTTTCATGGGATACTCAGCAAAAGCCGACATTGATGGACAATTCTGTGCTAAATGCATATGACTAGCACAGATGGAACATCTATCAACATTGAATGTGTTGGCAGCATTGATGGACGGGCCGGTCATTTTCATGTACTCCTTAATGGTGTCCTTTAAAGACTATGAAACCGGCGCTGGATTCATCCACATTTTTTTTTTATAACTAACTAGTAGAAAAATAAAATCAATTCAGACCAAAAATTTTCACAAACCAAACAAGTCCCCGGCAACAGCGCCAAAAACTTGTTGTGAGTTTTAAATTACTCGCAAGAGCACAAGTCGTTTGCAATATAGCGTTGTCCAAGTGCGAGGTCGAATCCACAGGGAATTGCGTTGTGAAAATATAAATTTATCTAAACTAATCTTATCTTAACCTAGTTCCGAGTTTTGTATTATATGTTGTAAAATAAATAAAAGCTGAAATAAATTGATTTTAAAAACTAATAATAAAAACACTAAGGTTTCTGAATCCACCCCACCAAAGCTAAGCATATATCTTCATGTAAAAATAGCCTATCAAAACATTCCATGAATCCAACTTAAGACAAAAAAACAACAAATATCCCAATTAAACCAAAAGCATCCAATGTATCCGCTTTTAACAAGTCACAAAGGAAATCCAGTTTAATAAAAAATAATTTGATGTATCCATCAGATGAAACACAAGGAATATCCAACAGAACAATTTAAATGCAATCAATCATAAGATTTTACTCAAATAATTGACAGAACATTTATACTAAAAAAATGTCAGATTTGTACAAGCAAATCTGAACTACTATGCCAAATAACGGCGATGCTTCATTTTCAACCTTAGCTGAAGATTCTAGCCACTCATAACTATGAAACTACAATTCATAATAAAAGTGCTAAACATTTAACTAAAACAACTAAATAAAAAGAAATAAATAACTTTACATGGGAGAAATTCCACTCACTGATGGGTGGCGCTTCCCCTCGTGGTAGCAAAGCCTTTGGGATCCACCAGAATGCTAGTAGACATCCACTGGTTAACACCAAAGTGGCTCAGGAATTATACACTGAATGATGAGGTCAGATGGTGTTTATATAGGGGGAGTCCCGGAGTAGCATGGGTTTCAAATTCGATGTGGGATACTGCCCGAGTGCGCTTGATCGCAGAATGATGCGATCGATCGTATGTCTTGTGCGCACGATCGCATGTGCACTCGATCGCAGCATAGTGCTATCGATCACTATTGCTCTTTAAGCTTCACATCTCCTGAAATGCTTCATTTTCTCTACAAACCTATAAAAATACATAAAACACAAAAAAGACATAAAATAAAGTGAAATACTACTAACTAAGAGCATAACAAATATAAGTTAAGGGTCTTAAATATGCAATATTTAAGACTCATCAGAGTTACACCAAATCTTTCTCTTTACAATGATTAGAATTGAAAGTTTGAATACAATTAGGATTTGTAATAAATGTTTTTATGAAGAAGATAATCTCTCTTTTAAGTATAAAACTTTAAGAATGGCTCATAAAGGATTTTGAAAGCTTCGAAAAGTGTATTGGATGATCAAGAGTTGTTAGTTTAGCTCATTTAAAAGGGGTTTATATAGTATTAACCCAATATGGTCGTTACTCACAAAGTAAGGCTACTGGGGAGTGGTTTAGAGCATTTAATGCTATAAATGACGTTCGAAAATTTGAATTATAACCTTTATTTTCGGGTGTTTAGTTGTTCTTTGAATTCAAACTTCTGTGTTAGGTTCTTCATTCAGTCGATTGGAAGGATTGTTTAGTCGATTAGATAAGGAGGCAAAAGTTTTATGGCTTCATTCAATCTATTGAATTGATTCATTCAGTCGACTGGATGACATGAAACAGAGTTTTCTCTGTTTTCATGTTGTTTTATAAAAATAATTCCAGTCAAATTCATTTTGTTAAAAATATTTTTAAATCAAAATTAGCCATATAGTAAGTTAGGTACTTGAAAGAAAATATTTACATTAGTTAAACATCTATCTTAGTACCTAATCTTGATCTTCGATTTCTTCTTTGGTTGAGTACTTAGTTTGTCAAATATTAGTTGTCTTTAAATGAGCGTCTTTGCAGCTTTAAACACTTAGATAAATTGGTTAGCGCAATTTAATATATTTTTGTCATCATTACAATCAATTTAGGGTCAACAATTATGTTAATATATTGATTCAAGTTGAGCTAAGCCAAGCTTAACTACGTGCTTGGCTTGAAAACTAACGCTCTGTTTAGTATAAACACAAGTATAGAATTAAGTTCATTTTGAAATGAACTGAAACTAAAATTCATTTGTAAATGAATTTACACTTTATTTTCAAATGAATTGAATCAATGATTTATTTGCAAATGAATTTTTGTGTTTGAAATTAATCAAGAATTCAGTTTACATTTTAAATTTTACATAAATACCTTAAGGTTAACATTGTTAAGTGGTTTTTTTAACACTTTATAAACAAAAAGATTCCCAAGATTTGTGTATGAAATTATTAATGTATGATAGTATAATGGTTTTTAAGGGGGGAAATGGTATTTTAGTTACCTATTTCAGTCCTAGCCCACTAATATCTAGCAACCAATCACTGTTTATCCTCTTTCACTAATGAAAAGAAAAAAGAAAATAACATATTGAATGGTTTAGTTTTGCATCCCACTTGCACCATAAATGAACGATGAGAGAGAGAGAGAGAGAGAGAGGCATAGTAAATGAACAATGAGAGAATGATAATTTTATCCTTATCATTTTGTAGAAGCTCACATTTAGAGTTCATTTACAAATTTTATCAATTTTGATAGAATTTGTCCATAACTTATTCAATTCAATTATAACATATTTACAAATGAATTCTATATTTTTATTGACAAACTAAACAAATGGCCAAATCATTTGTAAATAAATTCCACATTTTATTAGTAAATCAAACACAATAACTTATAAAATCAATTTTTATGGAATTTATTTAAACCTAACGGAATGTAAAGATACTAAAATCTTGAGTTTTTTCAAGTTGAGTCACACTATGTTCAAGTTTGGCTCAAGAATTTTACAAGTATAAATTTTTGCTCGAGATTAACTCATGAAACGTATGAGCGAGTCAAAGATCGAGCTGATCTTGAACTGCTCGAGTTGATTTACAATCATAATGACCAAGTCTACTAGTTTAAAAACGAAAACTATGTCATAAAGTTCAAAACTCGTAACCATAAGAAAAACATAAAATGTAGAGCCTGATACTTAATTAATTATATTTCAATCGTGGAAGTGCACCTTCTCAAATCATATTTGTATGTTTGTTGATAAATAGAAAGTGAAACAATAATTAATCTAAGTAATGAAAATGCCTTGAGAGGAATATAAATTTCCTTATGTAATTAAGGATGGCTTAATATAATTCTTGGAGATTACTAAAAATGAGTGAATTAAAACAAACGAAAAATGGTTGTAGAATGACAAAGTCGTAAAAAATGAGTACAAGCTGATAAATGTATGACTTATTATATGAAGGGAAAAATAGATATAAGATAAATGTAGGAATGTGTATAAAAATTAAGAATTTCTTATAGAGAAATTAATTGTAGAAACAAGCATAGAAATGTTTTGATATATTTTATAATTGAAGAGTGGTTGTGATGTGATTGATTGATGAGTTTTGTGCTTGAAAAGTTGTTGTATTATGAAGGCATATATAAGAGATAAGTATAGTTATGTCTTGATGTACTTTGAAGAAAGGTTGTGATATGAATGACTATGGGAATACAAAAGACATAATATATATATATAAATGGATGTACAAGAAAACAAGCGTGAATAAGTCTTGATGTGTTTACTTTAATAAATTGTTGTGATATGATTGATTAATGAATTTTATGATTGAGAAATAGTTGTGTTGTGAATGTATTTCATAGAACATAAATTTTTAATGATATAGTGGAAACAAGTGGAGTGAAAAGTGAAGGTAAGGCCATCCCACAAGGGATGAAAAAGTATAGAAGAACCTTGAAATGTAGGACCTGCCCGAGAAAGGGTGTAGGGGATCCAAAGAAATATTGGAATGGTAAGAACCCGCCCATAAAGGGTGTAGAGGATCCAAAGATTTGTGATGTGATAATTGACGTACCGGTACGTGGGAATACGTATTGATACGTGGGGAGACACCCTCGTTGTTATATAATTAGCCCAATGAGGGCGTTGTGATGAGATTAGCCCAATGAGGGGCGATGAAATGAGATGAGAAGAACTGAAACATGGTCATACATTACATTTAATTTGATTTCATTTGATAATTGATGCGGTTATTGTGATTGGTCCATGAATGGCATATGTTGTGTTTGGCCATGAAGAGCACATGTTGAGATTGACCCAATGATGATCGTGAAATGTGTTTAGCCCAGTGAAGGGTATGGGATGTCGATTTATGTGATAAGAAAAAAAATGTTGAGATGGTTGTTATTCACAATTGATTTATTCTTGTGATGTGTACGGTGTAGTTAAATTACGTGCTATGTAGTTAAGTTAAAGTGTTAGTGACTCAGTGTGAAGATCATTCATTGTTGTGATAAGTAAATGAGAAAAGTAATAGGAATGTATATAAAAGGCATATTATACATATACACATGAATAATGAATTATATAACAAGGATTGGAAATAAAGAATTAAATTCCAAAACTATTACTTCTAGTAATGTGAAAACTCACTGAGCTTTTTAGCTCATTCTTTCCCGATTTTACTAACATTTAAGGGAAAGTACCGGAAGGCTTTGGATCAAGAAGGTGAGATGACTAAGGAAGAAAGAAGTCTATAACAAGGTCCTCATCCACGGTATCCTCATTCTTTTTGGTTCTTAGGAAGTCTAGATAACTGTTTGCGACCTTATTCTAAAAATGTACCATGTAAATGTCTTTAATAAATTTTTTTATAAGTTCATGTCTCATATAAATCTTTAAGAAAGACCCTAATGTATATTGTGAAATTATGTAAATGTAAATAATATATGTTTGTATAAATTGGAAATGTTCTGATAAGAATGTTTGTATGATTTTGTAAGTTTGTATGCTTGCATTATAAGTCAAAGTGCTCGGAGCTGAAATGTGACGATACCGTCTCAGATAGGATCCATCCGGGGATGAGTCGTTACATAAAATGTCCACAATAACCTTATATATGCAACCTTTACACTTATGTAGTCTTTAGACTAACCACCATTATCTTTCATGAAATCATTTGGCCATCCCTTTTCAACTTTTCAACTCTTACTCAAAGAAAGAAAGTTGTGCATTAGGAATGCCATCATGCCATTTTTTTTGTTGTATTCAACGAGATTAAACTATTTAAAACCTTATTTTATCGCTATTTTTTTTAGATTTTGGTGACTTTATGCAGTTTCATATATTTAGTTTATTGTTAATCTCTCTTTTTGTACTAAACATAATCACAACCTATTCAATTATTCTTTAACTTAATGATACTCTTGTTTCAAACTTAGTTGGTAAGTAAATCGATCATTTGTTTTGAAATTAAATTGAATCTTAGCTTTAAATTTCTCGTTAAAGTCATTGATTCAACTACGTTATAACCATATTATTTTCATTAATATCCTTTTAAGGGTTATATTTCTAATTTAAACCTCTTATTCTCTTTGGCCTTAAATCGAGATTGTAATAACTTAGAAGAAATACGAATATTTCTCTAATTTTATGGCTGATTTATTTTTTATATAGCTCCATTGCACTCATGTGATTATGTTAAACCATTTCTATCAAATGTTTCATCGAGGAAATGATATTTATCCTAGAATTAAAATAAAAGACTAAAAAGAAAACATACTACAAGAAAATTTTTAACAAAAAAGGAATATTATATAATTTTAAAATTTAATATTCCCCTTGGCTCTTGTATCTTAGCTCTCTCTCCGTCTCCCGTGCTAATTTCTCTTCTATTCCTTTGTTTTTCTCTTCCCTTATATATATACCACACCTTTGCTTCTCAGTAAGAATTCTTCTCCACTTCTCTCTCCAAAAGCTCTCTTTCCCATTTCCCTCTATCTGATCTCACCAAAAACCCTAATTTTCAATCGCAAAAGGCCCCATATTTACAGCCTTTGAATCTCTTACTGAGTATCATTTTTTGGTTCCTCATAACAATCGTAATTACCATTTGTTACGATCTGATCGTTGTGAGTAGCGATTAAAAACCCTACCTTTGCTTTTATATCTTAACTTCAAATTTCATTTTCCTTTTATTTTTCTTATAATACTAATAGCGAATTAGCTCTCGATCAATTCTCGATCATTGAGACTTGATCGATTCTCAATCTCGGCCCTTGGAATGCTTTCTCTTTCACGATGAAGCTCAAGAGAAGGAGGGCTTTAGAAGTGGTCAGTATATATATATATATGTATTCACCGATACAATTTTAGCTTTGAACATTGTGTATACGTGTAATATTATCTATGTTTTTTTAGTGTTTGTGCTTAATACTTTTGATTAATTGTTGATATTTTCTTATTTTTTTAACTAATGATTGCTCAGTGAGTGACTGAATGGTGTTAAAGTTCATTTCTTTAGTTGATTTTGAGCTCATAAAATTTGCTAATTATTCTTTTTAAACGCTTTTGAATTTAGGAGTTATATGAAGTATGTGGCGAAACGTGTATATGTTATTTTCTTTTACTTGATTGTTTTGGCTTTAGTTGTAGTTAATGTGTTATTTTTGTGCTGCAACTGGTCAGGGACTAGGAGCGATTGAAATTGCATAGAAGTTTGTTCTTTTAGTGCTTTTATCTTTACTTATTAGTGTATGATATTTCTTAAACTTGTCCGTCTATTTTGAAATTTGGACTTATAGTTAGCATGATGGCCTAAAGGCATACATGTTTTTGTTACCTGATTGCTTTGGGTTGTTTATTGTACTAAAGTTGTGATTTTTAAGACATATTTGCTCAGGGAGTGATTGAAATTGCCTAACCAGGCTCTCTCCCTCTGCCTTTCTCTTGCTGTTTTTGCTTGTTTCTATGTGCTTTTCAAGTTTTTTCTCAAATTTTCAATATATTTTGGAATTTGGACTTATAACGAATATGGTGGGTTAAGCGTTTTTTTTTTGGTTTATGCTTTGGGTTGTCAATTGCAGTGAAGTGCTTTTAAGCTGCAATTGGTCTGGGATGATTGAAATTGTTCTTTCTTTACTGCTCTTATACTTAATTCTATATATTAGTTTGTTATCTTTTGGAACATCTTTTAATTTTAGAGATACATATATTATTATAGCTCAAGTCTATTCTTTTTTTCCTTTGGTTACTTTTTACTTTGGTTGTTTAAGTTGTAATTGGTTATGCAGTGACTCATTTTCTATTTTTTTAATTACAAAACTTCTTTCTATTTGTTAGTGGTTGTGAAGTTGTGATTTCTTAAAGTTATTTCAGGATAGATAAGGTGTATGAACTCATGATGGTCGGCCCTTTTTTCGGTTTTGTTTAATCTTTGATCGTAACATGTACTAGTTTAGGCCAGGAGAATGTCGTCTGGAAAATTGAATCAGTTATGTTTTGCATCCAGCTGTTTGAATCTGTGCTTGCCGTGTACTAAAGTAGTGATTAATGCAATTTTTCTCTCTTTTATTTTATTTTATATGTTGACTATTGAAATACTACTTGCTAATTGAATGGGGCTGAGGTGATGCAAAAATAAAATTCTTTTTAGGCTTTATAATACATCTAAATTGTTGCTTAGAATCATTCTTTCAAATAAATTATGTCCTTAGATTGAAAACAGCAGCCAAAAAGTTTTCAAGTTGTCAGAAAATGTTGGGCAGAGATGGATTCACTTAAGTAGTTGCTCTGTTATCTTGGGATGGATTCTAATGGGTGGATGTCTAATGATGTTGGGGAGGCCTATGGTATGGGGGTGTGGGAGTGTGGAAGTGGATTCGAAAAGGGTGAGGGCATTTTGCTCCATGGGTATCGGTGGTGGTGGGAAATGGGAAAGAACTCGACTTTGGCATGATACATGGGTTGGGAACACCCCTTTGAAAGTCTAATTTCTAGACATCTTTAATATCGTCAGAAATAAAGAAGCTATTGTTAGCTCTTGTGCTTTGGTCTCTAATGATGGGATGTGCTTTTTATTTGGAATTTACATGATTGAGAAGTTGAGATGGTTGAGAGGTTCTTGAGGGCCTTATATAGCATTAGGGTGGATGGGGAGTAGGGAGGACTCGGTTTGATGGAGATCTAGCCCGAAGAAAGGTTTTGCGGTGAAATCTTATTATGAAGTTCTTCTTGAGGGGGATCTTTTGGCCCACCAATCTGGGACCTTCGTGCCCCAAATAAAGAGTTTTTTTTTTTTTTTTTTTTTTTTTTTTTTTGGGGTGGCCTCTTGGGGAAAATTCTTATGTTAGACAACTTACAAAGAAAGAGAAAAGTTTTGGTTAATAGATGTTATATTTGCAAATGTTGTGTCGAGTCCGTGTTTTATCTTTTGGTGGAGTGCCCGTTGGTCAAAGTTTGTGGGAGATGGCCTAAAGGATTCTGGAGATTTCTTTGGTGTTTACGGGATCCGTGAAAGATGAGGTTTGGGCTTGAAGTGGGGTGCGAGCATCACAGGAGGTTAAGAAAGCATTTTTGTTGATTCTACACTCAATTTTTGGTTAGTGTGTAACTAGAGGAATCATAGAGCGTTGAGGGTAGTGAGAAATCTATTGACTCTATTAGAGATAGTTGGCTCAACGGGAATTTTTTTTTAAACAACATTGACCTTTTGGATTTTGTAAATTTCCTCTATTGTAAATAGCCTTTGGCTTAGAGTTGCAATCTCTTGGTGCTTTGTTAATACAATTTTCATTTATAAAAAACGTTGCTTTGCTATCTGTTTTAACTATTTTTTTCGGTATCATGGTGAAATTGTCTATAATAATGACTTTCTTCTTCTTTGATTTTGACCAGCCTCCCAAAATCCGATCCTTCATCAATAGTGTTATTGCTGTTCCGCTTGAGAATATAGAGGAGCCCCTAAAAGGTTTTGTTTGGGAGTTCGATAAGGTACCTGTATAGTCTTAACCTGAGATGATATTATTGTTGCTGTTATGAAGTTTGATTTACATTTATTTCTTGTTGGTGCAGGGAGATTTCCATCATTGGGTCGATCTTTTTAACCATTTTGATTCATTTTTTGAGAAGCACATAAAATCGAGAAAAGATTTGCAGGTTGAGGATAAATTTTTGGAATCTGATCGTCCCTTCCCAAAAGAAGCTGTTCTTCAAGTTCTCCGTGTTATAAGAGTAATTTTGGAGAATTGCACAAATAAGCATTTTTATAGCTCTTATGAGGTATGTTAGTCTGTTTAAGTAATTCTTCATGTGCTCTTGTGATCAACGTTAGGTGGGTGAATATTCAACACTTTGCACTAGTTATTTTTTTGTAACGTAATATATGTACATTTCTTTGATTAATGCTTATGTAGTCTCATTTTCCCCTCTTTCTTCTTCAAAGGGTCTCACCTCTTATGGTAGTTTTTATTTTTGGTTCCTTTGTTACTGCAGCAGCATCTTTCATCACTGCTTGCTTCCACTGATGCGGATGTGGTTGAGGCTTGCCTTCAGACATTAGCTGCTTTTTTGAAGAAAACAATTGGAAAGTACTCCATAAGAGACGCTTCTCTGAACTCAAAATTATTTGCTCTTGCACAAGGTTGGGGTGGAAAGGAAGAGGGTGTAGGATTAATTGTTTGTTCTGTAGACAATGGTTGTGACCCAATTGTTTATGAGTTAGGTTGCACCCTCCATTTCGAGTTCTATGCATTGAATGAATCATCAAATGAATCCCCTGCCACCGAACAGCCAGCCCAAGGTTTACAAATCATTCATTTACCTAACATCAACAGGCATCTGGAGACTGATCTGGAGCTTTTAAATAAGTTAGTTGTCGAGTACAAGGTTCCCCCCAGTTTAAGATTTTCTCTATTGTCAAGGTTGAGGTTTGCAAGGGCTTTTGGGTCATCAACTGCTCGACAGCAGTACACATGCATTCGCCTGTATGCTTTCATAGTTCTCGTTCAAGCAAGCAGTGATGCTGATGACTTAGTTTCTTTCTTTAACAGTGAGCCTGAGTTTGTCAATGAATTAGTTACACTATTGAGCTATGAAGATGCAGTTCCTGAAAAAATTCGGATTCTTTGTATGCTCTCCTTGGTTTCCCTTTCTCAAGATCGGTCCCGCCAGCCAACTGTTTTGACTGCTGTTACATCTGGTGGGCACCGTGGCATCCTATCCAGCCTCATGCAGAAAGCCATTGATTCTGTTATTAATAATATCTCAACGTGGTCTGTTGTTTTTGCTGAGGCTCTTTTTTCTCTTGTCACTGTCTTGGTTTCATCTTCTTCAGGCTGTTCTGCCATGCGCGAAGCTGGGTTTATTCCTACACTCCTACCTCTCCTTAAAGATACGGATCCTCAGCACTTGCATTTGGTTAGCACAGCTGTGCACATTTTAGAAGCTTTCATGGATTACAGTAATCCAGCTGCTGCATTGTTCAGAGATCTGGGTGGTGTAGATGATACGATCTCCCGCTTGAAACTGGAAGTGTCTTATATAGAAAGTGGTCCAAAGCAACAAGATGAAGATTCTGATTCTAGTAGGAATTCACAAGTAGTTGCAGGTGCTTCCTCTGAGCTTGATAACATTCAGCCTCTATATTCTGATGCATTAGTTTCATATCACCGGCGATTACTGATGAAAGCTTTATTACGTGCTATATCTCTTGGAACTTATGCCCCTGGCAACACTGCTCGTGTTTATGGCTCTGAGGAGAGTTTGCTACCAGAATGCTTATGCATAATTTTTAGAAGAGCAAAAGATTTTAGTGGTGGGGTGTTTTCACTTGCAGCAACTGTTATGAGTGACCTAATTCACAAAGATCCTACATGTTTTCCTGTCTTAGATGCGGCTGGTCTGCCTTCTTCCTTTCTGGATGCCATATTGGACGGTGTTCTGTGTTCTGCCGAAGCCATAACATGCATACCTCAGTGTTTGGATGCTTTGTGCCTTAATAATAATGGTCTTCAGGCTGTAAAGGATCGCAATGCTTTGAGGTGTTTTGTTAAAATATTTACTTCCAGAACTTATTTGCGCGCTCTTACTGGTGATTCACCTGGTTCCGTGTCTAGTGGACTGGATGAACTTATGCGCCATCAAGCTTCACTGCGTGGGCCAGGAGTGGATGTGGTCATTGAGATCTTGAATAACATTTTGAAAATTGGATCTGGGCTTGATGCTTCTTACTGGTCCACTGATGCGCTCAGTGGTTCTGCACCTGTTCCTATGGAAACTGATGAAGAAAAGAACTTGGCTGTGTCTGATGATAGAAAATTGTCTAAGATGGATAGTTTGGAGCAGACCGCTGAATCATCTTCTGATGCTTCATCGGTGAATGTTGAGCTGTTTCTTCCTGATTGTGTAAACAATATTGCTCGTCTTCTTGAAACAATTCTTCAGAATGCTGACACATGCCGTATATTTGTTGAGAGGAAGGGGATCGATGCTGTCCTGCAGTTATTTACCTTGCCCTTAATGCCTCTATCAGCCTCAGCAGGTCAGAGTATCTCTGTTGCATTCAAGAACTTCTCACCCCAGCATTCTGCTTCTCTGGCTCGAACGGTATGCTCATTCCTGAGAGAACATCTGAAATCAACAAATGAACTCTTAATTTCAGTTGGAGGGACTCAGCTTGCTGTGGTAGAATCTGGAAAGCAAACTGAGGTTTTGAGATCTCTTTCAGGTCTTGAGGGTGTCCTGTCTCTTTCCAACTTTTTGTTGAAGGGGACTGCTAGTGTTGTCTCGGAATTGAGCACTGCTGATGCTGATGTATTAAAAGATCTAGGGCGGGTGTACAGGGAGATAGTTTGGCAAATTTCTTTGTGTAATGATTCCAAGGCAGATGAGAAGAAGAATGCTGAGCAAGAACCCGAGAGTACAGATGCAGCTCCGTCCAGCACTGTTGGAAGAGAGAGTGATGATGACGCAATTGTTCCAGCTGTAAGATACATGAACCCAGTCTCTATCAGGGATGGTTCTCAGTCTCTCTGGGGTGGAGAGCGTGAATTTCTTTCAGTCCTTCGATCAGGTGATGGTTTTCACCGTCGTAGTCGACATGGGTTGTCACGCATAAGGGGTGGGAGGACCAGCCGACACCTGGAGGCTTTATGTATTGATTCTGAAGTTCCATCAAATCTACCAGAGACGTCTTCTTCCCAGGATTTGAAAAAGAAAAGTCCTGATGTTATTGTCATGGAAATTCTGAACAAGCTGGCTTCCACATTGCGCTTTTTCTTCACAGCTCTTGTGAAGGGCTTCACCTCGCCAAACCGTCGCAGAGTTGATGCGGGGTCATTGAGTTCAGCTTCCAAGACCCTCGGAACTGCCCTGGCTAAAATATTTCTTGAGGCCCTTAGCTTCCATGGGTATGCTTCTGCTGTTGGGCATGATATTACACTGTCAGTGAAGTGTCGGTATCTAGGGAAGGTTGTAGATGACATGGCGGCTCTGACATTTGACAGCCGGCGACGGACTTGTTATACAGCAATGGTTAATAATTTTTATGTCCATGGAACCTTTAGGGAGCTACTAACAACATTTGAAGCTACTAGTCAATTGTTATGGACATTACCATGCTCTGTTCCTACATCAGGTATTGATCATGAGAAGGCAAGTGAAGGAAATAAATTGTCTCACAATACATGGTTGCTTGATACATTGCAAAGCTATTGCCGTTTGCTTGAGTATTTTGTTAATTCTACTTTACTCTTTTCACCAACCTCCGCATCCCAGGCTCAACTGCTTGTACAGCAAGTTGCAGTTGGTCTGTCAATTGGGCTCTTCCCTGTTCCGAGGGACCCTGAAGCCTTTGTTCGTAATCTGCAATCTCAGGTTCTGGATGTGATACTACCTATCTGGAACCATCCCATGTTTTCCAATTGTAGTAAAGGTTTCGTGTCTTCTATTGTTTCCCTTGTTACACACATATACACTGGTGTCGGGGATGTGAAGCAAAATCGCAGTGGCATTGCAGGAAGTACAAACCAACGACTGATGCCCCCACCACCTGATGAAGCTACTATTGCCACCATTGTTGGAATGGGTTTCTCAACGGCAAGGGCTGAGGAAGCTCTGAGACGGGTTGAAACAAATAATGTTGAAATGGCCATGGAGTGGCTTCTTAGTCACCCCGAGGATCCTGTGCAGGAGGATGATGAACTTGCTCGTGCTCTTGCTTTGTCTCTTGGAAGTTCATCTGAAACATCAAAAGTTGATAGTGTTGACAAGTCGATGGATGTTCCAACAGAGGAGTCGCAAGCTATAGAACCCCCTGTTGATGATATTCTTGCTGCATCTGTGAAGTTATTTCAGAGTAGTGATTCAATGGCATTCCCATTGACAGATTTGCTTGTGACCCTTTGCAATCGGAACAAAGGGGAAGACCGTCCAAGAGTGGCATCTTATCTCATTCAGCAGCTGAAGCTTTGTCCATTGGAATTCTCAAAGGATGCCAGTGCGTTGAGTATGATATCACATATTTTAGCTTTACTTCTGTTTGAAGATGGAAGTGCACGGGAAATTGCTGCACAGAATGGTATTGTGCCTACTGCAATTGATATTTTGATGAACTTTAAGGTCAAAAATGAGTTGGTAAATGAGATTCTGGTTCCAAAGTGCATTAGTTCTCTACTGCTTATCTTGGATAACATGTTGTCTAGTTCTATAATTTCTTCGGAAACTATTGATGGAAGTCAAATGGGATCTTTGCCTGACTCTTCAGAAGAAAATGCTTCTTTGTCAGATCTGGCATCAGCTACAGAGAAAAAATTGGCTTCAGATGTTTATGAGAAGGAATCTGACAGTGCATTCGAGAGAATATTGGGGAAATCTACTGGCTACCTGACCATTGAAGAGAGTCATATGGTGCTGTTAATTGCTTCTGACTTAATCAAGCAGCATGTTCCAGCCATGGTCATGCAGGCTGTTTTACAGTTATGTGCTCGCTTGACAAAAACACATTCTCTAGCTTTGCAGTTTCTTGAAAACGGAAGCTTAGGTGCTCTTTTTAGTCTTCCAAGAACGTGTTTTTTCCCTGGATATGACACTGTTGCAGCTGCTATCATTCGGCATCTCCTCGAAGATTCTCAGACTTTGCAAACTGCTATGGAATTGGAGATACGACAAACTTTGAGTGGAAACAGGCATGCTGGGCGGATGTCCCCCCGAACATTCTTGACATCAATGGCACCTGTTATCTCAAGAGATACTGCGGTTTTCATGAAAGCTGCAGCTGCAGTTTGTCAGTTGGAATCATCAGGAGGCAGGACCTTTGTCGTGTTGTCTAAGGAAAAAGAAAAATTGAAAGTGTCAGGTGGTGAGCTTGGTTTATCTTCTAATGAACCTGTCCGGATTTCTGAAAATAAGGTACATGATGGAACAGTTAAATGTTCCAAAGGTCACAAAAGGATTCCTGCCAATCTCACTCAAGTAATTGATCAGCTTCTTGAAATTGTGTTGAAATACCCTTCACCCAAAAGCCAGGAAGAATGTGCAAGTGACTTAACTTCTATGGAGGTTGATGAACCTAGCACCAAGGTCAAGGGTAAATCAAAGCTTGATGAGACAAGGAAAATGGAGTCAGAATCTGAGAGATCTGCAGGATTGGCTAAGGTGACTTTTGTCCTCAAGTTATTGAGTGATATTCTTCTCATGTATGTACATGCAGTTGGGGTTATACTGAGACGGGATTCAGAAATGTCTCAACTCCGGGGATCTTGTCAACCTGATGTGCCTGGACATGGTGGGATTCTTCATCATGTTCTGCATCAGCTACTTCCGATGTCTATTGATAAATCTGCTGGACCTGATAAATGGAGGGACAAGCTGTCTGAAAAAGCTTCATGGTTTCTGGTGGTTCTGTGCGGCCGTTCTGGTGAAGGTCGTAAACGAGTAATTAATGAACTTGTGAAAGCCTTGTCTTCATTCTCAACCTTGGAGAGCCATTCAACTATGAGTATTTTGTTGCCTGATAAAAAGGTTTTTGCTTTTGCTGACTTGGTGTATTCAATTTTGTCAAAGAATTCATCATCCAGCAACTCACCTGGTTCTGGGTGCTCCCCTGACATAGCAAAAAGCATGATAGATGGAGGAATGGTCCAGTGTCTAACTAGCATTCTTCAAGTGATTGATTTGGACCATCCTGATGCTCCAAAAATTGTTACTCTTATATTAAAGGCTCTTGAAACCTTGACAAGGGCTGCTAATGCTAATGAGCAAGTTCTCAAATCTGAAGGGTCGAACAAGAAAAAATCCACGGGTTCAAATGGAAGACAAGATGATCAGGTAACTGTGTCAGCTGCTGAGACCACAGAGCATAATCAAAATAGAAGCAGTCAACAGGAAGTTGCAAATGTGGTGGAAACTGAACAACATCAGCATCAAGTCGCTTCTCGAAGCGAAAGTGAACATGATGCAAATCAAAATCAGTCCGTGCAGCAAGATATGAGGATAGAAGTGCCGGGGACAACAGCTACTAACCCACCTCTGGAGATTGGGATGGATTTCATGCGTGAAGAAATGGACGAAGGTGGCATGTTACAGAACACTGACCAAATTGATATGACTTTTCGTGTTGAGAGTAGGGCAGATGATGATATGGGTGATGAGGATGATGAAATGGGAGATGATGGTGAAGATGATGAAGATGACGATGAGGGAGATGATGAGGATGAGGATATAGCAGAAGATGGTGCTGGCATGATGTCTCTTGCTGACACTGATGTGGAAGACCATGATGATACTGGTTTGGGAGATGACTATAATGATGAAATGATTGATGAAGATGATGATGATTTTCATGAGAACCGTGTCATAGAGGTAAGGTGGAGGGAAGCCCTAGATGGGTTGGATCATTTGCAGGTTCTTGGGCAACCAGGAGCTGCAAGTGGTCTAATTGATATTGCAGCTGAACCTTTTGAAGGGGTCAATGTTGACGATCTTTTTGGTCTTCGCCGGCCTTTAGGCTTTGAGCGCCGACGTCAGACTGGCAGGTCCTCTTTTGAACGATCTATGGCAGAGGTAAATGGTTTTCATCATCCTCTCCTCCTAAGACCATCACAGTCAGGGGACCTGGCCTCAATATGGTCATCAGCTGGGAATTCATCCAGGGATTTGGAAGCTCTGTCATCTGGGAGTTTTGATGTAGCTCACTTCTACATGTTTGATGCTCCTGTTCTACCTTTCGATCAGGCACCAAGTAGTCTTTTTGGTGATCGTTTGGGTGGTGCAGCACCTCCACCTTTGGCTGATTATTCTGTTGGTATGGACTCTTTACATTTATCGGGACGAAGAGGCCCTGGTGATGGTCGGTGGACTGATGATGGTCAGCCGCAAGCAGGTGCGCAAGCTGCTGCAATTGCACAGGCAGTAGAGGAACAATTTATATCTCAATTGCGCAGTATTGCTCCTATCAGCACTCTGGCTGAAAGGCAGTCCCAGAATTCAGGAGTGCAGGAAAGACAACCATCAGATATCCCTCCATCCATTGATGGCCAAGCTGTGTTAGAGGGTGATAATGACAGCTGTCGACGAAATGAAGATCAGCATCAGGAAAATGGTAATGAAATCCTAAATCATCAACTTAATCCAATAGTTGAATGTGCGGACCAAGAGCAAGTCAATCTCGAGTCTGTTGTTGAAGAAGCGGGTGAGCCTACACAGGTACATGGACCTATGTTAATTCAACCTCTTTCTCTGAACAGTTCACCAAATGGGCTGGATAACATGGAAATTGGGGAAGGCAATGGAACTGCTGCTGAGCAACTAGAGGCCATTACAGAATTTGTCAGCTCATCTATGGACTTTCACGCTGATGTGCAATGTCAAGATGTGCCTACTAATCTCCAAAATGCGTCTGTTCAGGCTGTAGTTAGTGATGGATTATCAAGAATCGATGATCATGCCAGTAACCATGCATTGCCAGATTCTGGTTCTGCGATGCCTGTCCCAGGTGATTGTCGTGGTTCTCCACTTCATGGAAATGTTGATATCAATATGAATGGTAATGATGCTGAAGGAAATCTAATTGAGCAATCCATGCCATCTTCTCAATTTGGTGTTGATGAGCCTTCATCTAGACAAAATACACTAGTTGCACAAGATGCTACTCAGGCGGATCAAGCTAGCATAAATAATGAGGCTGGTGGTGCTAATTCTATTGATCCTACCTTCTTGGAGGCGCTACCTGAAGATTTACGAGCAGAAGTTCTGGCTTCCCAGCAAGCTCAATCTGTTCAGCCTCCAGCTTATGCACCACCTTCAGTAGATGACATTGATCCAGAGTTTTTAGCTGCCCTTCCGCCAGATATCCAAGCAGAAGTTTTGGCTCAACAAAGGGCCCAAAGGGTTGCACAGCAGTCTGAAGGACAGCCAGTTGACATGGATAATGCTTCAATCATAGCCACTTTTCCAGCTGATTTGCGTGAAGAGGTTTATATCTTGAGTCCTGCTTCTCATTCCTAATTAAGCTGTGCTAATCCCTTCTTCCTTCATTTTTGTTCCAGGTGCTTTTAACCTCTTCAGAAGCAGTTTTGTCAGCGTTACCTTCTCCATTGCTTGTCGAAGCACAAATGCTAAGGGATCGTGCAATGAGTCATTATCAAGCTCGCAGTCTTTTTGGGGGCAGCCATAGGCTGAATAATCGGAGGAATGGTTTGGGTTATGATAGGCAGACAGGAATGGACAGGGGTGTTGGAGTTGCAATAGGTCAAAGGTCAGCTTCTACCATTGCAGATAGCTTGAAAGTGAAGGAAGTTGAAGGAGAGCCACTTCTGGACGCTAATGCATTGAAAGGTTTGATCCGGCTTCTACGGTTAGCACAGGTAACACCATTTTCTATTTTGTGGTTAATTGGGTAATTTTGCAAGCTGGCAGTGACTTTTCCAGCTCAATTATACGGGGTTAAATATAATTGGGTGTAGGAGTGAGCATGGGTCGGTTTGGTCTAAATATTTAACCCAACCCAATTATACGGGGTTGGAAAAATTTCAACCCAACCCATCCAATCCCAGCCCAACCCAACCCATTCAAATCAGTTTGGGTCGATTTGGGTCACCAGTTTAGTATTTTTTTTCACTTAAAAAGTAATGCAAACATATTACGTAAAAAAAAATACTTTACTACAATTATTCATCATTTATTATATCCAAAATCAAATCCATACATTAATTTATTAAATCTTACAAACAATCAATTACAAATTAAGTACCTTAAATCACTTCACACAAAGTTCAAACAACCTTAATTTAATTCAAACCATACAAAAGTAAATATTAAATAGAAACCAGATTTTAAAGGCGTTTGATCAATCAAAATTTTCAAAACTTCACTAGTATAGACTTGGTCCTTGAATCTCCATAACCAAGTTCCATCATACCAAAAACATAAAGTAAATGAATATGGGATAAGCAAATCAATTTAACAAGTTTTTGAAAAGCATATTAAAAGTCTAAAAGAAATAATTTCACGAAAACGAATGATCTTCTTCAACCAAAAAGTATTAAAAAGAAACATGCCCCTAACATATTTAAATTCTAATTGATCTTTTTAATGGAAACTATCATTTTTTGTTGAGGGTTTCTAATATAAACTAACTTACCAAAATACGAATGTAGTCCATCAATCCTTAAAGTAAGTATATTTTAAATATATTATATAAACCTGGTTCAAAAAATTCTCAACCCAAACCCAACCCAACTTTTTTGAAAACCCCAATCCAATCCATTACACATTCGTGGGTCCACCAGTTTCTATGTTCACCCCTAATCAAGGGGTTAGAACTTAGAAGTCCATATTCTAGATACCAATTAACCATAAACGATTAGTGATGGTGAAATCCATATTGATCCATGAAATGCAACTTCCAGTTCCTATACCTATAGAATTTTAATTGAAGCATTGGAATCTACACCGAGGGATAATTCAAAGAACGGAATAATCTGCTAAACGGTTCAAGTAGTAATGGCTAGCTTTTATTCCTCTTTTTTTATTAAAAAATTGGCTTGAAACTTTTGTAAATGAATGTCTTAAATAAAGATGATACCTTTAATTTGAAACAATGTGTACTACATTATAACGCTTTTTTAACATAGTGGTATTTGTTTTATTTTTTCTCTATTGTCAGCCCCTTGGGAAAGGCCTTCTACAAAGACTTTTGTTAAACCTATGCGTACATAGTGTTACGAGAGCAAGTTTGGTTTGTCTTTTGCTTGATATGATTAGACCGGAGGCTGAAGGTTCAGTAAGTGGATTGGCAACAATTAATTCCCAGAGGCTTTACGGTTGTCAGTCAGATGTTGTTTATGGTCGATCACAGCTGTTGGATGGTAATGCTTTCTTCTGATGTGATCAGAATTATCTGTTTTATTTAGTTTCAACTTATTGATCTTATCTCTCAATTTTTGTTTCTCAACAGGTCTTCCTCCCCTGGTGTTGCGTCGAGTGCTTGAGATTATGACTTATTTGGCAACAAATCATTCCTTTGTGGCCAATATGTTGTTCTACTTTGATCCATCCCTTGTTCCCGAGCTGTCAAGCCTGAAGTGTTTAGAAAGTAAGAAGGACAAAGGGAAGGAGAAAGTCATGGATGGAGGTGCTTCATTGAAACCATTAAGAAACTCTCAGGATGGGGATGTTCCTTTGATACTGTTCCTGAAGCTCTTGAACCGGCCACTATTTTTGCGCAGCACTTCTCATCTTGAGCAGGTAGTAGTTTTCTCCTGGTTAAATGCTCTTGAAAGCATCTCGGACCCTATTCTTGCTTGAAGTTGTATATCTTTACGATACCTTGGGTCATAATCTTGCTGCAGTTTATGCATTTAATAATAGTTTGGACTACAGTCTTGTTCTAATTTTTATGTGTGTACATATTCTGTATGATGCAGATTATGGGTTTGCTTCAAGTAATTGTTTATACAGCAGCATCGAAATTAGAGGGTTGGTCACTATCTGAAACAGTGACAGGGAATTCACAAAAGTTGCCTGTCGGTGAAGCTTCTGGTGAAATTAGAAAAGATCCTCCTTTGTCAGAATTGGAATCTAGTCAAGAGGATAAAAATGCCCGTGCTGAGTTGTCCCTTCCAGATGGAAAGAGGGGCACTGATGCATATAGTATTTTCCTGCAGTTGCCACAATCTGATTTGTGCAATCTCTGCAGCCTTCTTGGTCGTGAGGGGTAAGAATCATCTCCTTTTTTATGAGGATTTCTCCTGCTTTATTTGCAACCCATATAACTTGCTAAAAGGA
Organism: Bretschneidera sinensis; assembly: GCA_023935145.1. NCBI lineage: Eukaryota > Viridiplantae > Streptophyta > Magnoliopsida > Brassicales > Akaniaceae > Bretschneidera > Bretschneidera sinensis. The sequence continues at coordinate 75,180,215 of CM043704.1, forward strand.
TCTTATTTTATTTTTGTTTCATTTTACATTTATTATCATTTTTAATTTAGAATTCACCTTATCTGTGTAGATACTTCTGGCTCTCTTTAGCCTTCTTACTCCATTTTTTTCTCTGTCCCTACCGTGCTTTTGTGAAAAAGTCACTAACCTGATTGAATAACTTAATTAGGCTATCTGATAAAGTTTATATGCTAGCTGGGGAGGTGCTGAAGAAGTTGGCCTTAGTTTCTGTGGGCCATCGCAAGTTCTTTACTTTAGAGCTTTCAGAATTAGCTCATGGTTTGAGCAGTTCAGCTGTCAGTGAGCTTGTCACCCTGAGGAATACTCAAATGCTGGGGCTCAGTGCAGGTTCCATGGCTGGGTCTGCTATCTTGCGGGTCCTGCAAGTACTTAGCTTGCTAACATCACCTAATGGTAATGAGAATATGGTTCTGGAGACTGATGGGGAACATGAGGAGCAAGCAACAATGTGGAAGTTAAATGTTGCACTAGAGCCATTGTGGCAAGAATTGAGTGAGTGTATTAGTATGACTGAGGCACAGCTTGGTCAGAGCTCCTTTTGCTCGACTATGCCAAATATAAATCTTGGGGATCATGTTCAAGGGACCTCTTCTTCGTCACCTCTTCCTCCAGGAACTCAGAGACTCCTACCTTTCATTGAGGCCTTCTTTGTTCTCTGTGAAAAGCTTCAAGCAAACCAGTCCATCTTGCAGCTAGATCATGGAAATGTAACAGCAAGAGAAGTCAAAGAGTCTGCAGGTAGTTCAGCTTCTTTAACCTCAAATCGCAGTGGGGACTCCCAGAAAAAGCTTGATGGTTCCGTTACATTTGCAAGGTTTGCTGAGAAGCATCGCCGGCTTTTAAATGCTTTTATTAGACAGAATCCAGGCTTGTTGGAGAAGTCACTTTCTATAATGCTGAAGGCACCAAGGCTGATTGACTTTGACAACAAGAGAGCTTATTTCCGGTCAAGAATAAGGCAACAGCATGAGCAACATATTTCTGGCCCATTGCGTATTAGTGTCCGACGAGCATATGTTTTGGAGGATTCATACTATCAGTTGCGGATGCGTCCCATTCAGGAACTGAAAGGACGGTTGAATGTGCAATTTCAAGGTGAAGAGGGTATTGATGCTGGGGGTCTGACCAGAGAATGGTATCAACTACTGTCAAGGGTCATATTTGACAAGGGAGCGTTGCTTTTCACTACCGTGGGGAACAATGCAACCTTCCAGCCAAACCCCAATTCTGTTTACCAGACTGAGCATCTTTCATTCTTCAAATTTGTGGGCCGCGTGGTAATTTGCAAGGACTATTACAGCTCTGAGCTGGCTGTTTATTTTGTTCTTATGCTAATCTGGTTGTCTGATATTTTGCAATGATCTTTATGCAGGTCGCAAAGGCCCTGTTTGATGGGCAGCTTTTAGATGTTTATTTTACACGGTCCTTCTACAAGCACATTCTTGGGGTAAAGGTGACCTACCATGATATAGAGGCTGTTGATCCTGATTACTACAAGAATCTGAAGTGGATGCTGGAGGTTTGTGGATTTACATAACCATCATTACCTTTTTTTTGGTTAAGCAATCTTTTCTTTCCCTTTTATTTTGGTGAACCTTTTTCTTGTGCTTTAATTGATATTTTCCTGTGGAGATAGTATTCTGTATCACACTTTTGAATCTTTTCTGTATTGTATTTCAGAATGATGTGAGTGACATACCTGACCTGACATTTAGCATGGATGCGGATGAGGAAAAACACATCCTTTATGAGAAGACTGAGGTATGTGAATGCCAGATTATGCCCGTTTCTTAAATTGTTTTTCTGTATCTGTTAACTTAAGTTGTTCCTTCATTATTTTTTCTAATCAAAGCTCTGAGATTTTGATCTGAATTTCTTGCTAGATGTGACAAGAATATTCTGCATTGCTTTTTCCTCTCAAAGTTCTACATTTATCTGAATTCATACTTATCCGTTTTGATGTTTTGGTTAAAAAGGTTACTGATTATGAGCTTAAACCCGGTGGAAGAAACATAAGGGTTACTGAAGAAACAAAACATGAGTACGTAGACCTTGTCGCCGACCATATATTCACAAATGCTATCCGGCCTCAAATAAATGCTTTCCTAGAAGGGTTCAATGAATTGATTCTGCCGGAACTTATATCAATTTTTAATGATAAAGAGCTTGAGCTACTAATCAGTGGTCTTCCTGAAATTGATTGTAAGTTGGTTTCCCTATGCGTTTATTTCTTGTGTGCAGCTTGCTAGTATCGCAATGATATTTTTGTTTCTGCAGTGGATGATCTAAAGGCCAACACCGAGTATACTGGCTATACAGCAGCATCTAGTGTTGTTCAGTGGTTTTGGGAGGTAGTCAAAGCTTTTAACAAGGAAGACATGGCAAGAATGCTGCAATTTGTTACAGGAACATCAAAGGTAAATAGGTACAGTACGTATTATAGTTGAAAAGTTGTGTTTTGACTATAAACTAAATTTTTTTAATTCAAGATGCTGGATTCCTTTGAAGCATTTTAATTTCATTTCTTCTTATAATCCTCAGATGGTTAATATGTTATATAAGCTTGGCAATGTGCCCTTTTAAAGTTAGTTATTCTATGTTCCCAGAAAGGGGAAGAATGCTTGATTCCCACTTGTTATCATTCGTTGTTGCTGGTTTCATGGAAATGGGTTGAACGTATTTGGTTGGTGTCTTCTCAAAATATGCCATTAGATGCCTTGATAGAAAATATTAAAAATTTCTACTTTGATTCTATTGGAATTGAAGTGGTGCTTAGGGCAGAGGTAGAACTCATATGGCCATATGGGTGTCAGTTGCCCCACTGCTTAACACAATGAGTCTTGTTTCAATTTGAAATTCTTTTGATGATACATGCATTAAATACAAGTTTGTCTGCAAAATCTGATCCTTAGTGTGCTCTTGGAGTAAATGCCTTGATGGTGGAACCATCACTGTTTATTATAGTTCCAATTTTAAAACTTTGCACGAATTTTTGTTGTTTCTTTTTCAGGTTCCATTGGAGGGTTTCAAGGCATTGCAGGGTATCTCTGGCCCCCAAAGATTTCAGATTCACAAAGCATATGGAGCCCCTGAGAGGCTGCCCTCGGCACATACATGGTCAGTAATGATTTCTTTATGCGAGCTATGCTACAGAATATTTTCTTATTTTTTTCAGAGGAGGATATTTTGAATCTCAATATCTGCTCTAAATGTTTTTTTGGTAATTTATTTTTCCAGTTTTAATCAACTAGACCTCCCTGAGTATTCCTCCAAGGAACAGCTTCAGGAACGCTTGCTGCTTGCTATTCATGAAGCCAGTGAAGGGTTTGGCTTTGGTTGATGAATTCTCCACATGATATTAGTGGTCCAGAAGTGCAAGTGATCCTTCTTCAAATTAAAATGTACATGTTAGTAGAACATTCTTCCCCTTGATTTTGACACTGTTTCTTTCTGATTCATTTGATTTTTTTTGGCCAAGTTTTAAGGGTTTAATAGTAGTAAGAAAAGGACTGTCCCACCCCATCCATATTATTTCTCTCTGAGAATATTAGTAGTAAGAATATGACTATCTCACTCCCCCATCCATCTCTCTTGCAAATGGAGCTGTTACTCTTATGCAAGAACAACTCAAGAAAAAAAGGAATTCATTTACGTTACAGAAGTACCTGATAAAATCCCTAGCCATGATGATATTTAGAATTAATTTATTCAAGAGTTGTGTTTTTATATATGTGAGCATAAGACCAGGGTTTTCTTCTATTTTTCTGTTCTCCAGCCATTCACAGCCTGCTCTCTGGGCTGCATATTTGTCAAATTATGGTTGTCCTGCTTTTCATTATATAACCTTGAACCATGGTTATGATATTTTATTCCTTTACCACCTTAGCAAAAACAGACTTCTGATTAACGCCTTGAGAGATGTCCTGTTGTACATGTTGATCTCTGGTTACTAACTGTTTTTTTTTTTCATAAATGTTTCTCATATTTGCAGAGGGCGACTGATTCAAACAGGTGGGTAGTAATTATAATAATGTGCGGAAAAGGTGTAGCATTGGGTGATAGATGTCCGGCAGTACCTCTGCTTAATTGAGGTCGTGAGCAGTGATACTCTTTTGATCAGTGGGGGTGCTTAATAACAAAACTAGGCCTGAAATTGTAATCCATATTTTTGGTTTCTTGCAATATCATCCGAGATTCAGGGAGCATAGAAAATGTAGATAGACAAATCATTTCATTTCTCTTGTCTATACCAGTTTTTTTGTTTGTTGCTTAATTTCTATATAATGAAATCTGTATGGCCAATTGCTGTTATTTGATTGGTCCTAGTGTTGTAAACTTTCAGGTGGAAATGAATCACTACCGCACAGGTAGTTTTTTATCCTTCTATTCTCTTCACAGTAAAAGTTGAGACAATTTCTCAAGTTTTATTAAGTTGGAAGCCTCAAGGGAACAGAAATTTTGATTTTTATAGTAATATTTGTGGGTTGTATACATTGACTTGTGGAAATTGTCATTCAATGTATGGGAAGTGGAAACCTGTATGTTGAATGCATCAAATTAAACGACAAACGCTTCAACTGAATTAAATTGGAATTAAGATTTCAGTTCACTTGAGTCTGTGGGTTTGCGTATGTTAGCAGCTGGTATCATCTACAAATGCAGTGTATCGGATTTCTCTGTTTGGAATTTTAGTGGACTATTATTGCTCCGTTAAAGCTTGAAAAGGAATGGTCGTTGCATCAAAACAGAAAAAAATAATGTCAAGAAAAGTATGAGAAATAATTGGAGACAAAATATAAACCAATCTACTGGAAGCCTAATTTTATGAGGCTGATAGGTGACTTCTGTCACTTTGGGTGCGTTTAGTTGTGTTAGTGTTAAAAGTGTTGTAATAGTCTTGACATTAAAAAGAGCTGTGGAAAATGCTGTTGTTAAAAACACAGTGTAACATTTGGTAAATAATCTTACAAAAGTATTGTGAAAGTGTGTTGTGATCAATAATAATGTTTGGTAATTGTAATCTTAATAGTGTTATGAAACTGTAAATTATCAATATAGACATGGTTCATGTAACTACTTATTCCGGGTTGGTCACCCCCGAAATGGTGTCGTCACATTTTGAAATCTCAGTACAACACATATACGCAACAATATAAAAAACATCATCAACTGAATGTGTGTATACACACACACATCAATCCTCAACCCTTAACAGGGGAATTACATTATTAAAATTTTAACTGAAATAATATATACATATAACAAAATGCATGAAAATATTTTTATTACAAATTTTTCTTTCTTCTTTCTTACAATGCTTGAAATCATTTAACAAATAGGAGTGGCTTCACAAGCTCAGTGAATTAAATTTACTAGAAGTACTCGACTATATACTTCCAGTTACATCTTATAATTCAATCTTTTCTAATTTACCAATATAAATCATCTATTTCTTCACAGATAATCATTAAATCTTTTAAATAATCTTCTCATAATCATTCATCTATTGTCTCATATAAATCAATAATAACATTCTATTATAATTTCAACCATTTATCAATCTCATCTTAAATTAATCATCAAACATATTAATTTTTCTTCTTATATATATTTAATCATCTTGAGATTATCAATTTAACATCATTATTTACCTCGTTATGAGGTTCACAACATGGAATCAATCAATCAAATAAATTTTTATCATATCATATCGTCATATTTCTTTCTTATCATATCTATCTCTTTGTGAGACTTATTTTTCTATCAATAAATTCATAATCAAGAATGATACGTTAACACCTCAAGCAATAATAATCGATATTTAAAACAAATGCAATGCATGAATTTAAATTATCAGTTCATTTCATATTATCATTTGGGAACGTCTTCCTACATATCGACATGTTTCAGCTTAAACCAGCTACCTTCTCAATTTTTTATTTTCAGCTAGATCAACTGCCTTCCTGGTTCTTTTATTTTCATTTAGACCGGTTGCTTTCTGGTACTTTTATTTTCATTTAGACCGGTTGTTTTCTCGGTTTTTTTTATTTCATGCATATGAACAATAATATGAAAACAAACAGACCAGTTGCCTTCCTGATCTTTTATTTTATGCATATGAGCAATAATATGAAAATAAGCATACATTCAAACATTCAATTTAGCTATCCAGCTCTTTTATTATTTTTATCATATTCATTAAATTATCTCCTCATATATCATATCAAATTATCAATCATAGTTTGTCAAGAATTTCATTTATCCTTTCATTATATATTTCATAAACTCATTATTTCATTAATATTACTTTTCATATAATAAAATTTGAACATATCAATTATTCATATAATCTCAATCAACCAACTTTCATATATTATCCAATCATTGTAGTTTAATAATTAATTCAAATATCATCACTTTATATTTCATATTTATCTCGATTACTAAAGGTAAATCTAACTCACCACATAGCACTTAAAGCTACCCGTGAATCATCTCTTTGTCTTTTCTGCTCTTTTTAGCAATTTCACCCAATTGATGATTGTTAACACCTGACATAATACTTATATTAAAATTTTTGATTTATTCTTCAATTCTTTTATAATTCATACCCTTTAAATTTCTACATCAAATTCTGGTTAATTTCGTGTATGCATAATTTCAAAATAAAATTCATATTATTACATTTTGTTTTTCTTAAAGTTTCCCTTGAATCTCTTTAAAATTCTCTTTTAATTTCTTCAAAATTTCAAAATTTCTTTAAGTCTCAAGATGTTTAAAGAACGAAAGTAATTTGAATTGAAAAAAAAAAAAACCAATCAGGATTTGGTAGAAATTAATAAAACAAAACAAAAAAAAAATTGTTTTTATGTCAAAATCCAAACCGTCCACTGTTTTGTTCCTCTAAGGTGTTTTACATGCAAGACACCTGAGACTTGCATGCCACACTTGGACACTTGAGGTGTCTTGCACCCTCTTACTTTTTTTTTTTTCTTCAAAAAAATTTATTTTATTCAATAATATTTTTTTTTCATATATATAATTTTAATAAATCATTTTATTAACTAAAATGATATTTTTTTTTATTAAAAACGAAAATAAAATCATTCATTAGTTAATAATAATCAACAACTTTATACTAATAAAATCACTTATCATTTAATAATAAAATAAAAAATATCTACAATTGTGATTAAATTATTTAATAATATCAAGTTTATGTAATTTGAAATTCTCATTTAATTTACAATTTGTATTAAAAGGAAGTTAAGAAAAGAAAAAAAAAAGATAATCAAAGAATATTTTTTAAATTGGTAGACGGCTATTGTTATTTTTCTAAAAAAAAAACTGTTGTTATTTACAACATAATAATAATAATAATAATAATAATAATAATAATAATATTGTTATTGGATTGTTAAAATATTGCAGCTATGGGGAGACTTGGTAGAGGTAAAAAAAAAAAAAAAAAAAAAAAAAAGAATAAGAATTGGTGAAATGATGATTTAGAGTTTAGGTGTGAATAAATATGGAGTTTGATGAGAATTAGTGAAAAGTGGTAAAGATAGTTTTAGTTTTATAAAAAAATCATTAAAATTTTAGGAATTATTCGGTCAAACACATTCTAAAAACTCTTCCACCCTTACTTTTTCAAAAAAAAAATGAACTTTTAACTTTTGCTTACAGCTCTTTCTAAAAAAACTGTAGTAGTAAAATTTTACCAAACAATAATTTTAAAAAAAAATTATCAAATCTATTCCCACCAATTATTTTTTTATGGGCAAAATCTTTTCGAACGCACCATTACCCATTTGATATGTTCATGGAAGTTTTGTCAATCTTCTTATTTTCTCTTCCATTTTCTGACAAACAAGACAGAACTTAAGCATACCAAATACCAAAACATATTGTGCTTTCGCATTTAAAACAACAGGATGGGTTGTTGTCACAAAAATAATCAATAATCACTATCCAATCATTTCATTAACTGAACCAAAAATGCAACTGCAAAAAAACATTATGGTTAAGATTTTTTATTTTTTTATTATGGTTATGGTTATGATTATGTTTATTGATTTTTGAACATGTTGGTTAACTATTTAACCGGACCAATATATGTGAATATATATGTTGACGCCCAAATCTTAATGTAGGATCCTTATTGCAGTAAAATTCTATGGATTCATTGTTGATGTTCAAATACTACCGGCTAGTGTAAGATCTTTATTACAGTGGAATCTTAAAGATTTTAGATTGCATTTAAAATAAGATTAAATTTTGAAATGGATAAAGAATTATGGATTTTTAGGCATCTAAAATTCAAAAATCCATGAATCGATCCTACATAAAGTCAAAGTAGTGGTAGGATTCTAACAAAGATCTTCATCGTGGTAGAATTTTGTGAATTCTAACTCACGCTTTTGTGTAATAAAAAAATAGATTATAGTCCGTGTTGATGTGCAAAAGATGTGCAAAAGATAATAGATTCTGGATCTGTGAGATGCCATACATGTAACTAAAGCTTAAGAAAGATGAGATTAATATGAATGTTATGAATAAATAATAGAAGAATTGATGTAACAACGACCCTCCCTTTTAATCAATGAAACCTATAATGACATCTCTATGCTTCTACTTTCATGTATTTTACATTTAAATTATCTTAGATCTCAATCATTTAAATTCAGTTACTTTACATTTTAATTATATTTAATTTTCAGTTATTTAAATTTACGGTTATCTTTAGATTTTAGTATCTTTACATTCAAGTTTTTAATTTTATATTTTAAATAAAAAGTGTAGCAACTCATTGCACTTTTCGTTTGTGTGTTGAGCTAAAAACATTATTCACAACTGCCTTAATTTCAAACCCTTATCCACAAAACACAAAAACAAGTTGGCACGTTCACAATCAAAATTCGATGTAAACGATACATACATAAAAATATTTCTTATTAACAATATGTGTATACGTGGCAATAATTTATTAAAGGGTGCAAATAAATACAATGCTCTCAACCATATAACCATTACACTCATACTATAAATACTAAAAATTTAATAACCCAACCCGAGTCCCACTACCCCTCACTTGATCAGCCATCAGTCTCGGTGCAAACAATCCCAGACGTTACTACCAAGTCCTTCATTTGAAAGTTTATCATTAATTTTGAAGTATTTGAATATAGGTTGAATAGTGTTAATAACATTAACATGGATTTATTAGTGTGGATCGAATGAGATTATAGTGTATTAATTTTTAAATTATATTTTGAATTGATTAGTATGGATCGAATGAGATTATAATGTAATAACCTAACTTTCGAATTATATTATAACAACCAAACCGAATCAAAAGTTTCGTTACCAAAAGAAATAGTTTAGTTTTGGACAAACTAAAATTTAACAAAAGTTTTGTTGAAGCCTTGCAAGATCGATGCCGGCCACCGCTAAAACTGTCTCCATCGATGCCAATCGATTATGATAGTTATTTTTTTTAAAATATTTTTATAAGTAATTACATAGTATAATTATAATAATTGTTACTTTCTTTATCTCATAATTTTTATCACGTTTTTTATTTAATTAATTAAATAAATATTTTTTATCATTAAATCATTAAGAGAATTTAATTTTTTATATATAAATAGATTTTAAAAGTTTTAATTTTTTTATATTTTAAATATATATATAATAATTAAAATTAAACTTAAATAAAAAATAATAAGTAACTAAAATTAGATAGAATATTGTTATTACTGAGTTCGGTTCTGATAATTATGTTTACTACTTTTTTACAAAATATTGATTGCAAAAAGAGTTCCCCTTTAAATGACCTTATAAAACGACGTAGTTTCACTGTCTAAATTTTGTTTTCCATCATCTCAACTCTGACTGATTTCCTTAGTCTCTCGCTCGAGTAGATTTTTTCAATTTCTGTTGGTGTTAGTCTGCCTACCTCTTCGATTATTTGTGGATAAATATTTGGGCAGCAAAGTGTTCAGGCCTTCAGGTGCCACAATTAATGCGTTATTGAATATGCTTTGTCTGAGGTAATCTGTTGTTTTACTTGGGTACATTGTGTTCATTTTCTGGGCTGATTTATCATAATTACTGGAGTTTATTGTTTGTTGGAAATATGATGGTGGAGAAAAGCCAGTGATGTCCTCTTGCTTGAGTTCTTCAAGAACCAAAACAATCGCTTTGATCTCCTTGAGTTCATCAAAATTTAGAGCCTTTTCTCACATGGGTTTCTCTAACCGTATCCGACAAAGGCCAAAAGATGATCATACTACCAACAGAGCATTTAGCAACTCCACCGGAACCTCTGGTATCTTTTTCCCCCTTTCACTCTCTGCATATATATTGTGTGGGTGTATTTTAATTTATGAGTATCTTTGTTCTAAAGTTTTAACCTTTTGGACCAAACAGTCTTGGATATGGAGAAGAGTATATACACAATTCTGACGATAGACCGTTGGGAGTCACTTAACCAAATGGAGTACAAGTTGGCTTCACTGAGACCAGTTCATGGGAGGTTGGCTTTGAAATTCCTCAACTGGGTCATCAAGCAACCTGGTTTGGAACGTAATCAGCTCACTCACATATTTTGTGTAACTACTCATGTACTTGTTCGAGCTAGAATGTATGACCCTGTAAACTCCATTTTGAGGGAGTTATCTCGAAGGAGAATAGAGTCAAGTTCTGTTTTTGGTACTTTGATGAACACATACCGTCTTTGCAATTCAAACCCTTCAGTTTTTGACCTCTTGATTAGGGTTTACTTGGGAGAAGGGATAGTTGAGGATGCTTTAGAGACCTTCCATTTGATGGGCTTTCAGTGCTTTAACCCGTCTGTTTATACTTGTAATATGATCCTGGGTTCTGTGGTGAAGGACCGCAGAGTTGGGTCAGCTTGGTTGTTTTTCAAGGAGATGCTTGCTAGGAGGATCTGTCCTAATGTTGCTACTTTTAATATATTAATTAATGTTTTGTGTGTGGAAGGGAAGTTCAAAAAAGCTGGCTATCTCTTGAGAAAGATGGAAAAGAGTGGTTATGCTCCAACTATAGTTACATACAATACTTTGCTCAATTGGTATTGCAAGAAGGGGAGGTACAAAGCGGCTTTTGAGCTTATTGATCATATGGGGACGAAGGGTATTGAAGCAGATGTCTGTACATATAATATGTTTATTGATGATTTCTGTAGAAATAACAGAAGTGCAAAAGGTTATTTACTCTTGAAAAAGATGAGGAAGAGATTGCTGGTTCCCAGTGAAGTCAGCTATAATACTCTTATTAATGGGTTTGTCAAGGAGGGAAAGGTTGGAATTGCTAGTATGGTGTTTGATGAGATGATAAGATTCAAACTTTCACCAAACCATGTTACCTACAATGTTTTGATCGATGGGCACTGTGAGAAGGGTAATTTTGAGGAAGCTTTGAGACTTTTGGGTATGATGGAAGCAGAGGGACTAAGGGCTAATGAAGTTAGTTATGGAGCTCTTTTAGATGGATTGTGCAAGCATGCCAAATTTGACTTAGCTAGAGGTTTTCTTATGAGGATGAGGTTGGATGGGAAGGTTAGTGGTTGTGTAGCATACACGATGATGATTGATGGGTTATGCAAAAATGGTTTGTTTGACGAAGCTTTGCAGTTGCTTGATAAAATGTGTAAGGATGGCGTGAATCCTGATATTGTCACATATTCTGCACTTGTAAATGGGTTTTGCAAAGTGGGAAAGATTAAAAATGCAAAGGAAATAATATGTAAAATGTATAAAGCTGGACTTGCACCAAACAGCATCATATACTCTACATTGATCTACAATTCTTGCAAGATGGGAAATGTAACAGAAGCATTGAAAGTGTATGCAGCTATGAACCTCAGTGGCCTTGACGCAGATCATTTTATATGCAACATGTTAGTTGCTTCTCTTTGTAGAAGTGGAAAAGTCGGAGAGGCAGAGGATTTCATGTGTCATATGAGCAGGATTAATCTCGTCCCAAACTCTATTACTTTTGATTGTATTATAAATGGCTATGGAAGTTTGGGAAATGGGTTAAAAGCATTCTCTATGTTTGATGAAATGATCAGGTTAGGTCATCACCCAAGTTTTTTCACTTACGGTAGTTTACTTAAAGGACTATGCAAGGGTGGAAATTTGAGGTTGGCAAAGAAATTTTTGAAAAAGCTCCACTACATTCCTTCTGCTATAGATACTGTAGTCTACAACACAATACTTGCTGAGACATGCAAAGTAGGGAAATTGCAGGAGGCTGTTGCCCTCTTTGATGAGATGGTGCAGTATAAAGTTATGCCTGACAGTTACACATATACTAGTCTTCTTGCTGGGTTATGTAGGAAAGGCAAGACAGTTGCTGCTATTCTTCTTTCTGAGAAATTGATGGCAAAAGGAAATTTTTTCCCGGATCAGGTAATGTATACCTGTTTGCTTGACAGTCTTTTCAAGGCTGGCCAACGGAAGGCTGCTTTGTGTATTTATGAACAGATGGAAAACAAAGGCCTTTGCCCTGATCTTGTCACACTTAATGCAGTTATAGATGGATACTCAAGGATGGGAAAAATGGTAAAGGCAAATGATCTCTTTTCTAGAATGAGGTGCCAAAATTTATGTCCTGATTTGACTACATATAATATTCTATTGCATGGGTATTCAAAGAAAAAGGATATATCAACATTCTTTGTGCTATACAAAATCATGATTAGGAGCGGTCTTTCACCTGACAAGTTGACATGCCATTCTCTCATTCTTGGACTTTGCGAGTCTGGTATGTCGGACATTGGTGTTAAAGTCTTGAAAAAGATGATATGTGAAGGTACTGAGGTTGATCGGCTTACATTTAACATGCTCATTACCAAGTGTTGTGCAAGTGGGAAGATGGGGAAGGCCTTTGATATGGTTAATATCATGAATTTATTGGGAGTGACTCCTGATGTAGATACCAATAATGCAATCATAACTGGACTCAACAGAAACCTTGCGCCGCAAGAATCTCATATTGTTTTGCGTGAAATGGCAGAGAGAGGTTTGCTTCCTAAGTGCACAAGATTTATTACTTTGATAAATGCTCTCTGTAGGGTGGGAGATATACAAAGTGCATTCAAGCTGAAAGATGAGATGGTGGCACTAGGCATCAGTTCCCATGAAGTTGCAGAGAGTGCTATGGTAAGAGGGCTTGCCAAGTGTGGTAAGGTTGAAGAAGCAATGCTGGTTTTTCAGTACATGCTCCAGATGCAACTTGTTCCAACTATTGCTACATTTACAATTCTGATGCACATGTTATGCAAAGAAGCTAAACTTGAGGAGGCTCTAAATTTAAGGAATATAATGAAGCTTTACAGTTTGAAGCTTGATGTTGTTGCGTACAATGTTCTCATTTCAGGCCTTTGTGCTAGTGGTGATGTAGCGGTTGCGTTCGAACTGTATGAAGAGATGAAACTAAATGGTCTCTGGGCCAATACGACCACGTACACTGTTCTTATTGGTGCCATTCTTTCTGAGGGAAATAGTCTTGCTGAGGGTAATACAATTTTGAAGGATTTACAGGAGAGAGGATTGATATCTTGGAATTGGGATGGTTGCTCTCGACATTTGCTTGAGGGTCTAATTACTGCAGTGCATAAATTGAAGTCCTTGCAGCACAACAGGAAGAAATAATGCCAAGAAAAGTATGAAAGAAATAAATGGGGACACCGGACACAATATAAACCAATCTACTGGAGGTTTAATTCTATACGAGGCTGAGAAGGGACTTCTGTTACTTGACATTTGCAATGTTCATGACTTGGTTTGTGCAATACTTTTGTATTGTTCAAATTCTTCTTCTTTTTAAACTATTTCAATATTCAATTATATCTATTTTATGCTTTCTCAGGTGAAACTGCACTTTACTTCATGCTTTTATCCGAGGAGATATCAAAGCACGATAAAGCTTTGGTTTTCAAGCTTCTTTTGTAGTGGCAACATGATTTTCTATACATGCCAGTTAAGCTCTTTTTTCTTTTCTTAAAATAAAGTTTGGGTTTTGTATGTTTTTTTTTTTATTGTCTTGTTTTCTTTGATGATCAAGAAATCGCATTAAATGTTTTCAGTGTCAGCCTTTCTGTTCCTCATATTTTCCTTTTCTAGCAGGTCTTACTGATCCATGAGTGACTGGAACCTCACTTACAACGTCTCATGTGATGAATAAGAGTTGGAGAGAGGTAACTTGCTATATTTTTCTTTGAATGTCATAACCATCAATTGTTGTGCTACAGGCCATCAAATTATTTGCTTTTGGTAAACAATCAACCATTTTTAAAGAATTTTTGAAAATCTGTCGATCTTCTTGTTTTTTCTCCTGTCTCTGATTTTCAACCAATTGTAAACTCACCCTTTTTTTATAAGTAATTTTAAACTCACCCTTAGACGTGGTTGTTAATTGATTATTATCTAACTTTTCTAGGGTGCAGACTATAGTAAAGGGGTGAGGAAATGTCAGTGATAGCCAGTTACACTATAACAGAAATGGTCTTTGGAAGCAGCTGGCTCTGCAGCAGCCTCACAGCAGCTGCCGATTCTCATTTCTGGCAGAAGCTTAAAGCGCAGCAAAGTTGCTAAGCTCTTACAACAGCTGGAGCCGCTGCTAATTTTAGAAATTTACAAGCAATTAAAAAAGTTCTTGTTTTCTAGTTTGTAAGCAACCTTATTCTTTAACAACGTCATTTCAAGGTTTCTGCATTTTGTTTTCTCTCTTCTCTGTGAAGTACTACTTCTCAATTCCTTCTATCTCTCGCTTCTTTTTAGCTTTAAATAATTTATCAAAATTCGAATAATACTTATAAAAAAATCAAATTTTGATTTTTTTTTCTTCACTCTGTGACTATCTCTACCTCTTCGATTATTGATTTCTTGATCAGACGGTTCACTTCTCTACAGCTCTCCCTCCACTTTCTCTGTCTGTACCTAGAATTTGTATATATGTGTTTGTTTTGGTGTTAGTATGTTTAGGTGTTTGTTGATCAACTAAGGTTTGGTTTTGATTTTGGGGTTTTTGAATTGAGTTCAATCAGTTAATTTTGTTAATTTCCAGAATCATTATTTAAATAAACATCAAACTGGTCTTTGTCACGGTGCACTCATTTTCTAAAGGTAACTTTCAATGCATACCTTTATTTCTTTGGTGTCTATCACTTAATTAGGCTAATATACCATCAAACCATTGTTATTTCAGCAGGTTTTGCTTATGTTTTTGTTTTTTTATGCATTATGTTAGATGAAAGGTTTAGTGTTTTGAGATGGAAAAAGGATAAAAGTAACTTGCAAAATGTAGCTGGTCGAGTTGATGAGAAGTATATGCTTCTTTTGAGCCATATTTTCTATGTTAGCTTTTCTTTGCAGATGTTGGTGATTGATTCACATTCGGAAGGGCTTGGTCATTGTCTTATTATAGGTCGATTGCTCTTTTTGTCTTTTTTTGTTTTGTTTTTTTTTTTTTTAAATTTTTGTTCGGTCTGTGGATTGGCTGATTAGTTAGTCAGGTTCTCTGAGCATGAAGATTTCAACAGGGTTAGTATTATAAAGTTCTAATCAGTTGATCTATATGCTTTTATGGGTCATTCTTGGTAATATGTTTCTTGGTTAGCATCTGATTCAGTAGGTTTGGCCATTAAGTAGGACTTCAATGAGTGTTTGATTTGGTTGATTGGAAGTCTTGATTTTGTTCTTGAAAGGGAGCTCTGAGCTACAAGGTGGAAGAGCTGGATTAAAATCTAGTTTAAGCTGTGTTCTATAAACTGCTTTTTGAACAAAGCTTAAACTATATTCTTTGAAATCCTCTGTATAGTACAGCTGTTTGTTGTTCCAAAATTTCAAAGAAATATTGAAATTGGTCATATTTGCAAGTTTACATTCTTGAATAGTAAATGTATGCCAATTTTGGTTTGTTTTGATTTGATATGCTGAAAAACAGTAAGAAAACAGTTGGTAGAAGAGCTAAACAGCAGCAGTATGTGCTGCCAAAACAGGAAGAAACAGTTGCTAGAGAGGTAAGCAAATCCTACATTCTTAGTACATGAAAAACTTGTGGTCAGGAAATATTTTAATTTTAGATTTTTGGTTCATAAATTTGAACTTCAACTTAGTGTTTGCAATTGAAACTCTTTCCGTTTTAATTTAATATCTATATAAACCTGTGTATGTTTATGTGCACTTCAATCTTGTTTTATTTTTGAGTTACAAACAGCTTTGTTCTGTTTCCAAACCGTAAGTCTTCATTGCTGAAAATATGATACTTAATAGAAAGAGAACTGATCACGGGATCAGATCCTCATCATGAAGTGTAGGAGACTTTGGGTCCACCGGTGAAACTGAAGTAAGTTTAATCGTTTAAGCTTGATGATGAATCTATTGTTTATATTCTTTTAAGGTTGGTTTTAGTGTTCTGGCTTTTTCTCTGATTATAATGAATAAAGGTTATAGTGAGAAACTAGACATGTAAATGAGGTGAATGGGACAATGGGGAAGGTTTCTTCGGATTCATTGTGTGTTGGTGATATGAAATTTTGTTCCTTCACTCAAATTCAAACTAGCTTTGATACTCAAATATGTGCATTTCTTTGTTAACATGAGCATGTTTTCTGATGAAGGGTGTTGGGGTTTTATTTCAGTTGGCCTGACTCAATAAACACATCTTGTCATGCTTTAGTCTACTTGTGTTCTTGTATCCTCACAGCACTTTCTTCTTCAGATGAATTATGTGCATAACAGTCATATTGCTTATTCAAAACCTTTGGGTTTTTGCAGTCTGGCTCTGGGATATTTATTATTTTACTTATGAAACAAGGTTGCTACTTGTTACATCTCAATGAGCGAATGAGATTATGCTTTAGACATGTTTGTCATTAATCTATGACTTGATGGAGTTCAAAACTTAAAAGACGGTTGACAAATCTTGACTTATTAGAATAAACTTCTGTAACATGTTCCTGAATTGCTTATATTAATATTATTCTTAGCTTCTGCTCAGTAAATAAAATCTATTATATGAACTTCACTACGAATTAACAGTGTTCGAGTTTACCTTTTCAGTTGTTGGTTATGCTCTCAACTCCTAAAAATAGAAAAAATTAGGATTTGTTTACATTTTTGCAGGTTGTCCATGGTGGGTATCCAAGATGGAATTCAGTATGGTTCTTTTGCCCTTCCCCAGAATGGTTTTCCCATCAGATTAACCCCGGAGTCATAGGGCGCTACAAAAATAATGTCTTTTAGCAGCAGGTAAGTTGACAGCGGCTGCTTAGCTGCTTGCTGCCTTTTCTGGGTTTTCTTGCAGAAGCTTCAAGCTGCAGTAAGAAGCACCTGCTTTTACAGCAATTGTAGCTGCTGCAAATTTTGAAATTTAGGTAACTAATTAGAATTATGTTGTTCTAAATTTAGGTAGCCTTTATATTTCTTCCTCATCTCTGCAACAGCATGCGATCCCTGACCTCAATTGCTCTCACGGGCTTGATTTCTGCTTCACAAGCTCAATTTCCCTCTGTTGTAGTGAATTACTTAAAGAAACTCGAGCAATACTCTACATGCAATGAGTTGGCTCATTTTCAAATGATATGCTTTTAAAAAAAAATCCTTGTTTGGAATGTTAGGTAAAGCAAATTGGGCCATCTGTGATCTGGATATGCTCCCTCATTTTGTCTTATTCCAATCAAATAAAATGTTAGTTTTACTGTTGTTCCATATTGTTTGTGCTAGGAACAGACTTTGAAGATGGAGCCATGTTGTCACTGCTCGTAGGTCATGGATTCAACACAAATCCTGTCATATGCTCCATGTATTTGTTCAGGACTTCCCCTTCTGAATCTTTCTTGAAAATACATTTCTTTGCAATATTTCAGGAAAAACTGGGAGGTCTTATGAATAGCATCCCAACAAAGGTGAAGATAGCGAAGTTCTGATGATGGATGAAGTTGTCCAGAGGGAACCTGATAAATATTATGTCTTAGTCCTCTCTATGTTCTGTAATGAGGCACAAATACTAGACTGTGGTAAGTTTGTCGATTGGTTTAGGCCTTTATTTAGGTTTCTTATCTTACAAAACATATTGCACTGTTGGCGTGGCAGACAGAATCTAGCAATTTAACAGGGAGAACCTTGACATATTTGACTTTTGTAATAATTTATGGTTTACGCATTTGAGTGTTTATAGTTTTTATTGTTGTCTTGTCTTCACCTTCATGTATTTTTTTACTCTGCTCATCATTGATATTCCTTTCTTGTAATCCCCTTTCAAGCTTACAGGAAAATCACATGTGCTTGTCCTTTCAAGCGATGCTAGAATCAAGAAATCGGTTCTTTTCTTTTATGCTCGAGATTTTATAGCTTAAACATTACAGGTTGTGTATGCAGTTTTTGGTTTTTTAACAAAGGGAAGCATGAACCTAAGTTTAATCTAAAGTCTCAAACTTTTATGGGAATTGGAGAACAACATTTTTGGTTGTTTTAAGAGTGAAAATGCAGGACATATTCTCAGTTCCAATTATTCTTGATATCTTCTTTTTTTTTTTTCTTTCTCACATCCATAACAAAACTGTTGGGAGAGAAGAAAGTTTAGTTTATTTTAAAAGTGGAAACAGAAATGGGAATATTTTGCTACTCAGAATAAAGGAAAGTCACTCCTTTCACCTTTTCCAACACTCAGAATCTTGATTTTTTAGAGTGGAAGCAACAAGTGGGTTACAAATTTGAAGTGGAGAATTCAGAAGCTATGATAAATTTTTATCCTCTTGAACTGCAAAGAGCAAAATACCCTCAAACGAATTTTTGTTTTATTTTATTTTATTTTAAGAATTTATTTCAAAAAATATAAAAATATAGTTATTTATAAAATTAATTACTCGATGAAAATAAAACACATAAATAGCAAATTAAGCTTACCATATTAGTTACTCATAATTAACAAGAGAAACAAAATATATATAAATAGGTGTGAATTAGCTAGTAGTGGTTACTATGTAACTATTAACGTAGTTATTACAAATAAGTGGTTTTTGAAACGAATAATGTGTAATTGCTTGAGTGGTTAGTGTAAATAAGTAGCTTTTGAAAATTAAATTGTTACTGATTAAGCAAACGTAGGATGATTAACTTTACATTTTTATATCTATAACACAATAAATTTATATTTATATAGTGATATTTTAGACACAAAATAATGTTAAGACTTTATTAACCGTATAAATTATTATTATTATTATTATATCTATCTTCAACTATAGTTAAAAAGAAAGAAAAGCCAACAAAAGAGGAAAAAGAAGAAGAAAAAAAGAATCTTTTTGTGTCTTCAACTATAGTTAAAACAACTTTTTCATTCCAATCATATTTGTTGGCGTGAGGAACTATCGTATTATTCGAATTGATATCGTTTCTATCTTCTTCTTAATAATAATAAAAAAAAAAGAGGACTTGGATTGATAAACTTGTTAATAGCAATAAAAACCGTTTATTCATCGTAAACCCCAACTATAGAACAGTGCCAGCAAGTCATTTGTACTGTTTGCCTTAGTGTGACCCAACATTTCTTCTCCGATCACGTCGTTTGCCAGCTCACCACCCCGTTCCGTTCGTATCTCTTCTAAAAGTTACGTCACTGTTGATGAAGGACTGACGGAGACGTTAGATCTCCCGTTATCGTCAAAACTTAAAAACGACGTTTAATTAACTGTTTCGGGCAAAGCACCAAAAACTCCCTTCGTTCAAATGGTGAAATAGGCCCATCTCTTGGCCCAATCTCACATCTCTCTCTCGCAAACTTCTCTCTCATTCTCTCTCTCTCTCTCTCTCTCTCTCTCTCTAAAACTCTCTGTGATAGTCATTTCTCTTTCTCAGAGGTTCTCTGTGTAGAATTCATGTCGGTATGAAGTTCTCATTATTATGTGCTAATTTTTTTTTTTGTTATTTTTGTTCGATTTGATAGAATTATTGATGTGATTTTTTTTGTTCGTTTTTCATTTGATGCATTGAGTTCTGTTGATATTAGATATTGACTTGATGATTTGATATTCCATCGATTTATCTTTTGATTACTTTCTATTTTAGGCTGCAGATATATTGGATTAGTTGCTTTTTTTTTGTTGTAAAAATTATACGTTTAATCAATTTTCCCCCATTTCCTTCTGTTTTGTGTAATTTTATTGATCAAAATGACTTCTTTGATATCGATGGATTCTATTTAAAGCTGATTTTGTGTGCTTTTCTTTTATTTTAATTAATGAATTGCATCGCGTTTGAATATGTTGCCTTATGTGGATATATGTACTCTTAAAAATATTTTAATCTGAAGATGTCTGTGCATAATTAGAAATTTAAACGTTTGAAAGTGTTCTCAGATTTTTTTCTAACTTTTGTACCAACTTAGGAGTTGAATATACTTTCAAGACCTTGGATTCAGTAGGAGAAAAGGAATTTCGTTGAGTTTGGTAGAAAATTATCCATGTTAGAAGTGTACGGAAGTGTGTAACCAAGGAGTAGAAGGTGGAAGCAAGTTATGTTGTTGAAATAGGGTAGAAAATTATCCATGTTAAAAGCGTACGAGGTGGAAGCGAGTTATGTTGTTGAAATAGAAACTTTAAGATTGAATATCATAACTTAATAAGTTAGCAAAACTTGAAAATCTGAAAAAGGGCATGTTTTGCTGTCTCTTGGAATTAAATGGCCCATTGTTATCAATGCTCAAATTCAGTGCATGGAGCTGTCCAAGAATGGATGTCATTTATCATAAAAAGTTTAAGACAAGGGCTTTTGATGATATCCTAAAAATAGTGCTACCCATCCACAACAGTAGTGACTCCAACTTTCTTCTTTCCTTGTAATGATATTGTTCAAAGATGGTTGACTTGTGCATTAGCTGCTGTACATAAAATGAACAAATACCTTCATATCAGCAATTGTCCAGCTATAAGAATAGGAAACTTCCTCAAATGACATGTATGAACCCATAAGTGATTTTCATTCTATCTATTTTGATTCTGATAGCTGAATTGACATGGCCAGATCCCAATTTGCTAACCCAATCTAAGATCAAGGTGTACATCTCTGGACCTGGACTTGTTCAATAGATAATTGGACTGAATGGTTGAGAAATTGCAATCACGGTAGAAGGTAGCTAACCAAGAGGGTGGCTAATAGGATAATGTGCTACTTTTGTTGGGCTCCTTGTTGAGGATAAACATATGCTTGGCATAGCAATAGTAGATTGTCCTTTTATGTTTTTGAGAGGGTTCTATGCTTAGAAACATTAGTGTAAATAAGTTGATTGTTATGTGTACACTTATCTTGAGAACTGTTTTCTTTTTTGATAAATGAAGTATATATCTCGAGAACTGTTGGGATTAGTAATTATTTACTATGATGGTGACTTACCATGTGGTACTCTTTCTCCTCCTTACACTTTCACCGAAAAGACAGAAAAGAAAAAAAAAATTGTGTTACATATGAAGTCATTTCATTTAGTGTTTTAGAAACTTAACAAACCTTTCCAGAAAAACAGGACTGTTAGGATTATTAGTTACTTATTATGGTAGTGACTCATCTTGTGGTACAGTACATATACAGTCATTTCATTCTGTGTTTTAAAACCTTACTGAACCTTGCTATAAGAAGCATACTAGTCCTCTCCATTATCTTGAGAATGCTCTGCATAATCAGTCATCTGGGTTGATGTAAATGGGTTAATTATTCATTCTGTTTCTGAGCTTTGTAAGGTCATGGTTGGCTAAAATTTTAATATTGTTACACTTGAATATCTCGAGTCCTTTTCTTGGTAATCGATTGCAGTAGTATATGTTCATGAAGACTTGGCCCCCTCCTTTTAAGCCCTTTAGCTTCTCTTTTTCATCAGCAGGAGGACAAGGGTCGCCCATTGCCAAAATTTGGTGAATGGGATGTCAATGATCCAGCTTCAGCTGAAGGATTTACTGTGATCTTTAACAAGGCTAGGGATGAGAAGAAGACAGGTGGAAAACCTGAGTCACCAGGAAAAGCCACTGATCCTCAAATTAGGCCTCGAGCAGATCCTGACAAACCTCAGCCTGTAAGTTGTTTCTTTGATCATTCAGCTGCAGCACTGCCTGCTTTCTTGCCAATAAATATTAGGCTGCAAATCTTAATGTTCATGCTCCTTAATAGACTGTATATCTCTTACATGTATATTTTTCAAAAAAATTCGTGATGCGGCTAGTGTACTGATTTTTCAGAAAAAGTGGCTTTGCTGCATTCAAGCCCCACCTGCCGAATCTTGACGATGTCCTGCCCGTCTAAGAGCTTCCACTGGGGAGTATGTTCATCTGCAACTGTCCCCACTAAATATTCCTAGAAGTAGGGAGCTTAATAGAGTTGTGATAAGTCCTGCTAGAATATGTTTTTCTAATGCTGTAAAATTGAGTTGTGGCGGGGTAAAAAGCAAAAAAGGATAAACACTTGTATTTATATGTACTGATTTGATGGGTTATCATCTGAATCTGAGCTATTTCTCGTCTTTTCCTTATCTAATGCTGTATGCTGTAGAGCTTTTATTTGTGACATATTCTTTCTTCTGTTTGCATTAATGAATTGAATTGAATTGGTTTGATTTATGATATACCTTTTGTTTCTTTTTTACTTTGTTTCTCCGAAGATTGCTAGGGTAGTCAGTCGAAGCTCAAGAAGAAAATAAAGGAAAAAGTACGGACCTATATGGCTTGGGAACAGCGTTGAGTGGCAAGATAACCCAACAGTATCCAACAATTTAGAAAACTTTCATGGAGTATTACTCTTTCTTCTTATATTCATATAAATCTTACATAAAATTTTGTCAAGTAGAGTTCACATGAATGGGATATGAAAAAGTACTGAATAATTTCTCTGAAACCAGCTAGTAAAAACAATGACATATAACACAATTATAGAAGCAGCCTTTAAAGTTATGGTTTCTATATATAGTTTTCGTCAACAGAAAAAAGGCCGAAATGACTATGGGCTGCATACTCCTACAACTAATAAATATATTCCATGTGGGGGCTAATGCTAAACTCTGGACATTCCAATCTTCCGATCGAATAGGCGACGAAGAAGGTAAACTTGAAGGACACTAGCACCAATGAGCGCTGCAGATTCATAAAGGGCCTTGTGAACTGCCCTCCGACTCATTGCTTCATTCACTGCATTTCATGTAATGCTTGATTAGCTATAAAACTAATGATATTGATAGTGACATCCGTGGCAAAAAAATATATTCCTCTAAGTTCATCGAATTTATTTATAATTACAGTGTGCACAAAAAAATATGGTCCGTTTGGTAATAAATGAATTCCACGAATTTTATGGAATATATTTGCAACTCCACAGTTTATTATGTATGGAAAGCTAATAAACTTTGAAATTCATTTGTAAATGAGATCTATGGAGTAAGCTTATAACAAATCCTATCAAAACTAATGGAATTTGCAAATGAAATGAATTCCATACTTCATTTGATTTCAAACAGAGGGTTAGTACGTAAAATGCCTTAGGGTTTTCTCATGCTCCCTAACCAATCACTAAGTTAACTCTCTGGCACACGTTAACTACAATTAAACTAAGCCCAGTTGGCTCATGATTAAGCAGTCTCATTAACATGCCAGACTAGCTTGACTTCATGAAATTATACCCAAAACAAAAACACCCAGCTCGTGCAAAAGACAGCTACTACCATAGTGAACTTCATAAAACCTTATAAGAAAGAACAGAAAATTTAATGTTCTATATAATTTTTCATCAGCCTAAAATATAAGAAAATATTGCACGTGTAGGTTCATTCAACGAAGTGTGCTTGCAACCTACGACTTTGAAGAAGAAGAAGAATATGAAAGTCCAATGGGCGTCATAAAGAAAAGAAAGAGCATCAGACCAGTACGTTTCATCTCAATGAAAATGAAAAAAAAAGAAAAAGAAAAAGAGATGTCAAACAGATACCTATTGCCTGGCGTTCAGTCTGAGCCTCTAGCCAATGCTGTTCAAATTGGATGTTGTAAAGAGCTTCCTCTAACTTTTCTATCTGTTCTAACAAAGGGTTGAAATGCTCTGCAGATAAAACAGGACACTCTCATTTATTAGTCCACTTACTTTATTCTTAAGGGTGAAGTAGGAATCCAATACAGGAAAAGGAACACAGAAGCATGATTTACCATCTTTTGCATGCTGCTCAAAAAATGTAAAATGGTTAACATGTACATCAAAATCAATGGTTTCGGAATATGGAGATCTGTTAGTGAAGCAGAAGCGGTGGACTCCTTTCTGATGAGAAACAAACTCAAACTTCTCACTTATCTTGTCACGAAAATCTTGAATCTGATCACCAGAAGGTCCTTTCACCTGACAAATTCAAAAATTTTGCAAGATAAATGATTACTTAATATTTAAAATAAAAAACCAAAAAGGTCACTAGCTTGATATATTGATAGGAGATGCCATAGATGACATTCCATCCAAAAAACTTCTTGGTTGAACTATTTTTTTATTGTTAAAACTCACGTACACACCCCGAACCCCTGACCACAAAGTGGGCAGAGAAATATCCTTACCAACGCCGCAAAACGGGCATGACCTTTATTGAAGTTAAATTATTATAATTAAAGATAGAGGAACTAACGCGTGTTTCTTCTCTCCTTGAGATATTTATCCATCGCAACAAGAAGCTTATGCAGTTAAGGAGAAACCACACAATCTAAGATGTGAAGCAAATAAAGGACAGTACTTAAAAAGCAACCACTTTTGAGATTCAAATATTCTACTCGGCCAATATAGTACTGAAGCAGGGTGCTTGGCAATTTTTTTCTCATATCACATTGTAAACTTCTTAATTAACACTTGCTTTCAAAAACCCAAAAAAAACTTCTTAATTACACGCTTTTTACCATAAGACCTCTAGAACCTCAGGATTCTCTGAAAAACGACCGAAATATCTGAAAAAGACCCTTACAAGGTAACCCTAAAAAACCATATTCAACAATAATATCCAAATTCAATTCTCAATCGTCAAGTCTTGCAGAAAACCCTAATAAAGATGCTCCTATATAGAGGGACCAAAACCTAATCATAAAAGGAAACAAAATATTAAGTCCTACCCCAATCAAAATCCCTAAAATAAAATTAAAATCCCAAATATGTAAATCCTTAATTTCTAAATCTGTCTAAAATCCTTGGTTGGTATGCCATCACCTTATACCTAAATTACAAAAGTTAAAGTTTAGTGCAGCCGGATTAGACATGTTCTTATGTTGTTGGGCAGTTTGTTTCAAAAATTTTACCCAGCCATGGCAATTCAAGTGCGCTTTTAACCTCTGCACCATTTCCAAGTCTCTCAGGGAGGAAACACAGGGACAAAAGAAGAAGTAACCAAACAAAAAATGATGTTTTTGTTATCTCTAAGCAACTATAAAACTCAGACAAACAAAAAACAGACTCTCACAAAGTAAGAAACCTCATTAAGCCAAAAAAAGCAGTGGTCGTATCCAATTAAACTACACCGTGCGACAATTAAATGGTATATAGTAGCAAAAATCAACCAACATTAAGGAAGAAACAAATAGCTTACCACAAGATCAACACCTTCTTGACTATAATGCCAAGACGAATCTGCCTTAATGACCACAAAAGAGACATGAATTGTATCCCCTTCATATTGAACATCATGAGAGAAGCATTCTTCTTTATCAACCACAAATCTGAGTCCAAACACTGATTGCGGGATCAACAAAATTGCCAGCAACACCACAAGAACAAGTTGAGGTAGTACAATTTTCATCTGCTAATCACAAAGCGCAATTTCAAAAGTAATGGAACACAAAAAAAAATAAATAAATAACATTACCAGAAAATGTTGTGTTAACTTCTATGTTACCTGAACTCAGGTATGAGGGTCGAACAAGGGTATGGCAAGGTAAAGTAAAGAGCCATGTAACATAATTTAACTTAATAGCCAAAGGCCTAAATATGTGAAACGAATGAAAAAAAACCTCAAATTTTCCCATAACATCAAAAGAAAGGGGGGAAAAGAAATCATTAATGGTAAATAATCAGCTTTTCTGGCTTGCTACAATTCAAAGCAAGTTTTTACAAAAATAGGCATTTTTTTTTTTTGAAAAAAAATCCTCCACAGGTTGATAATACAAGTCCAAATATGCATGCAAATACGCATAAATATACACACACTAACTTGACCAACAATTTTGACAAGCCCCCTCCCATCAATTCAATTTATCAGTTGACCTGCATTTTATTGATCAACAACATTAACAGTGATTGATTTCTAGCCATAAATTTTTTCTTCCCAGGAATTATATTCCATGGAAACAAACAGAATATAATTAATCAAAATTTATAACAACCCACAATTACTAATACAAGAAAATGAGGATTCCACTCAGATTATTGAATAAAAAAAGAAAATTACCAAGAAATTAAGCATGTAACATGGTGTATCAGATATATGAATACTTTGAAAATGGAAATCAAAATAACATCAAAAGCTCTCTCTTCCTTTCAATCATTTTGAAGACATAAGAAATGAAAAAAATTAAAAAATTTACCTTAGCAGGAGGGATCCAAAAAAAAAATGAAAATTCAATTGGAGAAAATAATTTAGACCGAAACTGAATATCGATGATTAAAAATAATTTAAACTAAAAAAGACAAAAAACTTACCTTTCAAAGTTGAAGAATCTGATAAGCTCTTTCGAAGACCCTAAAAGTAATAAGAAAGACTAACATATGAACAAGGGATTTTGAGTTTCGGAGCACTTCGAGGTTAACGTTATCTTGTCCAAAGAGTCTATGATCCTCTGTGTTTCACTTACATAGTTAAATTTTATGCGTCCTACGTGGCCGAAAGTATTCCTGTCCTATCATTTTAATCATTTATTATTATTTTTTATTTTTTATTTAAATTTAATTATTATATATATTATTTTAAATATATAAAAAAAAATTTTAAAATTTTTTAAACTTTATTTATATACAAATAAAAAAATTAAATTTTTTTAATAATTTAACAATAATAAAAATTTATTCATTTAATTAATTAAATAATAAACGTGATAAAAATTATAAAATTAACAAAATATATCATTTTATTTTAAATAAATTATATAATTTTTTTTTAAAATAACGTTTGCATTTTGATGTACAATAAATATCACTTTGTATCTTGCCTCCGTTAGAGAATTGATAGTTTCCGTTAGATACATTCTCAAAAATGCTTATGTCATGCATTAGATTTTTTAAAATTTCTCTTAATACCTTTTTACTAAATACTCATAAATCTTTTATTTTGTTCTGTTTCTATACTTTTTCCTTTCTCTTTCTGTGTCCTTTTCTTTTTCTCTTTTTCTCTTTTTCTCCATCTTACCAAAGGTTGTTGTTTGGTTGTTAAGAAAGAAAAAGACAACAAAAAAAAACCCATTTTTCCTTAAAGCATTGTATTTTCTGCTTTACTAATAAAATCCAAATATTCAGCACTCCATTCTTGAAGAGTGAAGGAATTCTCCTATGTGAATTTCAGATTTTTTTTTCTTCTGTCGATTTATTTTCATAACTAAAAAATTCTTTAAGAATTAAATTTAATTCCAAAACTCAATGTCTTATGAGTTGGTAAGTGGGTACGGCGGTGGTGTGACGGGATGAGGAAAAGAGAAGATTTTGTCTTATTTTTAAGTCAATAAAGCTCTTGTCATTAGCTGATATTTTTAATAGAAGGTAAGGGTATTCTAGTAAAAGCATTTTTTTTTGTTAGTCAATCTCTAATAAAAAGTGCAGTGATGTTTCAAAAAGTACAAAGAGAACTATTATAATTATATGCTACCTCGACGAAGGTTTGTATAATTTACTTTTTTATTTTATCTTATATTTTTAGATTATTGAGTTCATATAAATTAATTAAAGATCATAATCACTTTCATTTAAGAATTTAAATGAATATCAAGTTTATAATGAGATTAGATGTTATAATTATAAATTTAAATTTAAATTTTTTTATTTGATGATGTGATATTTAATCTCACTATAAACTTAACTTCATTTAAATTTTTAAATAAAGAGGATCATAATCTTGATTTGACCAGCATAGCCAGCTTTTTGTTGCTTGGCCCGTAGTCACCTACATTCGCAAAAGTTGAAATTTTTAAATAATTAGTTTTTTCGAACACAAAGTCAAATTTTTAAATATTACTTTTTCAATTTTGAATTTTTTATAAATTGATTTTTAAAAATATTTAACTTAATTTCTGTTTATAAAAAAATCAAAAAACATTTCATAAACTCTCCTAAATGGTAATCAATTTGATCTCATTGTAATTTTTATTTATCATTTCAAAAATACATATATTGAGATTTTGGATTCAAATCCCCCGCTTAGCAGCTCCATATAATTAAAGAGATTTGTTATGATGTAAGTTAAGGGGAATAAGATAAGTTAATAAAGAAAAATGGTATAATTCAATTTAGTCCCTAAACTTTGTTTAAAATATCGAGTCATCTGCCAGCTACAGAGTTGTTAACAGTAACAGCTGCCATAATTTGAGCTACACTCCAATAAATTCAACTAAGCATTTTTGTCGATAATTAAGGTTTGCTTTGGCTCTCCTCTAGAGGGACACTGTGAAGGGCTCTTCTTCACCTTCTATAATTATGGATAAAAACATAATTTATGCCCAAATTTTTTTTTGTTAGATCTAGTCTAAAATCAGTGTTTTAAACCTACTCGAAAGTTTATTGATAATTTTGAAGACATTCACTAATAATATCAATATAAATGAAAAATCCAAAAAATACTATCATCAATAAAATTCTTAAAAATTATCAATAGAATTTCAGACAAGTCTAAAACATGCCTGGTCTAACCAAGAATTCCTGAATGTATACCCATTATTAAGTTCTATAAAAAGGTTCCATGTAGACAAGATGCATATCACAGTTTCTTTGAGTCTGACAGATCTATCTCATTACATATCTTTATGAAATCAAAGTGAAACAAAGCTAATCACAAGAGATTGTGAAACAAAAGAAGGGAAAAGAAAAAAAATCAAAACAAGAATGTAAAACAGGTACAAATAGACAGAGACAATACAAGTGATTTGATTGTTAGAGAGCTTGGCATCTTGCCTTTGTCTTTCCTCAGAAAAAGGGCATGATATAAAGGCAAGTTGATGAGAACAAGAACACCACATAGAAGAATCTGCAAAACCATTGTCTCATAACCTCTAATAATCTCCTCACCCATGACCATTTTCTTCAATGCCCCAACCAAGCAAAACAAATTGAGCAATGCAAGTGTTGCCAATATGGTGAACATTGGAGAAGAGGCTCCAAATTCCATTATCTCTTTCTCGTATCTTTTCAAGACATCTTCATCGGCTACTTTAGCAGTGATCACAAACGCCGAATCAGAAAATCCTACTTTCTTCAAAAGGGTATCGATGAAGGCGAAAAGGTAAGAGCTTGTTCTTTTGTAAAGCCATATCCGTTGCTCGTTCCACCAACCAAGGATTGTTCCACCAGACCATAGAAACTCAACTAGGCTGTAAGTGTACTTGGAAACTATCACATATGCAAATGGTATAAGCCATGGACTTGAAAGCTGAATTCACAATACACATATCTTTAGTTGCAATTCAGATGAGAAATTTGATTTTTAGAATAACCATGAGAGCTAATGAGAACACATACCTTTGGAAACAAGGAGATGCCTTTAAGAAGGTAAAGAGAAGGAATGATAGAGTAGTAAAGTGTTGGTAGGGAGTTAACAGCCCAAAGGCAATAACAGCAATAACCCAATCTATGGCCTAAGCTGATCTTTCCATGGGCATACCAACTCGGACTGAACTTAGAAAGAAAGATCTGAAAATCACCTTCAGACCATCTCTTATGCTGCAATAATGTCTGAGGCAATGTGGTTGGTGCAACACCTAAGAAAGCTTTCATTTCTGGATTGAAATACACTGATTTCCAACCCCGACATTGAATCACCAACCCGGTTATCACATCTTCAACTGGACCTCCATACATCAAACCAATCTGCAATCAAAGAAGTCATTTTTTTTATAGTAATTTCAAGGCTTGATTACATATTTCACCTTCGGGTTTTCCTTTTGAACTTTGTAGAATTTTTCTTAACAAACCAAACCTTGAGGTTTCATCCACTTGGCAAATTGAATTATTAGATTTAGAAAAATCCTGTTCGGAATTGAATGACCTATGATGACAATGTTAAATAAGGCATAAATCAAATTTTCCTATTTTACTTAATTGTCTTCCTAATTTAGATTGTGTATTAGCTTAATTCTAGGGTTTCCCTATAATCAAGCTCTATAAATACCATTGTAACTATAAAGATGAGATACAATGAAAACGTGAATCCTTCTTTTCAATTTGGTATCAGAGCCGAATTGAAATGATCGAAAACAAATATCTTAAAAAAAAGGCGGGAAGGGAGAAACCCTAAACCTAGAAATCCCTCAGCCGCAACACAGAAACAAAAAGAAAGGAAAAAAAAAATCAAAGCTTATCGCCGAACCAGCTTATCTGCCGCCGAACCAGAGCCACCGTCGAACCAGATCTGCAGATTTTGCCCAACCACCGCCGATTCTGCATCGCGTAACTTGCTTCCGACGGTATCCTCTCTCTGTCGCTCTTGATTCCAGAAAAACAGAAGAAAAAAATGAGTGAAAAAATATCCGTTCCAGTTATGGTTCAGTCAGAAGGCCGGAATCAATCTCACCGAATCCAATTATGATATATGGTCCCAACTTATAGAAATGCAAATTGCTGAAAGAGACAATATCTCTTATATTCGTGGCAAAACTAAGCCACCTTCCGAATATTATGAAGGCTATGAAAAATGGTATGCTGAAAATTAAAAGGTCAAATGATGGTTGATGATGTCTGTCTCTAGATATTATGAGGCGTTCTTTATACTTACCCACTGCCAATGAAATCTGGACTACCTTGTCCACAACGTTTTATGATCGAAATGATGAGTTGTAGGCCTTTACTGTGAATCAAAATTTTTTTTCTGCAAGACAAAATGGACGAATGCTCTTTGTGTATTACGGAGAATTAACTGAAATTTTTCAAGAGTTAGACCATCGTGATAAGGTAGTTATGAAAGATCCAGATGATGTCAAAACCTACTGTTAGTCTGTTAAACGACTACGGGTTCACATCTTTCTTGCTGGAATGGATGAGGCCTTTGACTCAATTCGACGTGAGATTTTGAGAAAAGACTGAGTGCCAAACCTGGAAGAATGTTACTCATTAGTTCGACGGGAGGCAATAAATATCACCCTGAAGGGTGATTCTGGAACATCTGAACCTAGTGCCATAATGGCACGGAATCGATCGAATCAACATCAACAACCTCGAGCACAACCTAACACTAGCAGATGGACCAAGGAGGTTGACAAATCGTCATACAAGTGTACTCATTGTCATAAGACCAGCCATACTAAAAGTGGCTGTTTTGAACTGGTGGGCTATCCAGAATGGTGAGATCCTAACCGCGCAAAGAAAAATCACCAAACACTTTCCACTGCAACAGTTGCTCAAACAAAAATGGAAGATGAAATCACTAACAATGCCTCAGCATTAGTAATAGCTGCAGACAATGGTGGTAAGGTTTTAAATATTTCAACACCTGTTTTGAATAATATATGGATAATTGATTCTGGTGCAACTGATCACATAACATATGATTCTAGACATGTCTCACAACTCAATCACTCTAACCAAAAGTTTGTCTCTACCGCAAATGGAAATTCGCAGTTATTGGGGAAGGATTTTTGACTCTCACCAATACGTTAAATTTAGATTCAGTCTTAGTTGTTCCATCTTTATCTTATAATCTTTTGTCAGTCTCTCAAATAACCACTGCTTTATCTGTTGTTGTAATTTTTTGGCCTGATTTTTGTGTGTTTAAGGACATCAAAACCAGGACGACAATTGGTTGTGGTATTAGACGGGGGAAGTTGTATTACCTAGACTTGGAATCAAAGAGTACTGAAAGCCTACGACAAGCTTTGGCAGTAGGATGTTCTAAAGATAGAAAACGGAAAGAAATATGGTTGAGACATTGATGGTTTGGGCATGCTTCTTTTGGATATCTCAAAAGATTATTTCCTAGTTTATTTACAGATATTGATGTTTTTTGTTTTCAGTGTGAGACTTGTGAACTGGTAAAAAACCATCGTGTTTCGTTTCCATTACGATTGAATAAAAGTCAACTTCCATTTATGATTATTCATTCGGATGTCTGGGGTCCATCGAAAGTCACTACTTTGGGTGGGTTACGTTGGTTTGTAACGTTTATTGATGATTGTACCAGGATGACATGGCTTTGCTTGATGAAATCCAAAATTGAAGTGAACTCGTTATTTCAAAAGTTTCATAAACGGATTGAAACTTAGTACAATAGAAAGATTCAAATTCTTCACAGTGACAATGGTGGGGAACATCAGAGTATCGAATTTCAACATTACTTGGAAGCACAAGGAATGATCCATCACACTACTTGTCCCACCACACCTCAACATAACGGGGTGGCCGAGCGAAAAAATCGACTCTCATTGGCGGTTGTTCGAGCTTTGTTAATCAAAGCCCATATGCCTTTGTCTTATCGGGAAGAGGCTTTAACGACTGCAGCTTACTTAATCAATCGGATACCCTCCAGCACACTCAACTTCAAAACACCACTCCAAACTCTTGATGATAAGATTGATGCTCCATCTGTCTCCAGCTTAACTCCTCATGTCTTTGGATGTGTGGTGTTTGTACATTTACACAAACATCAGCGCACCAAGTTAACTCCTCAATCATTGAGATGTGTTTTTTTTGGGTATGCTACTCATCAAAAAGGATATCGATGTTATCATCCTCCCACATGTCGGCTATTTATCACGATGGATGTTGTTTTCTATGAAGATACAATGTACTTCTCCAAGCCTGAATTTCAGGGGGACTACCAAAAGGAAATTCAAAACCTAGATTACAATAATCAAGAGCCTGACAATTTGTATATGAGATTGGATTCCAGTGGTGATGATTCACAGACTAGATTAAACGAGGAAATGGGTGAACTTGATTTAAGTGGTATGATATTATATCAAGTCCAAGACGATAACCAAATACCTGAAGAGATGAATCATTCTTCAACCCAGCCAGAAACCGATTAGAACCAAATACATGAAGAGATTAATCATTCTCCAACCCAGCTGAAAACCGTCGATCATGCTCCATCCCCTGTCGACACATCACACCAATCATTTACTGGAGATGTTCCTGAGCCACACAGGAGATAGTTACCACAACACCACACGAGAGGTATTCCTAAATCCACTTATGAACCTGAATTCTCTAATAAAGTAAAATATCCCATGAGCCATTATGTGTCCAACCATCGTTTGTCAGAATCAAACATGTCATTTGTGAATCAATTATCTGCTCTATCTATTTCTAACAGCGTGCAAAAAGCCTTATCTGATCCCAAGTAGAAAGCAGCTATGAGCGAGAAGATGAAATCTGTAGAAAAAAATGAAACAGGAGAACTAGTTGATCTTCCACCAGGAAAGAAACTAGTTGGATGTCGGTGGATCTACACCGTGAAGTACAAGGCTGATGGCACAATTGAGTCCTTTAAAGCAAGACTGGTAGCAAAGGGATACACTCAAACCTATGGGATTGATTACACAAAAACATTTGCGCCTGTAGCCAAAATCAACACAGTTTGTGTTCTACTGTCTTTGGATGCAAACTTGGATTAGCCACTGCAACTACTTGATATGAAAAATGTTTTTTTACATGGTGAATTATCTAAAGAAGTCTACATGGATCTCCCACTAGGATGCATGATACCAAAAAGGCACAGCCAGAAGGTCTGCAAACTAAAGAAATCATTGTATGGGCTGAAGCCGTCTCCTAGAGCATGGTTTGGAAGGTTCACAGAATCTATGATAGTCTTTGGCTACCATCAAAGCAATTCAGATCATACCTTTTTTTCTCAAAAGGGAGCAAGGTAAGATAACTGCACTCATTGTATATGTGGATGATATGGTGGTTACAGATAATGATCCAAATGAAAGAAAAGCCCTGCAAAATTACTTGTCTAAAGAATTTGAAATGAAAGATTTAGGACCTCTGAAATATTTCCTTGGGACTGAAGTATCCCGATCTAACAAAGGGATAGTCCTATCTCAAAGAAAATATGCTTTAGATTTATTACGAAAAACTGGCATGGCAGCATGTCAACCAGTGGATACACCAGTAGTAGAAGGTCTAAAGCTATGTGTTGAGCCCAACCAGGTACCAGTTGACAAAGGAAGATACCAAAGACTGGTAGGGAGACTGTTGTACTTGTCTCATACCAGACCAGATCTGACCTATGCCTTGAGTATTGTCAGCCAATTTATACATAATCCTGGAGAACGACATATGAATGCAGTTATCCGCATCTTGAGGTACTTAAAGTCTACTCTAGGAAAAGGAGTATTATTCTCAAAAAACACAGACCATCAAAGCATATAAGCCTATACCGATGCTGATTGAACTGGTGATGTGAGTGACAGGCGGTCAACTTATGGATATTTTACCTTTCTAGGAGGTAACCTTGTGACATGGAAAAGTAAGAAACAAAATGTTGTAGCTAGCTCAAGTGCTGAAGCTGAATTCAGAGGTTTGGCAAATGTACTGTGTGAGACATTATGGCTAAGACTCCTCTTACAGGATCTAGGCTATCTATCCGAGCAACCTATCCGACTATTTTGTGATAACAAAGCAGCATGTGACATAGCACATAATCCAGTTCAACATGACCATACAAAGCACGTCGAGATCGACAGGTTTTTCATTAAGGAAAAGTTGGATGAAAAGATTGTGGAATTGCCTAAGATTCGATCAGAAGATTAGTTGGCTGACATCCTTACCAAAGCAGTCTCAAATCAGGTATTCTTAAAATTTCTTGACAAGTTGGGCATGTGGGACATCTACGCACCAACTTGAGGAGTTGTGTTAAATAAGGCATAAATCAAATTTTCCTATTTTATGTAATTGTCTTCCTAATTTAGATTGTGTATTAGCTTGATTCTAGGGTTTCCCTAGAATCAAGCTCTATAAATACCATTGTAACTATAGAGATGAGATACAATGAAAACGTGAATCCTTCTTTTCAATTGACAAGGCTGACCAATAAGCTCAATCATCGCGTCAACCTGCACTGATGAGAGGCTGTTTGACAATTTCAATCATCGCAACAGCAAAGTTGTCCAACAGTCTTAACCATGTGATGGTGAGACTGGCAGCAACTTTATCATCACAGTCTCATAATGGTTGAAGCTGTCTAGCAACTTCTCAATCGTAGTTTTGACGTGACGGCAGAGACTATTAGACAATTTTGTCATTTTAAGTCATTCAATTCCGATTAGAGTTCGATTCAAAGTTCAATTCGCTAAGAAAAAGAATCTCAAATTTTGATTTGTCACGAAAAAATCCTCAAAAGAAATCAGCCCAAATCACAGGGTGAGCTATGCAATTAAGCCTAATTTCAAATCATAAAATAAAACACATTCGCACGGCTCATGTACAGACATAAACAGAGAGAGGAAGAGAGAGACCTCTTTTCCCCATTGAGTCTTTTCCTCGAATATACAGCTTGCAAGGCCTTTTGCTTGTTCTTCTAGTTCATCTACACTTTCTACTCTCTTTCTCTCTGTATAATTTTCTCTTCTCCATTGATTCTTATATCCCTTAGTGAACTTACTGCCACACAGAGTATCTCTTCTGTGAAAGCAGCCAGTTCCAATGTAAAAGGGTCCTCCGTAACCATCCAAGCCATGGAACTCAACCTTCATAAAACCAACCATTGAATTTCCAAACAAAGACAAAAATTGAATTATTAAAGATAAGAAACATCAAAACATAAAAGGGTAACAGCTTTTAGTTCACGAAGTTGTAACTTACATAGGTGATTACTTGTAACGAGCTGCCGTAGACATCATTCCTGGTAATGTTATCGAAATTCTGAGGAAACTGCACAAATGCAATCTCATGACCCTTTTTTTCATCCATGAAGAAGCAAAGGGCATCTCTCACAGATTGTGGATCGTTTGAGTACATATCACAGTCTACATTAAGAATGATCTGCCCATTGCTAATCTTTGATGACACCCTTATCTGCATTTTCAATTAATTAATTCTCTCGATTAAGTTTGTTGAAATCATAAAATCTAAAAAATTAAAACAAAAAGAAGAGAATCTAAATTTTATTTGTGTCCATTTAAAGCTTCATAGAAATTCAATAATGAGTATGATCTTCTTTATCAAATTTACAAAACAGAAAACATAGACAGCCTCTATGAAATACAAGTACATCCGTATATGTAAAATATATATACATAAATAACATACCGTTTGGCCTAGTCGAAGTTTCAGTTTTTGGGTGTCAAACGGGTGTTTGAAGCAGTTTATGATAAAATGTTTATGGAGCTAAAAATTATTTAGTTTTTTATAAAACAATTATCAAACTGGTTTATATATAAAATTGGGTGTGTTTTTGACATAAAAACTCAGCTTCTTAAAATCAGTTTTTCTGTTTCTATTTCTGTTTTTAAGTAATGTTTGACTTGGTTTTTATTTCTTGAAAACATTAACCATTTTTACTTCTTAAATGGTATACTGATAATTTGAAACACAGAGAAATCTACAATATTACCATAACCTTGTGAGAAATAATCAGTGCATAAATCGGACGAATAATAGATTAACGGTGAGAATTGAACTTGAGATTTTGT
This sequence comes from Bretschneidera sinensis, assembly GCA_023935145.1. Classification (NCBI taxonomy): domain Eukaryota; kingdom Viridiplantae; phylum Streptophyta; class Magnoliopsida; order Brassicales; family Akaniaceae; genus Bretschneidera; species Bretschneidera sinensis. The sequence goes on from CM043704.1 coordinate 75,217,083, forward strand.
ACGGTAAACAATTTTTTTTTATTTAACTTAAGATAAATCATTTTTTAAATTCTACCAATGTAATTATCAATTAAAAAGCATCTAAGCACAAAAGTTTTGCTTGTTTATACCCCCAAAAAAAATAAAGGTTTTGCTTGTGAAATAAATGTTACCAACGCATTCATAGATCCAGCTTTGAAGTTATGGAAATGTTGTGGTCTCTTCTCTCGAGCCAAATACACTAAAGTTGGCAACACAGATCCTTCAACATCTGTGGAATTTGGGTCTTTCCCATCAATCAATATCTAAAACAATTCAGATTTTAATCAAGTTAGAACAAAGATCAATTAATAATTTCTTGAATTATATCTTTGAATAAATGTATGATTATGAATAAAATTCAATGGGCGTTTGTCACATACTTGAAGAACAGTATCATGGTCATGTCGAGAAGAATATGAATCCCATTGTGAAAATCCTTTATGTTTTGAGCGTACTTCTTCAGATAGTCGACCTAGCTTCGATGCAGTTTCGATTCGATTTTTCATGTCTTCATACATTTTCTATGTCACCAAACAAGTAGGGAAAGCAACTTAATTAATACCGTAATTCTAAATAAATTGGAATAGATTTCTAAATAAATTAAGCAATAACTTGGAGGAATGAACACATTTGAAAGTAGTAATTAAAGGCATACTATACAGTCGTGACAATTAAATGGTTCGAAATGCCACATTAAACAAATTAATTAATAATTATATATAATTATTAAATGGTTCCAAAAGTATTAGGGTGCTTCAAGCTTCTAAGATCCAATTTTTGACAAACTATTTACATATAGGTAAGGGTGGATTCAAGCCGAGATAAGTTAGTGAGTAAAAAACTCATTCGAGCCGAGCTCAAGTTAAAAAAATTAAATTCAAACTCGACTTGTAAGATAAAATTTAAGCTAGAACTCGAGCCAAGCTTTTCGAATTAAAATAATAAATATATATGTTTTTTAAAATAAAATAAATAAATTTGGTATTTATATTTTTGAAACAAAAGAAATATATATATGTTTTTTATAATATATTTTAAACATATAAAAAATAAACATAGTATGTATAAAATATTTATTTAATTTATTAATTAAATCGAGCTGGCTCGTGAGTGTAACTAATCGAGTTTGATATTACTCGAGCTCGACTCGATAAAGTAATCAAGCTAAAATCACAACTCGAACTCAATTTAATCGAGTTTTGATCTAAGCTTTTCAAATCGAATCTCTCAAACAAACTAAGTTACTCGACCCAGTTCCACCTTTACTTATGATAAAGAAAATTCTTTTTGTGTTGATTATGAGAAGAACAACATGATTCAGAATCTATTGTTATACAAAAATAAAAAAAATTGAGGATTCATCTATATAGAATCCCAGCCCAGGCAAATTAGGTGAATTCCACACAAATTTCTAATCCCTACACATGTGAAGTGTCCATGCACATATAACCTTGGCCCACACAAAATTTGGTGGATTCACGCAAATTTTTAATCCCCATATGGAGCCCACCCAAATTATCGACATTTAACCAATTGGAAAATTCTTGTTCGGATTCGATTTAGGATTGACTTTTTTTGGACTAATTCATACAAAAAACGACAACAATTAAGTTTAAAAAAGTGAATACGAAAGTTTTTCTCGAACTTTTTTCACGTAACTACTAGTGGAATTTTCTCCACTGTAGGATTATATTTAGGTCCGGACAAGAATTTCCTTGGCCTTTTTTTTTTAGAGATTTTTTTATTGAATAGGAAATAAAACAAAATTTTTGTATCGGGTGAAAACTTAATTGATAAATTTTAAAAATTTTATTAATAATATTTATGCATATTCAATTAACATTATCAGTGAAGCTTTTAAATATTATCAACCAAGTTTCCATCAGATACAAAACAAGATTTTTGCACATGATACAAACAAGAATCTTTTTCATTTTCTAAGTGCATAAGCCCTTTATCTCGAGAAATATTTGATAAACTCGAGTCTATAACTTATGTTTTGGACCCGTTATAAACTCTAATGGTAATTTTTAAGAACTGTATTAGTAATGTTATTTTTGGATCGTACACTTATATTGATATTGTCAATAAAACTTCTCAAAATTATCAATAAAGTTTCTAACGAATTTAATACTCCGAGCCAATCAAGAATTTTTCTATTTTCAACTCTCGAATGTTTTTGTTGGATGTCCTATATAATAATATAATACTTGAACATTGAGCAATGACCTATATTACTTTTCTTTTACATATAATTTTTATATATTTCCCTTTTTTCATAAAAATATTACCACCACTCTTCATTTTCAAAATTAAAAACTCAGTACTCTTTTAAACTAAAATTTAAAAAAAAATGATTTTTTTAGTATAAAATATTAGTACCTTGATAGTTTGTAGGTCTTTAGGCAGATTGCTATCATTTGAGGCAGAAATTGAGATGAAATAAGCTGCTGGGGATCTTGGCTGCACATTAAACTTCTTGCAATATGGTATCCAATGTTTAGCAAAAAGAGAGGCCTCTAAGAGTGCATAGAAGGTAAGATCCGACCCGCCATCATCCGAGATGTACACACTAAGCTTGTCGGGTGGATAATCGTATGCCATCACCGATAAAACAGTGTTGATCACCATTATTGGTGGCTCTATGATATGATCTGCCGTGCACACAAATATATCCACACAGGGCAATTCATTTTCATATCTGCATATTTTATACATATCAACTAATTAAATTAATTATACAAGTTGAACTAGTGAGGTACCTTTACTGAATTTTCAAAACGGTTTTAGCTTTTAAGATACAAATGATAAATCAAACATAAAAAGATATATATAATCTAAGCTTTTTGGTTAGTGGTTATTTTTGGGTTCGACTCTCTTTATCAATATAAAAAAAAACAAATTGAAAAATATAATTCTAAAAAATCGTGTCTCATAAGCAGCAACTTCACAACGGTTTTGACAAAGGTTAAACAATTTTTAGTTCCATTTTGTTTTACTAAAAATTATTTCAAAAACCTTTGTGACAATCAACTTTGCTAGACAATAAAGGATTTGGTTTCTATCATTTGAGAAAAAAATTCAATCTCAATTTTTCACATGTTATTGAAATTCATAAATATATAAATAGTAGAAATTATATTATTTTCTTGACGAATAAAAAAAATAAAATATGAAAATTTTGTTTATGACATTTTTTAAATTTGTTTTATACTGTTTTCAGCTCTAAACATGTTTTGAGTAAGTGTTGACCTAAAATTTTTGTTTTTTTTACTAATTTATTTATAATAAAAGTAATGGGTTTAACAAGACAATTATTCTTTATTTTTATGTGTATTTTCCCATGCTTTTTAAAATTATTCTAAAAACAGCTTTGGAAAACAATAGAAAACATGAAAACATTTGCAACCATGTTCTTGAATATTAAAATAGTTTTCAAATTTTTATGAAAATAATAACCAAACATGTTAGGGAAGTTAAAGGTCTTTTACTTCAACCAATAGAGTAACAACATACTCCATTTGTCAGACAACAAAAATGGTTTATGGTTTTTGAGTCGGTTAATAATTAAATCGAAGTGAAAAACTATTTAATTTTTAATAAAATGATAATAAAAATAACTTTTCTAAAGATAAATTCAGTTTTTTAAAAGCAAAATTAATCCTTTTAAAAATAATTTTATAAACTGTTTTGTTAGAGAGAGAGAAAAGGAGAGAGAGAGAGAGAGCTTGTCCTTAAAGGTGGACCTAAAGATTAGGTTCCAGCGAAGGGCTTGAGTGAGGAACCAGTAAAGACCAAACCATAGCTCAGCTCCAAGCAAACCAAACCAAACCCATCTCCCATCTTCGCTTTCACTCGGTATGTGATTCACTCTGTAAACCCAAATCAAGCATATCCCCACAAATATGGATGCTGCAAAAAGCCTATAAATAACTCTTCCTTCAGCTTTTCTTTTCTCAAACAAACCCACATACCCATCATCACTAATTCCCATCTCTCTCTCTCTCTCTCACACACACAGACGTTGGAGTAATTGCTTAGTTGATCCAATTAATGCATCTTATACAGTATAGCTTTGTGGGTCAATAATTGTAAGGTCAATAACAAACGCTCAGCAATCGGTCGGCAGCGACTTTTTTGAGTAGGTGCGGACTGCGGACGCAGACATTATTGTCCTGGCTATTTTTTATCATACTATCAAACTAGAGTTTTGACTGTTTTGAATTTAGATAGCTGTGAAATATTGTCAAAATGTGATTTATTAATGTTTATGCAATATTATTTCAGAATATTTAGATTGATAAAATTATTTTAAATAAAAAATTTGTAAATATAAATTTATCATTTTAAAAAATATTGCTCTGATATTAATAAATTTTGTTCAGATATTAATAAATCATTTTCTAATAAAAACATCATATACCCTTTAGAAAATAAATAATTATGAATTATGTGAGAGCTTTTTAGTAGGCTTGGAATTGAGCCGAGCTTTTATCGAGTTATTCGAGCTCGAGCTCGGTCAAAGCTAAGCTCAATCGAGCTCGAACCTGATAGGTTTCAATAGCTTATCGAGCAAAGCTAGAATACACTTAAGGTTTGGCTCGAAAAGCTATCAAACAATTCGATAAGGTATTATCGAGCTCGAACCAATATTTATTTAATATTTTTATTTATTAAAATTATAGTTCAAGCTCGAGCTCGAATGGACAATCTAAAGCTTTGGCACGAGCTCGACTTCGGACTCGAATAGGTTCATTTGTTATCGAGTTCAAGTCATCATAAAATTTATCAAGCTTGAGTCCAATTTTCGAACTCAAACCTGTTCATTTTAAGTCTAGTCGAGCTCGAGTACCTTAGTATTCGAGTTCGAATCAACTTGATTTGGCTCGAGTCTCCCTTTAGTTTTGAGAAAGATAAAAATTGATTTGTTACATTTATACTTTCGATATTCTCTTTTAGGTATTTAATTTCGTGGATAGTGGGCAGATGATTTTTTGGCCGGTTCGAGTTTAGACCCAATGATTTAGACCAATTGAAACTTTACTGGTAATCTTAAAAATTTTGCTGGTAATGTTAATTTTTGGGTCTCACACTTACATTGACTTTATAATGTATCTCTTTAAGATTACCAATAAAGTTTTCAGTTTATCTAAACAATTGGATTTAAACCCGAGCCCACCAAGAAATTTTGGGGCAGAAGATTTCTTGATTAGCTCGGGTCTAGACTATTGGGTTTAGGCTATTGAGTTTAGACTAGCACTGGCAATCTTAAGAATTTTACTGGTAATGTTAATTTTTGGGTCCCACACTTATATTGACTTTATTAATGTAGCTTCTCAAAATCACTTGTGAAGTTTCCAACATATCTAAACCATTGGGTTTAGACCCGAGCTCTTCAAGAAATTTTGGGACAAAGGATTTCTTGATTGGCTATGGTTTAAACCCAATGGTTTAGACTAGCACTAGTAATCTTAAAAACTTTACTGATAATATTAATTTTTGAGTCTTATACTTTATTAACTTTATCAATATAGTTCTTCAAAATTACCAATAAAGTTTTCAATTGATCTAAACTATTAGGTTTAGACCCGACCGAATCAAGAAATTTTGTATGAGGGGTAGGCTTTTGACATGCATATTGTGCAGGTAAAGTGAATTTATTAGTGCTAGATAAACCTGGCATTTCTCATGGCAAAGTCAGAGTTGAATTATCAGTTGCATAGATATGGAAGCATTCTTTCCTACTATTTATAAACTATTTCAAATTACCATAGTAGTTGGGTTAGTCAAGCTCACCAGGTTTGATTCCCATTATATTATCACTATTTTTTTCAATAATCAAACTGTATATCAATTCGTAAAAAGGTCTTTCTTTTTTCATAAAAAAAAACTGTGAAAAGGTCTTTAATAATTCGAAACTACTTTTGATTAGTTTTGTAACATTATAAATTCACCGTTCAAAAGTAGTAGTTGATGTTACTTTCGTGTTTAGAAGGCGTAATCACATTACGTTTAGAAGATATATTTTGAATTTGCATTATTTGAATCTTGTAAATTAAGAGACACGATCCAACGGTTGAAATTTAATAGTGAATAAGTTATATTTCGTTATAAATGAATTGCAATCATTTCAAAGAGACATATTTTGATCTATATAAACTAAACAAATTCATTCATTTATATATTTTGAAATTTTTGATTTTTCACCCTCTTTTTATCTCTCTATAATTATTCTGTCAAATTCATGAAGTGCTTTGTTATATCTTGAAATTGACTTTACTCAAATTCGAGATGAGCAAATATCTTCTTTATGACAATGATTACGCACACCAAAGCATTCTTAATTTTTTCTTTCATCTACACAGTTTTCAACAATATCTAAGTTAGATACTCAACTTATTATAATCTCTGATTCACTTTGTTTAGAATTTGTGCAATCTGTGTAATCCACCTCAAACCTTTAACGTAATCCTCTGACGAGGCTCTCAAACCTTTAACAATGTGTGTTTGTAATGACCTAAATCTTACATCGACCTAGCTCAATGCAAATGATGATTGGTATACATGTCAGGTGTAATGTTCACATAAGTAGCATTCATTAAAACTTTTGGATTATGGGCACATAGTGTTACAAGTCTGCTCAAATTAAGTAACGGAAGATTTGAATTATATAGTGAATGTCAACTAGCTTAATTGATAAATTCAAGGTTGGAGATCGAATCTCGTTCACACCAAATATTGGGAGATAAGCGATGAAGAAGGGTTATGGTAATTAATCATGGCGAGGGTCATATAAGCTTTAGAAATCTATGACAATTAAAACAATTGAGTCACAGAGGAACTAATTTTGCTTTCTATTCTTGTGATATCTGTAATCTGTTCTTTGGTGCTTAAAAATACTGGTAAGTCTGTCATTAATCATGGTCATATACAATTTGCAGAAGAAAAATCTAGAGACAGAAAGAAAAACAGCTCATACATACTACATTTTATATAATCTTCATAGTTTGTATCACTTGAATTATTCTAGTGATCAGGCACCCTATTATAATAGTATACTTACCCTTCTTGCAATAATTGCACACAAATAAATGCACGTAAACTCCGTATGTGTCTTGTATGAAAGATCAAGATTGTTCAGGTGTGTCAATCGTGACTGACCGTAGCATTCCTATCATTCTAACTTACAGACATAAGGCATGCTAGTGAAGCAAACACAAGAGATTTGAACACGACAGAGAATGGTATGCTGTCATTGTCCTTACGGATGAAGAGCACTTGATAAACTGGAAAGTTGATCAAAACCATAATTCCACATAGAACAATCTAAGGGACTAACTTCTCCAGAATACTGAATTCCGAATCAAAGAAAACTCTCTTGATCATTGCTCCCACTAAACTGAAAAGGTTTAGCATTGCCAATGTCGCTATAATGGTGAACATAATAGTTGAGTTCCCAAACTCCATATCCTCTAGCTCATATCTCTTCAACCTTCAACACATCTTTAGTGACTACTTTAGCTGTCAGAGCAAATATTGTTTGCGATAATCCTAATTGCCTGATAATTGTATCTGTTATAATGGATCGTGACAGGATCGTAAGTTGATTGATTAATAACCACAAAACAATAAAGTAAGATAAAAATGGAGACAACAAATTTATGTGGTTCGGCTTAAAGCTTACGTCTACAGATAGAGGCCAGCGGGCAAAATTTCACTATAGTGAGAGAATATACAAAGAGTGTTTACAAAATTGGCTTTAGCCAATATACACAATCTCACAATTTTTCTCTTAACTCTCTTTCTTCTTGATGTTTCTTGATATCAATACTTCACCAGAGAATGCCTTTTATAGGCTCACACAAAGTCCAAAGGACAAAGCCAAGTGGGATGCTAATAATTTTGTTACCCATCATTTTGTTCTCCAATTATAACAAAGTGAACTTTGTCTTCCACTTTGTCACCCACCATGGTCTAAAGTAGAAGATGCTTTTGACCCACAAATTATGCAAGAAGTGGACTCAACTTTAGACAACTTTTGGTCCACCACTAATTAAAGGCATAATTATTCAACAAATCTCCACCTTGACTTGAATTTGACAATAGTGAAAATAAAAGCTTCAACCTCTGCCAAACAACCCCGAAGGGTCTAATGCAAATGCTGTGCAACACCAACCAAGTCCATGCAGTGAGTGAGCTTGGCAATGGGAAGAGATTTTGTTAACATGTCAACAGGATTATTCAGAGTGCCAATCTTTCTTACAATAACATCACCTTGAGCCACAATATCCCGAATAAAGTGATACTTCACATCAATGTGTTTAGTTCTCTCATGATGTATCTGATCATTCGTCAAATGTATAGCACTCTGACTGTCACAATAAACTACAGTTTTATTTGTTTCCAAACTGAGTTTATTAAGTATAGCTCTTAACCAAATGGCTTCTTTGGCAGCTTCTGTAACAGCTATAAATTCTGCCTCTGTAGTAGACAATGCAACTGTCGGCTGCAAGGTAGCTTTCCAACTGACCGCACAAGTCCCAATAGTAAATACATAACCTGTAATTGATATTCTCTTGTCCAAATCACTTGCAAAATCTGAATCAATATATCCAGCTAGATTGTTAGAAGTTCTACCGAATTCCAAACAAGCAGTAGAAGTACCCTTCAAATATCTCAAAATCCACTTGAGAGCTTGCCAACGAGTTTTTCCTGGACAGGACAAATATCTGCTAACTACACTGACAGCATGTGAGATATCTAGTCGAGTGCAAACCATTGCATACATAATACTTCCCACTGCACTAGAATAAGGAATTCTAGACATATACATTATCTCATCTTCTGACTATGGTGACATGGATGCTGATAATCTAAAGTGAGAAGCTAAAAGAGTACTCACAAGTTTAGCACCATGCATACCAAAACGTTTCAGGACTTTCTCAATATATTTCTGTTGTGACAGAAATAATCTACCTGCATCTCTGTCTCTGTTGATCTCTATTCCCAAAATTTTCTTTGCTGCACCTAAGTCTTTCATCTCAAATCCATCATTTAGCTGAGATTTTAATCTATTAATTTCATATATGTTCTTTGCTGTAATCAACATGTCATCAACATACAGCAACAAATATATGAAAGTACCATCATCAAGTCTTTGATAGTAGACACAACTATCATACTTGTATCTAGAAAATTCAATACTCAGCATAAAAGAGTCAAACCTTCGATACCACAGGTGTGGAGACTGCTTGAGTCCATACAAGGATTTTTTTAGAAGACAAACATGATCTTCCTTGCCTTCAACTTCAAAACCTTCTGGTTGCTGTATATAGATTTGTTCATCAAGATCACCATAAAGAAAGGTTGTTTTCATATCAAGTTGCTCCAACTCCAAATTATGCATTGCAACTAAAGCAAGTAAGACACGAATAGAAGTATGTCTAACAACTGGAGAGAAAACATCATTAAAATCAACTCCCTCCACTTGGCTGTAGCCTTTCGCTACTAATCGTGCCTTATACTTGGTGTCTTCAACACCTGTGACTTCTTCCTTCTTCTTAAATATCCATTTACACCCGATAATTTTCTTACCATTAGGTGGTTCGACCAATTTCCATGTGTCATTTTTCTTTAGAGATTCCATCTCTTCATGCATCGCAACTAGCCATTTGTTTGAATCAGATGAACTGATGGCCTCAGAGTATGAGGTTGGATCGATGACATCAATGGTTTCTGCAACATTTAATGCATAAGCCAACATATCTTCAAAACCATACCGTTGAGGTGGCTTTATCTGTCTCCTTTGTCTTCCACCAGCTAGAGTGTGATGCTCAGCTTCATGGTGTGTCTCTCCACCTACAGACGAACTTTCTAACTGAATAGGATTAGGATTTACAGATGATGAGGTACCAACCTCAAGCTCCACCTTCTCTTGTGCATTCTCCTTTCCTGTATCACACTTAACAAACAATTCTTTTCTAGGGTGAAGCATAGTAGATTCATCAAAAATAACATCTCTGCTAATCATAAACTTATGAGTATCAGGACACCATAAGCGAAAACCCTTAACACCAAAAGCATAACCAAGAAAAATGCATTTCTTCGACCTAGGCTCCAATTTTTCTTCATTCACATTAGCATATGCAGGGCAACCAAATATTCTTAAATTAGAGTAATCAAGAGGGCTACCTGACCATACCTCTTCAGGTATCTTTAGTTCAAGTGATCTATGAGGAGAACGGTTCACCAAATGATATGCCAAATTGACTGCTTCTGCCCAAAATTCCTTACCAAGACCTGCGTTAGAAAGCATACATCGAGCTCTTTCTAACAGTGTTTGATTCATCCTCTCTGCGACACCATTTTGCTGTGGTGTCTTTCTCACCGTTCGATGTCTGACAATGCCTTCATCTTTGCAGAATTGATTAAACTCTGAATCACAAAACTCAAGACCATTATCTGTTCTGAGTCTCTTGACTTGCTTCCCGGTCTGCTTCTCCAATAAGGTCTTCCATTGTTTGAAAATTCCAAATACCTCATTCTTGTGACTAAGAAAATAGACCCAAGTCTTTCTAGAAAAATCATTAATAACCGTTAGCAAGTATCTGGCTCCTCCTTTGGAAATTTCACGGGAAGACCTCCATAGATCAGAATGAATGTAATCAAGAGTACCTTTGGTTCTGTGAATTGCAGTGTTGAAGCTGACTCTTTTCTGCTTTCCAAAGACACAATGCTCACAAAAATCCAGCTTCTCAATCTTTCTTTTAGGCAGAAGACCTCTTTTACTGAGTACAGCTAATCCCTGCTCACTTATATGCCCTAGGCGCATATGCCACAACTTGGTAGAGTCTGAATCTGACATGGATGAGGAAACTGCTACAGAGCTTGTAATTGTTGAACCCAATAAGGTGTATAGACTGCCAGATTTTTTTCCTTTTATGAGAACAAGAGCACCACGAGAAATCTTTATGTTCCCAGACTCAATCACATATTTGCAGCCATTTGTATCCAGAATACCCAAAGAAATAAGATTTTTCTTCAAATCAGGTACATGTCTAACATCAGTCAATGTCCTGACAATTCCATCATGCATCTTGATTTTTACTGTGCCTACACCAACAGTTTTGCAAGTGGCATTATTGCCCATTAGAACAACTCCACCTTCAACAGAATCATATGTGGATAACCAATCTCTGTTGGGGCACATATGATAAGAACATCCAGAATCAAGAATCCACTCGTCGTTGGATATGGACTTGTCGGTTGCAAATAGAACATCATCACATTTTTTTTCTGCTATATCAGCATCAGTTGTTTCTTCCTTCTGCTTGCCCTTGTCATTTTGCCATTCATTCTTCTTTTTGTTCTGTAGCTTGTAGCATTCCGCTATGATGTGTCCCTTCTTCTTGCAATAATTGCAAGTCAAATTTTTGCGCTTTCCTCTTGACTTTGATCTTCTTCTATTCTTGCCACCATCAAAGCCTCTGTTATTGGATCTACCTCTTGCAATAAGACTGGAGCCCTGATCATCAGACTTACTAGACAAAAGTTCATTATCCAATTTCTCCTTACTCATAAGGGAAGATATCACATCATCAAAATTTAATTCTTCCCTACTATAAATTATAGTGTCTCTAAAATTTTTGTATGAGAGTGGTAATAAACATAATAACAAGAGAGTTTGATCTTCAGACCCAATAACAACTTCAAGATTTTTCAAATCATTAATAATTGAGATAAACTCACTGATATGGGACTTGAGAGAGGAACCTTCTATCATGCGGAGACCATAAAGGCGTTGCTTCATAACCAATCTGTTGGCCAAGGATTTAGTCAAGTACAACTCCTCTAGCTTGGCTCATAAGGCTGCAGAAGTCTTCTTTGACAGAACTTGTTGTAAGACATCATTTGAAAGACTCAGTTGGATTGCGGATAGAGCCTTGTCATCCAGGTCATCCCAATCTTCATCACTCATGCCGGTAGGCATCTTGGCTTTCCTCAGTAGTGCTTTCTTCAAGCCATTCTGGGTTAGAATGGCAAACATACGAACTTGCCATAGACTGAAACTGTTGTTTCCATCAAACTTCTCAATATCAAACTTCATTGTTGACATCACGATCGAACAAAATGATCCTGAACAAAATTTATCACCTGCAAGCTCTGATACCAGTTTGTTAGAATGGATCGTGACAGGATCGTAAGTTGATCGATTAATAACCACAAACAATAAAGTAAGATAAAAATGGAGACAGCAAATTTACGTGGTTTGACTTAAAGTTTACGTCAACGGGCAGAGGCCAGTAGGCAAACTTTCACTATAGTGAGAGAATATACAAAGAGTGTTTACAAAATTGGCTTTAGCCAATACACACAATCTCACAATTTCTCTCTTAACTCTCTTTCTTCTTGATGTTTCTTGATATTAATACTTCACCGGAGAATGTCTTTCTTGATATCAATACCAATCGAGCTCGAACCTGATAGGTTTTAATAGCTTATCGAACAAAGCTAGAATACCTTAAGATTCGGCTCGAAAAGCTATCAAACAATTCGATAAGGTATTATCGAGCTCGAACTCGAACCAATATTTATTTAATATTTTTATTTATTAAAATTATAGTTCAAGCTCGAGCTCGAATGGACAATCTAAAGCTCTGGCACGAGCTCGAGTTCGGACTCGAATAGGTTCTTTTGTTATTGAGTTCGAGTTATCATAAAATTTATCAAGCTTGAGTCGAACTTTCGAACACGAACTTGTTCATTTTAAGTCTAGTCGAGCTCGAGTACCTTAGTATTCGAGTTCAAATCGATTTGATTCAGCTCGAGTCTCCCTTTAGTTTTGAGAAAGATAAAAATTGATTTGTTACATTTATACTTTTGATTTTCTCTTTTAGGTATTTAATTTCGTGGATAGTGGGCAGATGGTTTTTTGGTCGGTTCGAGTTTAGACCAATTGAAACTCTAATGGTAATCTTAAAAATTTTACTGGTAATATTAATTTTTGGGTCTCACACTTACATTGACTTTATAATGTATCTCCTTAAGATTACCAATAAAGTTTTCAGTTTGTCTAAACAATTGGATTTAAACCCGAGCCCACCAAGAAATTTTGGGGCAGAAGATTTCTTGATTGGCTCAGGTCTAGACTATTGGGTTTAGGCTATTGAGTTTAGACTAGTACTGGCAATCTTAAGAATTTTACTAGTAATGTTAATTTTTGGATCCCACATTTATATTGACTTTATTAATGTAGCTTCTCAAAAGCACCAGTGAAGTTTCCAACATATCTAAACCATTGAGTTTAGACAAGCTCGTCAAGAAATTTTGGGGCAAAGGATTTCTTGATTGGCTCGGATTTAAACCCAATGGTTTAGACCAGCACTAGTAATCTTAAGAACTTTACTGGTAATATTAATTTCTGAGTCTCACACTTATATTAACTTTATCAATGTAGTTCTTCAAAGTTACCAATTAAATTTTTAATTGATTTAAACTATTGGGTTTAGACCCGATTGAACCAAGAAATTTTGTATGAGGGGCAGGCTTTGACATGCATATTGTGTAGGTAAAGTGAATTTATTAGTGCTAGATAAACCTGGCATTACTCATGGCAAAGTCAGAGTTGAATTATTAGTTGTATAGATATAGAAGCATTCTTTCCTACTATTTATAGACTATTTCGAATTACTATAGTAGTTGGGTTAGCCAAGCTCACCAGGTTTGATTCCCATTATATTATCACTATTTTTTCAATAATCAATCTGTATATCAATTCGTAAAAATGTCTTTCTTTTTTTAAAAAAAAACTGTGAAAAGATCTTTAATAATTCGAAAATAATTTTGATTAGTTTTGTAACATTATAAATTCATCGTTCAAAAGTAGTAGTTGATGTTACTTTCGTGTTTAGAAGGCGTAATCACATGATGTTTAGAAGATATATTTTGAATCTGCATTATTTGAATCTTGTAAATTAAGAGACACGATCCAACGGTTGAAATTTAATAGTGAATAAGTTATGTTTCGTTACAAATGAGTTGCAATCATTTTAAAGAGACATGTTTTGATTTATATAAACCAAACAAATTCATTCATTTATATATTTTGAAAATTTTGATTTTTTACTCTCTTTTTATCTCTCTACAATTATTCTACCAAATTCATAGAGTACTTTGTTGTATCTTGAAATTGACTTTACTCAAATTCGAGAGGGGGCAAATCTCTTCTTTATGACTATGACAATGATTACGCACATCAAAGCATTCTTAATTTTTAACACAGTTTTCAACAATATCCAAGTTAGATACTCAATTTATTATATTCTCTGATTCACTTTGTTTTGAATTTGTGCAATCTGTGTAATCCTTTGATGAGGCTCTCAAACCTTTAACAATGTGTGTTTGTAATGACCCAAATCTCATATCGACCTAGCTCAATGCAAATAATGATTGGTATACATGTAAGGTGTAATGTTCACATAAGTAGCATTCATTAAAACTTTTGGATTATGGGCACATAGTGTTACAAGTATGCTCAAATTAAGTAACGAAAGATTTGAATTATATAGTGAATGTCAACTAGCTTAATTGATAAATTCAAGGTTGGAGATCGAATCTTGTTCACACCAAATATTGAGAGATAAGCGATGAAGAAGGGCTATGGTAATTAATCATGGCGAGGGTCATATAAGCTTTAGAAATCTATGAAAATGAAAACAATTGAGTTACAGAGGAATTAATTTTGCTTTCTATTCTTGTGATATCTATAATCTGTTCTTTGGTGCTTAAAAATACTGGTAAGTCTGTCATTAATCATGGTCATATACAATTTGCAGAAGAAAAATCTAGGGACAGAAAGAAAAAAGGCCCATACATACTACATTTTATATAATCTTCATAGTTTGTATCACATGAATTATTCTAGTGATCAGGCACCCTATAATAATAGTATACTTACCCTTCTTGCAATAATCGCACACAAATGAGTGCACATAAACTCCACATGTGTCTTGTACGGAAGATCAGGATTGTTCAGGCGTGTCAATCGCGACTGACTGTAACATTCATATCATTCTAACTTACAGACATAAGGCATGCTAGTGAAGCAAACACGAGAGATTTGAACACGACAGAGAATGGTATGCTGCCCTTGTCCTTACGGATGAAGAGCGCTTGATAAACTGGAAAGTTGATCAAAACCATAATTCCACATAGAATAATTTGAGGGACTAACTTCTCCGGAATACTGAATTCCGAATCAAAGAAAACTCTCTTGATAATTGCTCCCACTAAACTGAAAAGGTTTAGCATTGCCAATGTTGCTATAATGGTGAACATAATAGTTGAGTTCCCAAACTCCATATCCTCTTGCTCATATCTCTTCAACACATCTTTAGTGACTACCTTAGCTGTCAGAGCAAATGTTGTTTGCGATAATCCTAATTGTCCGATAATTGTATCGATGAATGCTAATAAATACGCGGTAGTTCTTCGAATCACCCACATTCTCTGTGAGTTCCACCAGGCTTTCAGTGTTAACCCACAAGCCATGCTCTCAACTAAGCTATAGGCATTCTTGGTCACAAAAACATATGCAAAGGGTATGAACCATAGGCTTGATACCTGAGACATAACCAAGAATCCACTAAATATAAGCTACAGTATTTACTTAATTATCAGAAACATAAGCAAGATGGTCATTAATTAAACTGAATTACAAACTGTTAATATTGATTAAACTTGGTATAAGTTCTACCAGTTGCTGCAATGATTGTATATAGGGTCTGTTTAGCAGAAAAGAAATGTGTGTGAAGTGCATTTTTCACTTGTTTAGAGGAGAGAAAAGTGAGAAGAAAAAAAACTAATAGAATTGACGGTTTCTCTTACATGTACAAATCATAATCTTATCAAATTGGAAGGATTGGAGAGTGCAAAATGTGAGAGAAAAGATATGAGATTATTAATTTACCCTGATCTAATCCCTCAATTTTCACATTAACATCCATTAACATTACGAAGGATATAATAGCAAAAAGAACGCTATGTGTATTTTTTTTCCTCTCATTTTCTACTACTAAATAAGAAAAAAGAAAACTATTTTTTTTCCTTTTAATTTGCATCATCTCTACTAAACACATGAAAGAAAATTGTTAATATTCTTATTTTTCCATTCTCTCCTTTTTTCTTCCTTTTACTTTTCTCTCCTGCTAAACATGCTCATAGTTACCTAGAGATTAATTGTAGTGAAGGGAAAAAGATCAGTGAGAATGAGATACCTCTGGGAATAAGGGGATGCCGCGGAGCAAGCAAAGAGGTGGAACAATCACATAAAAAAGTATAGGCAGGGAAATAGGAGCCCATAAGAGAAAAACACAATATCCCATTTGAGCACCAAAATTTATCTTCCCATGACCATATGCGAAAGGGCAATACTTTGAGAAAAATATCTGAAACAATCCTTCAGACCATCTTTTGTGCTGAATCAGAGCAAGGTCCAAAGTATTTGGAGCAACACCTAAGAACCCATCTCTATCTGGGTAATAATGAACTGATTTCCATCCCCTGCATTGGATTGCCAAGCCGGTAACTATATCCTCAACAGGACACCCATATATCAATCCCATCTGCAAAATAATTATTAAAACTTGACCATCAATAATTATTAATTTTCATGAATAAAATTTATAAAAAGAAGAAAAGGAAGCAGGAGGAGGACCTCTTTTCCCCACTGAGTGCCTTTCTCATAGCTACAATCAGCAAGAACTTTTGATGCTTCTTCCAATTCCTTCAATGTTCTTTCAAAATTACTTTTGGCCTGTGTGTTCCATAATTCTTCTTTAGAATCCTTGGAGTACTTCCTTCCACATAGACTTTTTCTTCGATGGAAACAGCCGGTGCCACAGTAAAGGGCTGCACCATATGCACCCAGGCCAGCAAGCTCAACCTTCACCATCAATATTCATTAATGATTGATCAAAAGAAGTCAGTCCATGAAATATCCATAGATTAATTCTCAATTTCTTAATAATGTAAGAGGTTTTAGTCCATTAATTCAAGTCTGTCAGAAACACACCTGACCAGTAACCGTTGTGGAGTTTCCATAGAGATCATTCTTGGTGATATTGTTGAAGTTCTGTGGATGCTGCACATAAGAAATCTCGTGCCCTCTCTCTTGATCCATGAAAAAACATAGTGCTTCGTGTATTGCATCCGAATTATTCGCGTACATATCACAGTCCAGATTGAGGATGATGGGTCCATTGCTTATTTCTGATGACACTCTCATCTGCATAATTGAAAATATATCAATGTAAGAATACCCAGCAAGAATTCAGTTAAACAATATTCTACTATGGACAAATTTAATAAACCAACATTTAAAAAAATAACGCCATGGTCTTGTATTTTTTTAACAGCGAAAAATAATTTTATTAAACATATAGCATGTCTTTACTAACAGAATTCCAACAAAATAGTAGCATCAAAGAAAAACCCCAGAAAGAAATATCAACAAGAAGGCCAACAACATCATTGAGGACTAACAACAAACACCAAAAGTGCAGCCCTACGAGCAATCCCCTCTAATTCCAGGGGAATAGAACCTCCCAAATCTCAAATCGCATTGCCAAACAGAAGGGAAACAACCTGATAGAACAACAAATAAAGACCGTGCTTCTGTACTTCAAAGAAGCACACAATCTTTCTCTTAATGCACATTTTAATTTGATTTTTAAAACCCTTTTTATTTTTAACTTTTCTAAGTGAAGCTAAACTGAAACATATAGCATATGATATATCAATTACCAGTGCGTTCATGGCTCCTGCTTTGAAGTTATGAGGAAATTGGGGTCTCTTCTCTCTTGCCATGTATACTAGTGTTGGCAATCGACATCTATCATTATCTACAGCATTTGTATCCCTTCCATCAATTATAATCTGAAAACAGAACTAAACATTAATATTCATAAAACCCACCAAAATTAATGCTGTAAAAAGTGTTCTACGTTTGTCAAAGAGCAAAATGATAGTAGTAGATATATACCTGCACAATTGACTGATGATCTTGTTTTGTTATTTTAGCATTCCATTCTGAGAATCCTTTGTGTTGATCACTAATTTCTTTTGGAATGCTACCTTTATTGATGGCTGATTCGATTCTGTTTTTCATATCTTCATATTGTTTCTTCAAACACAAAAGGAAGAAACAATTAATTTTTCTATTGAAAATGTAACTTCGTATCTTCAGAGTGTTCATTTTGTTTAAGCCTGGCCTTCATTTCTTTTATCACACAATTAGAGTGTGATTAATCTGGGAGAAAAATGACACAGAAAGTGATTGGAAGAAAAACTATGGAGATAGTTCTCTTTACCGCAAAGAACAAAATGAAAGAAAAGAAAACCCGAACAGAAAATGGTAGTCTCATTTTTTTTTAATTTCTTTTTTCATTTTCCCATAATTAATTTGAAACAGTTATAATTTGTATATGCAAAAAAAAAAAAATCACTCTTTTGATATTTTTTTCCATTTTTCTGAATAAAAAAGGACTCAAAGTGGGACATACCAAACGATAGTGAAGTGTGTCAAATTCGAACCCACATCCTAGAACTGGTGAGTTGATTGGCTTCTTACACTAAGCCACCACCTCAGCGAAATCTTTTAATTTTTTTTTCTCTCACTCTTTTCTACTGTATAAAAGAAAAGTACATTCCGATTATATTTTTTCCCTCTCATTTTTTTCTCTTTTTTCTCTCATAGACTCATATTAAACACATCATAAGAAAAAATTCTTAAGTGTTTTGAACACGTTAAATTTATGTGTCAAAAGTATTTACGACTGTTCATAGGAGAGAAAAAAACGATAAAGATCACTCTGTCTCTTCCATCAATTATTGTACATGTTTTCGATAATCTATCATGTGCTCGAAAAACCTATAGTATGTTTAAGTAACAGTTTTCTGTTTTCAATTTTCAAAAATTATTTTCGAAAATGAAAACTGAAAAATAGTTTTCTGATGTTTTCTCAAGAAAACAAGTTTGGATAACTGTAACTCGACAACTGTTTCCAAAGCAGAAAACTGAAAATAGTTGTTTGGATAATCTTATTTTGAAAACTATTTTGATACTCCTTGTAATTATTTTTAGTTTTGAGTTTATATTTAAAATATATATTAATTTTATTTCTCAAATTTACTAAATACTTAAAATAATTAATATTATTTTATTTTTAAAATTTTTATGTTTTTTATATATCATAGAGGAAGAATGAAACAGAGAAGCGAACACTGATATTAGGGTTATTTTAGGAAAATTATATCAGAAAACACCAATTTGGGGTTTTCATTGAACAATTTTTGAAAACTGGTTTTTTGAAGACTGTTTTAGAAAATTATTTTTTAAAAGTGTTTTCCAAACATATTTCAAAATTTTTGAAAACGGATTTTAATTTTTGAAAACTGAAAACAGTTTTCAAAAACCATTTCCAAACATGCCCCTAATAATTTCCCAACATAATGGTCCATGGTCCATTTTAAGCCTGCATGACCAAAGCAGTGAAAATACAAGATTAACTTAACTAATCTAGTGTATGTAGCTAAAAATATCAATGGCATGAAAATTTACCTTAATAGCTAACCACTTTTGAGCATTCCCAATATCTTGCATATCAAAATTCTGGGCAAAGTAAGCCTCCGGGGACCTTGGTTCAACATTGAATTTTTTGCAGAAGGGTACCCAATTTTTAGAGAAATTTGCTGCCTCTAGTAGAGCAAAAAATGTAAATTCTGACCCGCCGTCATCGGAGAGGTAAACGCTCAACTTGTTCGATGGATAATTGTAAGACATGACTGATAAAATAGTGTTAATCACCAGAATTGGTGGCTCCATGATGGGGTCTGCAGTGCATACAAAAATGTCTACTAGTGGTAACTTGTCCTTGTATCTGCGACACATGTAAACAAAATTATCATAAAATGAATTGAAGCAGTTATGGAGATTGATTCTCAATTGGATTATTTTTATTCAAAGTAAGGATACAATGCTGTAATAAAGGAAAAAGAAAGGAATAGAAAAAATTGCTCTAATGGTCCACGATTTTAGGTTGAGTAAATTTCATATTTCGTCCCTCGATTTTGGCATGCGTCTTATTTGAATCTCTTAAGCTTTTGTTTTCTTTTTGAATGAGATCTCTTAAGTTTAAATCATTCTAATTAAGTTTTAATATTGTGTGACTCAACTAAGTCTTTATGTCAAGAAATTCATCAGTAAGATTTTACGTAACTAAAAATTTTATTAGTTTCGAAACGTGTCGCACATACTTTTTAAGATTGAGCGTCAACTGTTTGATCTTGATTTAATCCTATCGTCTGATTGAATCCATTTCGAAAAAAGTTATTGGAGTATTTTGGGTTAGTGCTGAATGGTTTGGTTGTAAAGGGATTATCGGTTTTAGTTAGGGTTTGAAAAAATAGATAGATTATAGTTTGAACTTTGAACTATGAAATTTGGGATTTTACCGTTAATTTTTGAACTTATCCATCTGATCATGATTTGCTTCATCTAAATTTTAATGAAGCATTTGACAAAAAAGACTCAATTTAGTTACGTACTAAATGTTAAGAATCAAATTAAAACAATTTAAACTTTAAAGAATCAAATAAAATGGGCCAAAATTGAAAGATGAAAAAAATGAAATTTACTCTTCATTGATCTCAAAGTTATATTTAACAATTTAGAAAAGATAAAATAAGAGTAACATCAAAATAACCACTCAATTTTACCCCAAAAAAAAATTAGTTAATTTTGCTCTAAATCAAATAATTTAGATCAGTATGAAACTTCACTTATAATTTTGAAAAGTTTTATTGATAATATCAATACAAATGTAGGATCTAAAAATTAACATTATTAATAAAAAAATTTAAAAAAATTTAAAAATACTTATAAAACTTTTAATTAATTTAAACTATTAAATTTAAATCCAAATAAATAAAAAAAAATATTCGATTTTAATACCCGAAACTATCAACAAATAATATTAAACCACAGTGACACTTCTGGTCCGTCTGGGTGTCTCCCAAGAGAGCTTGGTAGAATAAGATTATTTGGTACGGTAAGCTACGTCCCTGTTGAGTAAGCTCTTTACCCTATCTTGTCTTTAGGGTGTGCATGTGGGTATGTACTTTGTATGTACTATGTTTTGTTTCTCAATCTAAGATGCATTGGGTAAAAGTTTATTCAGAGTAAAAATTACCAAAATATATATATATATATATATATATATATATATATATATATATATATGAAAAACACAGTTTTTATTTTATTATGATAATAATATATTTTTATTTTATTATAATGATAATATATCAATTATATATAATATTTTTATTACAATTGTAATATTTTATAATATTTCACTTTCTAATCTAGTCTATCTAAATAATTTATTATACTATATTTTTAATTGATTTTTCTATATTTTGTCAAAGTGAATTAATTAATTATATATTATATTATATAATAATATATTTTATAATTTTATTATAAATATTACATTATCTTATTATATTATTGTTATTATCTTATAAAAAATTAATATGTTATACTTTCTATGATACTACTAAAATATTTATTATCTATAATATATATATATAATAGTTATAAATTATATAATTATATTAAGTTGTTACTATTTGAAAATTAATTCTTATTTTTTAATATTTTTATTACATATTATGATATTTTATGATTTATTATATAATTTATAATATAATTTTGTTATATATTAATTATTTAATATTTATACATATGTTTTTGAAATTTCAACTTACATTTAAGGGCATTGATATCTATTCATGGCACAAAGAGAATTATACTGTTAGAGAAAATATAATATTGTAAGAAATGGAATCAATTTGAGTGGATAATGTGTTTAAATTTTGATTGGTAAAATTATTTTATGAAAAAATATTTTTAAATTTAACTTGTTTATCGTCAATGCCTATTCCTTGTTTAAAAGGAGAGGCAATGACTTCTGCTTGTAAATGGGGAATGTTGACAGTAATTTCTTGTAAAGGATGATGTACTAATAAATATGTTTGATTATTAGTTGTTTTCTATAATTGTTCTAATTGTTGGATGACATCTATCTCTTTGGATTTGTTTAGGTCTGGATGATTTCTGGAAAAAGGGTTGTATATCTTATTATTGAATGTGTATATTTCAAAGAAATCAAAGAGATATATATTACTTTGAATTTATCTCATATGAGTATATAATTCTTCCCTAATCTGAGACATGATTTATTCCGAAGAGTTTAAGAAAAACCAATATGTTTTTTCTTTATTCTTTTCAGATAGGAAATCATTCTTAAGTTTTACTTTGTCTATTTCAAAATTTGAACGCATAATGGCATTAATTCATTATGCCAATTATATTGCATGTCTGATTGAGTAGAAGAATGATATCTTCGTCTCTCAGACGCTGCAATATGAGATTGGTCATTTGCAGTTTTAAATGAATTTTTATCATTTTCATTTTTGTAATAAACTTTAGGGATTGTAGGATCAAAGTTTACTCCTACAAGGTCTAAAGGTCTAGTATGACTGGAAGAAACATCAAAACTATTTCTTGCAGGAATAATTTGAGGATCTTCATAATATAAAGGTCTTCTTAAGCTTTCTATCGACCTTCTTGGCTTTCTATTCTAGAAGAGAGGTTTGAGAGATGAGAGTGATTATAAAGATATGCAAATTTGATTATAACACGACCATCTTTATTTTCTTCAATTTGAAAAACATTGGTATTAGTAATGTTACTTGGTGGACATAATTCCTCAAACTTCCAATAGTCCGGAATTGTAATTTGATTCCATTTAAGAAGTTTGGGGGTTATGGTATTGGCATGAAAAATATTTGCTTCAAGTAGGAGAGTTTTTCCTCGTTTAGTTTGAAGTAAGGCCTTTGGGTTGATCTTGATTGTTATTACTTTGTAATAGACTCTAAGGATTAAGGTTAAGTTTTGACTTCTAGACCTTTTAATTGGATGTCTAGGGTTAGAGTATCAACTAAATGGGGATCATAAAAATCTATAGAAAATTTAGATAGCAATTGAAGTATACTGGACTATTTGCTAAGTTTGATTCTATTAGAGATAGTAATGGGTTTGAAAAGTTTAAATGCCTAGCATTTCTAAGCATCATCATTACTGGTGTATTAATACCTAATCGATACAAGAGTTTGATGGCTATTTGTACTAAACTTAAGTGTAGGTATTTGAAGTCTTCTTGTTTATGCTTTTGAATTGAAGCTAATGAAAATAATTTAATCCTCTCATTTTCATTTTTAATAGAATAGGTTTGTTCAGTTGTTTTAATAGAATAATTTGATTTAAAGTCAAATATTTCTATTTGATATATTTTATTAAAATTTTGCTTGAGTATATACCAATTGAGCATATCTTGCTCAATCTTGGCAATATTGACTTCTTGACTATTTGAAGTACTACTAATGTTTTGATCAGTTTTATCAAAGTTTCTAGGAGGAGATGAGGTGGATGAACCAGACATAGATGAATCATCATCCTGTCTACGTCTCCTAAATAAACTAATCATGATTAAGGAAAGGCAAAATCGAAACAAAGAGAACACAGGGACTACTGTGTGAACGCTTACCGAGAACACCCAAAACGTACACAGGCAACAAGGGCTTGCCAACGGGTTTACACAGCTTACCAACACAGTTGAGACGAGAAATCTAAGAACAATTTTGCACAATAGAAGATAATAACATGTTTAATTAAGAGAGAGAGAGGGAGGACCTTTGTGAAAGCCTGTGTTTGAAAGGGGAATGATAAACAATATCCCAACGGGTAGACTGAGTGAAAATCCAGTAGATGCCAAGGAAGAACTCGGCCAGAAACATGCCAGTCCATGCCCATCGATCTCCTGTAACTGTTGGTATGTTTGCTAATCTGTAAACCAATATCGAACATATTCCAACAAGTATTGTGGATGCAAACAGCCTATAAACAACTCTACCCTTTGCTTCTTTGGTCTCAAAAAGAGGAAGATAAGCTGCTTCTCTGCTATCACCCATTTTTCTCTCTTTACTCAATCTCACAAACCACAAATACTCTTACAGACTCGGAAGACAACAAAGAAAAATTTATATATAAACATATATTTTTAATTCAGAATAATATATATATGGATGGTTAGAAAGATGTCCACCATACACGTACATGTGACAGTAGGCTTAGCCTAGTGAATCCAAGCTTTCGGATAAGTGAAGGTAAAGTTATTGCAGGATTTTATAAAACTCTAATGATTTAAAAAAATTTCAAAGGTGATTAGGACGAGCATTGCCACCAGTTGGTCCAATTAATGTACATCCGTCCATGCTTAACCTACTGTCACACCTTCCTTAATTGAGTGTTTATTGCTATATGCTTTTCCAGTGCCTTGTATTAGATTGGGATTACTTGTATATTTTAATGCATCTTTGATGCTTTTGAATAAAATTTATTTTTACTTTTAGGCTCCATTTTTTCAAGTAAAATATATCACAACGTAAAATTATAAATTTTCAGTTAAATTTTTTTTGTTTGGTTGAAATATGAAAATAAATAATAAAATAGAAAATTAGTGGTGTAATATGTAAATGAGAAATTTTAGGAAAATAGGAAAGCAGATTTTTTTCAAAGAAAAAATCATTTTTCAATCACTTATAAAACAATTTTCGTTATTACACTAAAAATAACGAAAATTGTTTTGTTAAGTGTTTCACTCATCCGTGTAAAATTTTATTTTACATTAATTTGATTTTCATATTGGCATTTTCGATTAAAACAAACTGAGCTTTAAATATCTTGGGTTTGATCTTAACTATAATCACTAAACTCAAAAAAAAAGAAATATATATATAACAAATGACATATGAGAGAAATGCTCACAAAATAAAAAGAAACAAGGGCTTTTATAAAAACCATTATTTACTTTGGGTGTTAGTCTTAATTACTTCTCTGCGCTCTTAATTGAGATAGCCATCCCTTCTGACTCAAGCATGTCTCGAATACTCATTTTTGTAATAAATTTTTATTTGCATTTGGTGTGATATATTATTTTTGTATTGAATAAAAATTTTATTGATAATTTTAAAAAAATTTAATTAATAATATTAATTAAATTTATACAAACGTCATAAATGTAGTCCTTCAAAGTTATCAGCAAAGGTTTACTCGATGCAGAAAACGATATGTCAGCATTGAATGCGTACCATGTGGTCACTACTTCAAGTATTTTGGACATATTTGATGTATCGGAATGATTGTCTTTGAGACTAATTCCTAAAGCAGGTGATCATGTTTTGTAAAAGCACTCTGAGAAATAATTCCATCAAATTGCTTGCATCATGCGGTGCGTGATCTTAGTAGTAACAGAAGTATTTTTTCAATAATTCCAACAAATTGTTTGCATCATGAGGTAGGAGAAAAGCATTTTTGATAAATGTGGACAAATCAACAAGATTTGTATCATATCGTATCTTGCCTTATAGGGCTCCTTTTTGCCGAGATTTGTGTCATCAGTTGTCGCACTCAATTTTAAATTTTGTACTTACTTTCACGTTATAAATTGAAGTCTTTATCAATTAATAGTATATAAATACTTTTTTATTATTAATTTAATTAAATAATCAATTTTTTTAATTTTAAATTAAAAATAATTAAAATTTTACCATTATAATTTTAAAAATTCACAAAATTCAAATTTTTTTATTATTTTAAATCAGTAACATACTCAATAGAAATTAGAGTCAAATTGCTTCAAAAAAGTCAATTGTGACATAAAGAGAGTAATTTTTAATTTTTAGTTTTTTTAATTGATTGATTAAAATAATTAAACTACATTTTAGTTTTAAAATGTGAATATTAGCTAGTTAAAAAATGCCTTTAATATTTAAAAAGTAATTATTCATTTTGGGGCGTATATTTTTTTATGTTTAATTTAATTTAATATTTTTATTTTTTAAAATAAATACCAAAAAACATACACTTCAACGTATCATGAGCCTATGTCTCGCCTCACAAAAAGTAAAACGTCTCGTCTAAAGACTTTGTCTCTAAAAACATTGATTATAAGTATAAAATTGATTGAAGTTCAAAACTCTAAAACGGTTTATAAGACACGGTTTGTTAAAGATTATAAAATGATTTATGTTTTTAATAAAAAAAATTATGTCAAATATTTTTAAATAAATAATTTTAAAAAAATCAAAATCTAATTTTTTAAATAAAAAATTGAATGTGTTGGATAAATTATTTCAACCGCTGTTGTATAAAATATAAATTACAATACAATTTTCAATTCTATTATTGTTTTATTAAAAAAATTATTTCAAAAACCATTTTAACATTATTTCTACGCTCATAAATAATATATAAAATTTATTTCTCCTCTAATCATCTCTAAATTAAAATAGTCTAAACAAATATAACTCAAGACTCAATCTCGGTTTGAGACTTTGGTAAATTGGAAACTGAACTCGAATGACTCATGAACAACTCTGATACATTGCATATCACCGAGTGAAACATGATTTAACTTTAAAGAGGTCAAAATGAACATACACAACTTTTAGTCCAATCAATGGTAAATAGTAAATACTTTTTTTGTGGTAAAAAAAAGAAATTTTGAATTGGCATAAATTTTAAATTTTGATAATTTCATGCACAAGAAATAAAAATTAATTTCATCGATGACATCATTATAAATTAATAAAAAAAATATATGGATTGATTGGTCTTCTTTTAGAAGGTAATTAATGGCCATAATATTTAAGAAATACCAAATATTGAGAGATAAGCGATGAAGAAGGGCTATGGTAATTAATCATGGTGAGGCTCATATAAGCTTTATAAATCTATGAAAATGAAAACAATCGAGTTAGAGAGGAATTAATTTTGCTTTCTGTTCTTGTGATATCTGTAATCTGTTCTTTGGTGCTTAAAAATACTGGTAAGTCTGTCATTAATCATGGTCATATACAATTGGCAGAAGAAAAAACTAGGGACGGAAAGAAAAAAGGCCCATACATACTACATTTTATATAATCTTCATAGTTTGTATCACTTGAATTATTCTAGTGATCAGGCACCCTATTATAATAGTATACTTACCCTTCTTGCAATAATCGCACGCAAATGAGTGTACATAAACTCCACATGTGTCTTGTATGGAATATCAAGATTGTTCAAACGTGTCAATTGCGACTGACCGTAGCATTCCTGTCATTCTAACTTACAGACATAAGGCATGCTAGTGAAGCAAACACAACAGACTTGAACATGACAGTGAATGGTATGCTGCCCTTGTCCTTACGGATAAAGAGCGCTTAATAAACTGGAATGTTGATCAAAACCATAATTCCACATAGAACAATCCGGGGGATTAACTTCTCCATAGTACTGAATTCCGAATCAAAGAAAACTCTCTTGATCATTGCTCCCACTAAACTGAAAAGGTTTAGCATTGCTAATGTTGCTATAATGGTGAACATAATAGTTGAATTCCCAAACTCCATATCCTCTTGCTCATATCTCTTCAACACATCTTTAGTGACTACCTTAGCTGTCAGAGCAAATGCCGTTTGCGATAATCCTAATTGCCTGATAATTGTATCAATGAATGCTAATAAATACGCGGTAGTTCTTCGAATCACCCACATTCTCTGTGAGTTCCACTAGGCTTTCAGTGTTAACCCACAAGCCATGCTCTCAACTAAGCTATAGGCATTCTTGGTGACAAAAACATATGCAAAGGGTATGAACCATAGGCTTGATACCTGAGACATAACCAAGAATCCACTAAATATAAGCTACATTATTTACTTAATTATCGGACACATAAGCAAGATGGTCATTAATTAAACTGAATTACAAACAAATAATATTGATTAAACTTGGTATAAGTTATACCAGTTGCTGCAATGATTGCATATAAAGTGTGTTTAGTAGAAAATAAACGTGTGAAGTGTATTTTTCACTTGTTTAGAGGAGAGAAAAGTGAGAAGAAAAAAAACTAATAGACTTGATGTTTTCTCTTACATGTACAAATCATAATCCTCTCAAATTAGGAGGATTGAAGAGTGCAAAATGTAAGAGAAAATATATGAGATTATTAATTTACCCTCATCTAATCCCTCAATCTTCACATTAACATCCATTAGCATTACGAAGGATATAATAGCAAAAAATACGCTATGTGTATTTTTTTTTCTTTCATTTTCTACTCTACTAAATAAGGGAAAAAGAAAACTATTTTTTTTCGTTTTAGTTTGTATCCTCTCTACTAAACACATGAAAGAAAATTGTTAATCTTTTTATTTTTCCATCCTCTCCTTTTTTCTTCCTTTCACTTTTCTCTCCTACTAAACATGCTCATAATTACCTAGAGATTAATTGTAGTGAAGGGAAAAGATCAGTGAGAATGAGATACCTCTGGGAATAAGGGGATGTCGCGGAGCAAGCAAAGAGGACGAACAATCACATAGAAAAGTATAGGCAGGGAAATAGGAGCCCATAAGAGAAAAACACAATATCCCATTTGAGCACCAAAATTTATCTTCCCATGACCATATGCGAAAGGGCAATACTTTGAGAAAAATATCTGAAACAATCCTTCAGACCATCTTTTGTGCTGAATCAGAGCAAGGTCTAAAGTATTTGGAGCAACACCTAAGAACCCATCTCTATCTGGGTAATAATGAACTGATTTCCATCCCCTGCATTGGATTGCCAAGCCGGTAACTATATCCTCAACAGGACACCCATCTATCAATCCCATCTGCAAAATAATGATTAAAACTTGACCATCAATAATTATTAATTTTCATGAATAAAATTTATAAAAAGAAGAAAAGGAAGGAGGAGGACCTCTTTTCCCCACTGAGTGCCTTTCTCATAGCTACAATCAGCAAGAACTTTTGATGCTTCTTCCAATTCCTTCAATGTTCTTTCAACATTTCTTTTGGCCTCTGTGTTCCATAATTCTTCTTTAGAATCCTTGGAGTACTTCCTTCCACAGAGACTTTTTCTTCGATTGAAACAGCCGGTGGCACAGTAAAGGGCTGCACCATATGCACCCAGGCCAGCAAGCTCAACCTTCACCATCGATATTCATTAATGATTGATCAAAAGAAGTCAGTCCATGAAATATCCATAGATTAATTCTTAATTTCTTAATAACGCAAAAGGTTTTAGTCCATTAATTCAAGTCTGTCAGAAACACGCCTGACCAGTAATCCTTGTGGAGTTTCCATAGAGATTATTCTTGGTGATATTATTGAAGTTCTGTGGAAGCTGCACATAAGAAATCTCGTGCCCTCTCTCTTGATCCATGAAAAAACATAGTGCTTCGAGTAATGCATCCGAATTATTCGCGTACATATCACACTCCAGATTGAGGATGATGGGTCCATTGCTTATTTCTGATGACACTCTCATCTGCATAATTGAAAATATATCAATGTAAGAATACCCAACAAGAATTCAGTTAAACAATATTCTACTATTGACAAATTTAATAAACCAACATTTAAAAAAATAAGGGCATGGTCTTTTATTTTTTGAACAGCGAAAAATAACTTTATTAAACATATAGCATGTCTTAACTAACAGAACTCCAACAAAACAGTAGCATCAAAGAAAAACCCCAGAAAGAAATATCAACAAGAAGGCCAACAACATCGTTGAGGACTAACAACAAACACCAAAAGTGCAGCCCTACGAGCAATCCCCTCTAATTGCAGGGGAATAGAACCTCCCAAATCTCATTGCCAAACAGAAGGGAAACAACCTGATAGAGCAACAAATAAAGACCATGCTTCTGTACTTCAAAGAAGCACACAGTCTTTCTCTTAATGCACATTTAAAAGCTAAACTGAAACATATAGCATATGATATATCAATTACCAGTGCGTTCATGGCTCCTGCTTTGAAATTATGAGGAAATTGAGGTCTCTTCTCTCTTGCCATGTATTACTAGTGTTGGCAATCGACATCTACCATTATCTACAGAATTTGTTACCCTTCCATCAATTATAATCTGAAAACAGAACTAAACATTAATATTCATAAAACCCACCAAAATTAATGCTATAAAAAGTGTTCTACGTTTTTCAAAGAGCAAAATGATAGTAGTAGATATATACCTGCACAATTGACTGATGATCTTGTTTTGTTATTTTAGCATTCCATTCTGAGAATCCTTTGTGTTGATCACTAATTTCTTTTGAAATGCAACCTTTATCGATGGCTGATTCGATTCTGTTTTTCATATCTTCATATTGTTTTCTTCAAACACAAAAGGAAGAAACAATTAATTTTTCTATTGAAAATGTAACTTCGTATCTTCACAATGTTCATTTTGTTTAAGCCTGGCCTTCATTTCTTTTATCACACTATTAGAGTGTGATTAGTCTGGGAGAAAAATGACACAGAAATGTGATTGGAAGAAAAACCATTGAGATAGTTTTCTCTTTACCGCGAAGAACAAATTGAAAGAAAAGAAAACCCTAACAGAAAATGGTAGTCACATTTTTTTTATTTCTTTTTTCATTTTCCGATAATTAAATTGAAACGGTTATAATTTGTATATGCAAAATAAAAAATCACTCCCATAGTATTTTAATTTTCTGTTTTCTGAATAAAAAAGGATCAACGTGGGGCATACGAAACGATAGTGAATCGTGTCAAATTCGAACCCACAACCCTGAACTGGTGAGTTGATTGGCTTCTTACCAGTAGGCCATCATCTCAGTGGAATCCCTTTAATTTTCTTTTCTCTCACTCTTTCCTACTATATAAGAGAAAAATACATTCCGTTTACATTTTTTTCTTCTCATATTTTACTCACTTTTCTCTCATTGAACCATACTAAACACATCATAAGAAAAAATTGTCAAGTGTTTCGGACACATGAAATTCATACGTCAAGAACATTTATAACTGTGCATAAGAGAGAAAAAAAAAGCACGATAAAGATCTCTCTATCTCTTCCGTCAATGATTGTACATGCTCTCGATAATTTCTCATATGCTCGAAAAACTTATGGCATGTTTGGGTAACAGTTTTCTGTTTTTCAATTTTCGAAAATTATTTTCAAAATGAAAACTGAAAAAAGTTTTATGATGTTTTCTGAAAAAAACATGATTGGATAACTGTAATTCGAAAACTGTTTCCAAAACAGTGAAATATTGTTTGGATAATCTTATTTTGAAAACTGTTTTAATACTCCTTGTAATTATTTTTAATTTTGAGTTTATATTTAAAATATATATTAATTTTATTTATCATATTTACTAAATACTTAAAATAATTAATATTATTTTATTTCTAAAATTTTAATATTTTTTATATACCATAGAGAAAAAATAAAGCAGAGAAGTAAACACTAATTTTAAGGTTATTTTACGAAAATTATATCAGAAAACACCAATTTGAGGTTTTCATAAAACAATTTTTGAAAATAATTTTAGAAAATTACTTTTGAAAAGTGTTTTCCAAGCATATTTCAGAATTTTTTAAAATAAATTTTAATTTTTAAAAACTGAAAACAGTTTTCAAAAACAACTTCCAAACATGCCCCTAATAATTTCCCAACATAATGGTCCATGGTCCATTTTAAGCCTGCATGACCAAAGCAGTGAAAATACAAGATTAACTTAATTAATCTATTGTATGTAGCTAAAAATATCAATGGCATGAAAATTTACCTTAATAGCTAACCACTCTTGAGCATTCCCAATATCTTGCATATCAAAATTCTGGGCAAAGTAAGCCTCTGGAGACCTTGGTTCAACATTGAATTTTTTTCAGAAGGGTACCCAATTTTTAGAGAAATTTGCTGCCTCTAGGAGAGCATAAAATGTAAATTCCGACCCACCATCATCGGAGAGATAAACGCTCAACTTGTTCGATGGATAATTGTAAGATATAACTGATAAAATAGTGTTAATCACCAGAATTGGCGGCTCCATGATGGGGTCTGCAGTGCATACATATATGTAAACAAAATTATCATAAAATGAATTGAAGCAGTTATGGAGATTGATCCTCAATTGGATTATTTTTATTCAAAGTAAGGATACAATGCTGTAATAAAGGAAAAAGAAAGGAATAGAAAAAATTGCACTAATGGTCCACGATTTTAGGTTGAGTAAATTTCATATTTCATCCCTCAACTTTGACATGTGTTTTATTTGGATCTCTTAAGCTTTTTTTCTTTTTGAATGGGGTCCCTTAAGTTTGAACTAGAAAAGTTTAAGAAAAACCAATATGGTTTTTCCTTATTCTTTTCTGATAGGAAATCATTCTTAAGTTTTACTTTGTCTATTTCAAAATTTGAACTCATAATGACATTAAGTTCATTATGCCAATTATCTTGCATGTCTGATTAAGTGGGCGAATGATATCTTCGTCTCTCAGATACTACAATCTGAGATTGGTCATTTGCAGTTTTAAATGAATTTTTATCATTTTCATTTTTGTAATAAGCTTTAGGGATTGTAGGATCAAAACTTACTCCTATAAGGTCTAAAGGTATGGTATGACTGGAAGAAATATCAAAATTGTTTCTTGCAAGAATAATTTGAAGATCTTTATAATATAAAGGTCTTCTTAGGCTTTCTATCAACATTCTTGGGCTTTCTATTCTAGATGAGAGGTTTGAGAGATGAGGGTGATTATAAGGAGATGCAAATTTGATTATAGCACTACCATCTTTATTTTCTTCAATTTGAGAAACATTGGTATTAGCAATGTTTCTTGGTGGACATAATTCCTCAAACTTCCAATAGTCCGGAATTGTAATTTGATTCCATTTAAGAAGTTTGGGTGTTATGGTATTGGCATGAAAAATATTTGCTTCAAGTAGGAGAGTTTCTCCTGGTTTAGTTTGAAGTAAGGCCTTTGGGTTGATCTTAGTTGTCATTACTTTGTAATAGACTCTAAAGATTAAGGTTAAGTTTCTAGTTCTAGTTTTGACTTCTAGACCTTCTAATTGGATGTCTAGGGTTAGAGTATCAACTAAATGGGGATATGGAAAAATTTGAATAGCAATTGAAGTACACTGGACCATTTGCTAAGTTTGATTCTATTAGAGATAGTAATGAGTTTGAAAAGTTTAAATGCTTAGCATCTCTAAGCATCATCATTGCTGGTGTATCAATACCTAATCGATAAAAGAGTTTGATGCCTATTTGTATTAAACCTAAGTGTAGGTATTTGAAACCTTTTTGTTTATACTTTTGAATTGAAGTTAATGAAAGTAATTTAATACTCTCATTTTCATTTTTAATAGAATATGTTTGTTCAGTTATTTTAATAGAATAATTTGATTTAAAGTCAAATATTCCTATTTGATATATTTTATTAAAATTTTGCTTGGGTATATACCAATTGAGCAGATCTTGCTCAATCTTGGCAATACTGACTTCTTGATTGTTTGAAGTACTATTGATGCTTTGATCAGTTTTATCAAAGTTTCTAGGAGGAGATGAGGTGGATGAACCAGACATAGATGAATCATCATCTTGTCTACGTCTCCTAAATAAACTAATCATGATTAAGGAAAGGCAAAATCGAAACAAAGAGAACACAGGGACTACTGTGTGAACGCTTACCGAGAACACCCAAAACGTACACAGGCAACAAGGGCTTGCCAACGGGTTTACACAGCTTACCAACACAGTTGAGACGAGAAATCTAAGAACAATTTTGCACAATAGAAGATAATAACATGTTTAATTAAGAGAGAGAGAGGGAGGACCTTTGTGAAAGCCTGTGTTTGAAAGGGGAATGATAAACAATATCCCAACGGGTAGACTGAGTGAAAATCCAGTAGATGCCAAGGAAGAACTCGGCCAGAAACATGCCAGTCCATGCCCATCGATCTCCTGTAACTGTTGGTATGTTTGCTAATCTGTAAACCAATATCGAACATATTCCAACAAGTATTGTGGATGCAAACAGCCTATAAACAACTCTACCCTTTGCTTCTTTGGTCTCAAAAAGAGGAAGATAAGCTGCTTCTCTGCTATCACCCATTTTTCTCTCTTTGTTCTGTCTCAGTTGTCTTTAGTAATTGAGAGACTAATTCCTAAAGCATGTGATTATGTTTTGTAAAAGCACTTTGAGAAATAATTCCATCAAATTGCTTGCATCATGTGGTGCGCGATCTTAATAGTAGCAGAAGTATTTTTTTTCAATAATTCCAACAAATTGTTTGCATCATGTGGTATGAGAAAAGTATTTTTGATAAATGTGGACAAGCCAGCAAGATATGTATCATATCGTATCTTGCCTCATAGGGCTCTTTTCTGTTGAGATCTGTGTCATCATTTGTCGCACTCAATTTTAAATTTTGCACTTACTTTCACGTTATAAATTGAAGTCTTTATCAATTAATAGTATATAAATACTCATTTTATCTCTATTTATATATTATAATATGTTATTAATTTAATTAAATAATTAAATTTTAAATTAAAAATAATTAAAATTTTACCATCATAATTTTAAAAAATTAACAAAATTCAATTTCATATTATTTTAAATCAATAACATATTCAATTAAAATTAGAGTCAAATTGTTTCAAAAAGTCAATTGTGAAATAAAGAGAGTAATTTTTAATTTTTTTAATTGATTGATTAAAATAATTAAACTACATATTATTTTAAAAATGTGAATATTAGCTAGTTAAAAAATGCCTTTAATATTTAAAAAGTAATTTTTCATTCTGAGGCGTATATTTTTTTATGTTTAATTTAATTTAATTTATTTTTATTTTTAAAAATCAATACCAAAAAACATACGCTTTAATGTCTCATAAGCTTATGTCTCGTCTCACAAAAAGTAAAAGTCTCATCCAAGGTCTTTCCCTCTAAAAACATTAATTATAAGTATAAAGTTGACTGAAGTTCAAAACTCTAAAACGGTTTATAAGACATTGTTTGTTAAAGATTATAAAACGATTTATGTTTGCAATAAAAAAATTATGTCAAATATTTTTAAATAAATAATTTTAAAAAAAATTCAAAACCTAATTTTTATATAAATACCACTGACTGAAACAAGATTTAACTTTAAAAAAGTCAAAATGAACATACACAACTTTTAGTCTGATTAATTAACCGTTATCAATGGTAAATAGTAAATACTTTTATTTTTCTTGTAAAAAGAAAGAAAAATAATAAGTGGTAGTAAAAAAAACAGAAATTTCGAATTGGCATAAATTTTAAATTTTGATAACTTTATGCACAAGAAATCAAAATTAATTTCATCAATGACATCATTATAAATTAATAAAAATAATATGGATTGATTTGGTCTTCTTTTAGAAGGTAAAATTAACTGTCATAATATTTAAGAAATAACAAATAGAAAAAATATAGAAAAAAAAAATGACTCAATGGTTGAAAGAGGTAGTTTAATTTGTACAATAACACTTAAAAGAGACATTTAGCTCTGCCCTTAAAACGACTTCATAAACTTTTTTTTTAAAAAAAACGTTTGATCTAACTTCTATAAAAGACTATAACGAAATTTACACTTTTCACTTTAAAAGCTGTCTGAATATGTTTCCAACCCTATTTATCAAGAAAAGGTGATTATAAATAATTTACTTCAAAATTCTGTATATTGTTTCAGTAAACTTTCAATATAAACCTGATTTAAACTAGATTTAATACCAACCCAAACATCACTTTCGTAGAATATTTTTTTAATTATTTAAATCATAAAAAATGAAGTAAGAACATATTGAAGTAAAAAAGAGTCGAGGACTAACATGGCACGCACATTAGAGGACCTCTTGGACGTTTATTGATTCATGTAGGTACTAAATTATCAAAATCTACAAACATTTAGGATTCGTTTGATTTACAAACAAAATTATAATGAAATAAAATTAAAGTGGTGTTATCATAATTTTATATTTGATTCATAAAATTTTTAAAGTGAAATAACAAATGTAAAAGCTAAAAATACCCTTACGCTTGATTCTTATATTAAACAAAAAACAGCTCTCTCTCCTGATTCTTCACTTTCCTTTTCTTCCTCTAACTAAGAAAATTGAAGAAAAAAATAAAAAATTGAACAACACTATTTCTTCTTCTTCTTCTTCTCATTCTTTTTCTTCTTTATCAGATTTGTTTTTTTTTTCTCTTATTCTTCTTCCTTTTCTGTTTGTTTTGTGAGAAAATGCATATTTTTTGTCTATTTATTACGTTTTTTTTTTTTACTTTGATGTTCTTAAATTCTTCTTCTTCTTTAGCAGATATGCTTTTTTTTTTCTCTTCTTCTTTCTGTTTGTTTCGCGAGAAAATATAGATTTGTTTTTCCTTGTTTTTTATTAAGTCTTTTTTATCTTGATGCTTTTAAATTCTCCTTATTCTCTTTTTCTTCTTCTTCTGCAAATATCTTTTTTTCTATTCTTTTTCTGTTTGTTTCCTGAGAAAACAAAACTGTTTTTTTAATACTTTTTTTTCCTTGATGCTCTTAAATTATTCTTCTTCATCTTCTTCTTTTACTTGTGCATATCTGCTTTTCTCTCTTTTTCTTCTTTTTTCTGTTTGTTTGCTAGGAAAATGTGTGTGTATATATATATTTGTTTTTTTATTACATTTTTCTCTTGGGTTGTTGTTGATTAACCAAATTTTGCATATCATCATTTTACTTGTGTTAGAATTATGTGATAATTAGGATGAATTATTGTTATTATTTTTTTCGATGAAAAATTGTTGTTAGATTTGTTGATGAAATTAAAGTTTGTTGAGAAAGAGAAGGGGAAGAAGAAGAATCATGATCTGGCAGGGGAAGAAGAAGCATGATATGGAGAAATGGGTCTACAAATAGGGGTAAAACAGGAAGATAAAAAAATTAATCCCACAAAAGTGAGATTGTTTCTGTCCCATAAGGATGGATGAGACAAAATTTATGAGATTAGAATTAATGTTGCCACACCTTAGTCCCAGATGAATAATCAATTCTTCCAAACAAACATGAAATTAACTAATCATATGAGATTAAAATAGTCGATCTTACTTTATTTTTTGAACCAAACTGCATCTTAGAGTTCGAAGTTGAGATCTCTGAGAGAAATATCAAATGCAAAAGTCATATCTAACTGTTACGAAAAATATGAATTTACCAAAGTTTTTAGAAAAAGTTCAACAATTTCAACATCGCATTTGAAATGAGTTTATAACCCTATTTATATAGAGATTAAGTTGATTAGGAAGATGTTTAACTAAGTGATTTTGGATCATCGAATGATAATCCGACATTTGAGATTGGACCAAAGATTTGGTGCAACATTGCAAAAATTACATTTTTCTGTTGGCCCTAATAATTTTAATTTTATCATTAATTATGATACGACCTTTTGTCTCCCAAAAAATTATTCTGAAGATTCATCACCGTTTGCACGTGCGACACAAATATGCTGAATTTATGAGTAATTTTGTCTTTTATAGTATTATGTTAATTATTCTGAATGGGAACTATTATCATTTTTATAAAAATTGAGATAAAATTGTAATTATGATCAAATTTAAAGGGTGTAATCACAATTTACTACTCATATTTTTTTTAATACGTCAATAATTGTAATAATTTATTTGTTTATAAGATGGAATCATGAAGCATGAATACAGTGGACATCCATTATCTAAGGTCCCCACATCTAGCGTCATGCACGTACATTCTTGTTTGACATATGACAAAATAGAAAAGAGGAAAGGAAGCCCCTTTCCCTTTTCCTTTTTCATCCAATAGGTAACCATTTTACCATAGCCAATCTCTCCCTCCATATCTTTCGACCTCTCATCCACTTACTTTTTTGTCATTGTCATTTGTGACTCGGATTTGCATTATCTATAATTGAAATCACGATTAAGTTTATAATAAAATTAAAATTTATAATAATAAATTTAAATTTAAATTATATTTATTTATAAATTTGATTTAAATTTAATTTTTGAAAAAATTCAAATTCTTTTCACTGGTCAAGACTCGAGAAAATTCTTGGTTGGTATGTTTTAAACTCGTTAAGAATTTTATTGATAATTTTGAAGAGCTTTATTAATAATGTATATATTTAAATTTAAAAAATAATATAACTAATAATTTTTTTAAAGTTATCAATGGAGTTTTCAACTGATCTAAATCATAAGTTATAGACTAGAACCGGTAAAGTATTTCAATCTCAAGAGTTGCCCTTGCTGACTTGACACTAAGGATGGACTCGAGCCTGAATACTAAGGTCAAGTTCGAGCTCGAATTCGAATCGAGCTCGAAAATTAGGCTCGAATTCGATAAATTTATGAAGGTTCAAACTCAATAACAATCGAGTCTATTCGAGCTCGAGCTCAAGCCTGATCCTTAAATAACCCATTCGAACTCGAGTTTGAGCTCGAACTATAATTTTAATAAATAAAAATATTAAATAAATATTAATTCAAGCTTAAACTCGATAATATCTTATTGAACTGTTTAAAAACCATTCGAACCGAATCTTAAAATATTCAAATTCGACTTAATAAACTATTCAAGCTTAAATTTTAAACTTCAATTTGAGTTTAAACTTAAAATCAATCAAATTGAGCTTTAACCAAATTAAAACTCGAATAACTCAATAAAAGATTCTAGATACTTGACACCCATTTGCTATCTCTCTCTAGACTTTTTTTTTTAAAATAAATCTAAAGCCGGTGCTTATCCCACTTGTACGTATTAGACATAAAGACCCTTTATTTTCACTTTAAAATAACAACCGTCCAGAAGTACACCCGTGAAAAGCACTTCTCTCTCTAGAAACGCTACAGACACTCTCTCTATCTCTCTCTATCCACTGACTTTGCTGATATATAAAATTTGTCAGCTTTCGGAATTTTCAAACTCTCTCTTAACTTGAACAGCCGTTTCGATTCTTCGAAAGAGAAGATAATCGTTTTAGATTAAAACCCGGAATTTAATTCCCAACGTAGTATTACTTCGGGCTAGGAAATTACTGCCAAATTTTCTTGGAGATTCTTGCACGACTGGGAATTTCCTTTCCGGGTTTTTGTTGTTTTTTTGGGTTTGAAAAAGACTGAAGGGGTCTTTCACTTTGAAGGAAAAGTATCAAGATCAGTCAAGATTATCACCAGTCATCGCTGGTTTTTTGAAAGATTCGGTATTGTGAAGATGTGAAGAGTGTTGTCAGTGGTGGTTCTTTTTCATTTTGACCGTTTGATGATTTCGAGGGTTTTATGACGTGTTGTTCAATTGGGTTTGATTAGGGTTTTTTGTTGGGTGAGCAATTAAAAAGTAAGTTCTTTGTTCTTCTTTTTCCCCTTACTTTTCAAGCTCTATCATTCCTTTGTTTTTCTTGTTTGTTTTTTATAAGTGTTTTTCTTGTTTGTTACTCTCTTTTAGACGCCTTTGTTTTTTTTTTTTTCATTTTCATTTCGTTTGTTGACATACTAGTTTCATTAGAGTCTTGAATTACTGATGATGTTAATGGGAGTTGAAATTTTTATGGTAATCGGGTGTTTCTTTGACATTGAGCTAGGGTTTGAACTCAAATTACTGAGAAATTGAAGGGCAGTACTGTTCAAAGAGGGAGTGGATAGCATTTGGGTCTATTTTTGAAATTTAAACTGGCAATGATTAGTAAGATTTAGTCTGTGTGTGTTCTACTTGCTTCACTTTCAATATTAAATGTTAGATAATCTTAAAACGTGCTCTGGTGAAGAAATGATGATGTTGACTGATATTTTTGGTTAAATAGTATGTATTAATTTTATGAATAAAGCAGCTTATTTCTCACGATCCTCAGAGGCTTTGTTATGGATTGTTATTTTGGAAAAATTTTTATCGTTGCAATTAATTAGCTGTTTTCTGTGTGCAACTATGCTTATTTTGTATGACTACAATTGCATGAAAGTTTCTTGATTGAAGTGGACAGTCCTAGATTGATACTATGATGTCAATACGTGGGATTATTATGGCAAGATGGCTGCTTTTCTTCCAAAACTACTATTTCATTTGCTGATTTTTCTCAAGCTCCTATACTACTACTAGGGATCAACATCATGTGATGCAATGAGTAAAATGTGCTACTCACCATTCGTGGACTTTATAAAACTTAAATTTGTAAAAGATTTTGCACTTCTTTTATTAGTTCCGAATTTTGGCATTCTTTTCCTCGAACATTGTGAATGGTCTTCATAGGAATTGCCCGTACGTCTATTTACTAACTTCGATGCAAATGGTTCACTGTGATAGTGACTTAGTTGGTACCATTCAATTTCCATGTGGACAGTTTTGGTGGTAACCGGTGGAATTTGTTCTACTTCTTGGTCAATATTAGCTGGATATAGAATAGGGCTTGGCTGGAAAAGACTTATGCATATAGTTTCCTTTTTATATCTAGCGTTATTTGTGCTAGATGCTAATGCTTGAGTTTTCGCGTGTTTCATTGAAGTGTAACTTGATTGAGTAGATGGTTGTCATTTGAATTTGGTGGCAACATTTTTGATGTTTTCATTAAGAAAAAATCTACAAATAGATATGTGTCTCTATTGAATATTGGTTATGAAATGCAGTGGACGACTCTAGCAAACTTAGGCTTACTAATGACCAAAAGCAGCTCAGATTCTCGAAAACTTTCTTGGTTCAAACTTCAAACGCAGTTTCTTTACTAATGATTGTCTCTAGATGACCAACACTTTTGGATGCTAGATAAAGTTCACTTTGCCTGGGTCGACATTCCATTTATTCTTTTGAAATTGTTTCACTGAATCATGGTTGAAAATTGCTTTTGAGAAAGTAGAGTGTAAGACACTGAGACGGTACTACGTTGATAGTTCATATGGTTTGCGAGCTATTCCAACTTTTTTTGTTTCTACTCTGTCCTTCATTTGGCAACTCTGTCTTTCTGCATCCACAGGGTCATTAATTGAGAGGTTAAGAACCTATCATAAGGGAATACCTTCCATAATCTGGGAACTTGGTTCTCATTGTACGTTCCATAAAGGCCTGCTTGATTATCTATTATCTTTTACAGCCAAGCCATCCAAATTTGAGGTCTAAGTGATTGTGAAAAGTTGAAACTGATATTTTCCCCCTTTTCTTGGAGTTTTCAGCGGAGTTAGCAGGTTATGATTTAAATTTCTCCTTTTGGTAACAATTTTATTGGTGGAAGAATGTGGATACTTCGGCATTCTACATTTTGTTTTGATAATTAGGCCTTAAATTTAAAATTAACATGGGAACACCCTGAGGTTTGTAACACCAGCAAACCATGGTCTTAATGCATTTGAAATCACCACAGAGTTGAGAGGTTGTTAAATCTAGTCTTGCTGATAGATTGCCAGATTGGATGAGGAGTTTTAGCAAGTTGTTTGTTTCATGGTTGCAATTTATCATATCTCTCATGATCTTGAGTATTGTAGTTTGCTCTCTGTCAATGTTTGATGTATTGCTAACTTATGGTCCATGTGTTTGTCTCACATTTGCGCTCTTTGTTTCAGAATGAAATTGTTGTTCTAATTGATATCAACTGGTGGATTTCTTAAACTATTTTTTTTACATGATTTTGACAGGTGAATTTCAGATTTATAATTAGAAGTAAAAAGAGCAATATGGTTGCGAAGGGACGCCAAAATACTACAGATTCTCCTAAAGTGGAGGTGGGAGAGATAGACACCAGTGCACCATTTCAATCTGTTAAAGATGCCGTCACCCTTTTTGGTGAAGGTGCTTTTTCTGGGGAAAAACCTGCCATCAAGAAAGCAAAACCTCATTCTGCAGAGGTATTCCTGATTCTAGTTTTTAGCACTTACAAGAGCTTGTGTATAGATGCACTAGCATTGAGGTAGGTGGGAGAGACCTGGTCCCTTACGAGGTGTAATGAACTCAGTAGCATTCTTTTTGGCAGAGGCCAAATCATAGTAAAAGTTCCTTTTAAGTAAATAGAATATGGCTTTTTCTCAAGGCTATTTATTTCACTCTTTAGATGCATGAACTGTTTGTTGGTATTAGTATAACTTCTCACAAAATTGCCTTAGAAGTAATGATTTTCCTAAGAAATTAATTATGATAGTTAAAGCATGGTAGAGCTCTTTCTCCTTCATGATGGATTTCTGTTAAAGGCTGACAGAGTCAATAGCCATCCTTATAGATAACTGTCCAGATAGCATCTGGAAGGTTCTTCTCCTTTAT
This sequence comes from Bretschneidera sinensis, assembly GCA_023935145.1. NCBI lineage: Eukaryota > Viridiplantae > Streptophyta > Magnoliopsida > Brassicales > Akaniaceae > Bretschneidera > Bretschneidera sinensis. The sequence goes on from CM043704.1 coordinate 75,259,364, forward strand.
CTTAAAAAGTTGTGCTCAGTCACGATACTTCTCTAAGATTTTAATTATTATAGTTAAAGTATGTGTAAATGTTTGTTCATTCTGTGTCTTCGCTTTCATCTTCTAAAGATTCTAATAACTAAAATTGCGGACCATGCGTTTCTGTTGGAGGTCTACCCAGATTCATGAATATAAGACGAAAGGATCTAAAGCGTTTCTGATAGTGTTATGTGACATTATCAATTTTGAAGATTCTTTATGTTTTTGTTTCTTTTTCACTTATAAATATGCAAATCTGCAAAATGACTTATTTTCTTTATTTTTTGGTAATACATAATATTTTATACAGTATTTAAGATTTTGTTCAATTTCAAATGCTGATTACAGTTTTTTGTTGTCTAATTGCAGAGAGTATTGGCTAAGGAGACACAGCTTCACCTGGCCCAGAAAGAGTTGAACAAGTTAAAGGAACAGCTAAAGAATGCTGAAACAACTAAGGCCCAAGCACTCGTTGAACTAGAAAATGCTAAAAAAACACTCTACGATCTGACCTACAAGCTTAAAACTGTTAACGAATCCAAGGATTCTGCTATCAAGGCGAGAGAAGCAGCAAAGAATCAGGCAATTCAGATTGAAGAAGCAAATTCCGGAAACCTTCCTGGATCTGATGGTGATAGGAAACAGGACTTAGAAACTGCTAGGGAACAGTACATGACTTTGTTTACTGAACTTGATGCTGCAAAGCAAGAACTCAGGAAAATTCGTCAGGATTGTAATGCGACTTTGGAGGCAAAGATAGCTGCTATTAACCAGGCAGCTGAAGCTGAACTTGTAGCCGAAGTAAACATGGAGAGAGTTAGTGAGATATCAAAGGAAATATCAGCTTTGCAGGAATCAATTGGGCAAGTGAAGCTTGCATCCTTACAAGCCCAGCAAGAGCAAGCAAAAATATTTTCTGAAAAGGATGTTCAGAGGCAGTCGTACAAAGCTACCTTGGAAGAGTCAGCAAAGAAATTGCTTGGATTGAAGAATGAGTTTGATCCTGAACTTTCCAGAAATCTTGAATTGCAGCTGGCTGAAACAGTCAACGAGATTGGCATTCTGCAGAAACAGATGGAAAATGAGAAGGCTTCAGATCTGAATTCTGTGAAAACTGTAACCTCAGAGCTGGATGATGCTAAGGAGTCACTGCAGAAAGTAGCAGAAGAGGAAAGCTCCTTATGCAGCTTGGTGGAATCTCTCAAGCTGGAGCTTGAAAATGTGAAGAAAGATCATTCCGAACTGAAGGAGAAGGAAGTGGAAACAGAATCTATTGCTGGAAATTTGCATGTCAAGCTCCGGAAAGGTAAGTCCGAGCTTGAAGCGTGCCTTGCAGAGGAATCCAAAGCTAGAGGTGCTTCTGAAGAAATGATCTTGACCCTCGGCCAGCTATCGTTTGAAACAGAAGATGCACGGCGAGAAGCGGAAGAGATGAAAAACAAAGCTGAGGAGTTGAAGAGGGAAGCTGAAGCCACCAAAATTGCACTTGAAGAAGCAGAGAAGAAGTTGAGAGTTGCTCTGGAAGAAGCTGAAGAAGCAAAGGCTGCTGAGGCTAGGGCCCTTGATCAGATTAAGACCTTGGCTGAGAGAACTAATGCCGCACGTGCCTCAACTTCCGAGTCCGGTGCGCAGATCACAATCTCAAGGGAAGAATTCAAGTCTTTGAGCCGGAAAGTTGAGGAGTCCAATACATTAGCAGAAATGAAAGTGGCTGCTGCCATGGCTCAGGTGGAAGCTGTTAAGGCTAGTGAAAATGAGGCCGTCAAGAAGTTAGAAGCAAATCAGAAGGAGATCGATGATATGAAGGCTGCAACCCTGGAGGCTTTAAAGAGGGCAGAGATGGCTGAGGCAGCCAAGAGGGCAGTGGAGGGAGAGCTTCGAAGATGGCGTGAGCGAGAGCAAAAGAAGGCAGCTGAAACTGCATCTCGAATTCTGGCCGAAACAGAGATGTCTACAGAATCATCCCCCCACCACTATCGGATTCAGAAGCAGAACCCACCGGAGAAAATTATTGAGACCCGGAAGCTGGAAAAGGAGAAAACCTCTGTTTCGAAGAAGGTGCTTTTACCTAATATCAGTGGTATCTTTTATCGAAAGAAAAACCAAGTTGAAGGTGGATCTCCTTCTTACCTGCCTGGTGAAAAGCCTGTTTGACATTTGTGTTTGCCTGATTATTGTACAATCATGAATGGTAAAGAGAAGAACGTGTGGTTGTGTGTACATCTGAGACCAGTGGAATCAAGTTTCTATTCTTGTCTTGTTTGGGGAGAGGATGAAAATCAAAATGTGAGCTTGGAAGCAAGTTTAGAGAACTCTGATTTTGTATATGGAACAAGTTACCAGGTTATTGTTTGTTGATTTGTAGTAGAAATGTGATATTTCTCTGCTTTTGTTCCACGTATCCACCATTGTCTACAAAGTTGATCAACATATCCCCATCTTGATCAGAACTGGTGCTATCAAATAAAAAATATAATAACTTGATGGCCCATCAATACACCTTTGACCACACAAAAACTTTAGGAGGGATGTTTGTTTTGGGTTTTCAAAAACTAAAAAACTGTTTCTAAAATTTAAAATCATGTTTGGGTAACTATTTTAAGAAATAGTTTTTTAAAGACAGTTTTCTAAAACTCTATTAAAAAAAACTCTTTTCAAACACCATTTTTTGAAAGCCTATTTTTTATGTTTTCAAGACTAATTTTCAAAAAACACCCACAGATTTCCTTCTTTCTTCTTTGTTCTCTTCTCTCACTCACCGCGCACCTTGTATTTTTCTCCAAAACTGTTTCTCCCCATTTCCCTCTCTCTGCAACTCCTTCGTCCTTCTTTCCTTATTTCTTTTCTTTTTCTTTCTTTCTCCGTCTTTATCTGAATCGGCTCTCTCTTCATCTTCCTCATAACTCGCGACAGTGACAGAGTTCCAAGATAAACCTAAACCCGAACAAGATAAATTCACTTCATTTTCTTTTGAAATCTCCCTAACTTTTCTCTTTGTGCTCACTTTTATCATTTTTCTGGTTCGTGTTTGTAGATTTCTTCACAGTACCTATTTGAAGAAGTCTCGATCTGCGACCTAAAAGGTGAAATCAATGTCTCTGATGTGCTTTCTTTTCAATCAGTTTGTTTATAAATGAATCCCTTGATCGATCTGCTACCCTATTATTCTTTGATTTTGATTTTGCTTTTTGGTAAAAATAATGCATGTTTATTTATTTACTTATTTTGGGTACAAGGATTATTTCAATTAATGAGAAAATTTTCTCTCTTTCTAGATTTAATTAGAGTTAACTTGGGCAAATGAAACATATTCTGGGTGTATGATACCTATATATGTGAAAAGAGGCTTCATTATTTGATAGAGAAACAGTCCATAAGAGGAGAGAAGTTGAGAAAGATAAGATCATTTTTTATAAATATTAGCAAACGATAACAGATCTTAACTATCTAAACCATTTCAATATCAGATATACACACATGTCAGTTCTCATGGTTTTTTCTTATATTGTTATGTTCTGATTTTTTATGCATTTAGATGGAAAATGAATTTGATTTGTAAATTTTTTGGCCCTATTATGAAGTTGAGTAGATTAAGGGCTGGGTAGATTGATCTTTGAGTTGTTACGGAATTGCGCTGTAATCATTTGTCTTCAGTGGGAAGCAGGATATAACCATGTCAATAGAATTAATAGAGCTATCAGCAAAGCTTACCTTCTACTGGTTTCAAAGCTAAAAGATAAATATCCACACGTAATATTTAAGGTTGGAAAAACAAAATATCCAGTGATTTAAAGCATTTAAATAAATAGCTATGGGAGGAAAATAAAGCAAATGGTTCAAAACTGGAAACCTTTTTTTATGAAAAACTGACAACATTTTAAATCAAGCAGATATATGAAATGAAAAGTTCAAAATTTCTGAACATTTTAGAGAACCACACAACTATACTTATATGCAGTAATTTACTTCTTTATTAGTGTGTTAACCCATCTGATTTCCTTTCTTTTAACAACCAAGGAGCAAATATTTCCATAAATTAAAATTCTCAAAATATTGTGGATCTAATAACTTCTGGTTTCATAGGTATCTCCTATCAAGTAATCATGGAAGAATAAATGGAGAACTGAATCTTGATCAAGTTTAGCAACACAGATGTGAAACACAATAGAAACACGAACACAGAGATAGGCTGCAGCCTAGTACTGTTCTTTCTTTTGTCTTCATTGTTATTTTGCAAGAAAGCACACTCCCATTTCACAAATCAGCAAGCAACATACTTCAACAACCCAAAAACTTCTTTCATTTTAAAAGAAATGGAGCCATATCTTGAAATGTTATTGGTGATTGTTTTGTTTTTCTTCTCTTCTTTTGCTTTTATATTGTTGGAATATGAATGATTAGAATCGTGTATACATGTCTAATTAGATTTGAATGATTAGAATTGTGTATACAAGTCTAATTAGATTTGGAAAATCATTGAAAACAGAGGAGGTGCTGTCAAATTTTTTTTTTTATAAAATAGAATTAAACTTCAATCTATTTAGATTTGTGGAATATAAACTATACTACATGATAACCATAATGTGACTTGTTTTTCCGTTTAAGTTAAGAAATGGACAATTCAGTAAACAATAATTGTGGTAGCTAATCTAATTCATCATGTTCGTCCACTGAAGATGAGTATGAAATGCTCTCATTGTTAATGTTTACTACGTTTGCCGAATATGATGAAAAATTTATGAATAAATTACCTATGTGAACATCACGACTCAGTGGACATGAATATATAACCAAATTGTCAAATGGTCGTTCAGAGGTAGTTTATGAATTGTCTCAAATGAACAAGGAAACATTTATTCACTTATGTAACACATTGAAGCAATATAATTATATAGAAGACTCTAGGGGTGTCACAGTAGAGGAGAAGATGTCCATTTTCTTGTTTATGGTGGGATACAATGTGGGGCACAAAGTTGTAGCTGATTGATTTCAACATTCATTAGAAAAAATTAATCAATATTTTAAGATAGTGATGAGAGCATTGAACAAGTTTGCTAAGCACATCATTTGTCCATCGAATGACCACGTGGTACTTCCACAATTAGACATGATTGAAGATTTTACCCATATTTTAAGGTAATGTATCTTATGGTTGATTGTTAATTTATTAGTTTAGCTTTGTACATACAATACATAATACCAAACTTATTCTAATCGTATGCAATTTAATGGATGCAAAAATGTATTGAAGCAATTGATGGAACACACATCAGTGCATGGGCGCCATCAGAAAAAAGCTACTAGTTATAGAGGTAGAAAATTGGTTGTGACACAAAATGTGATGTGTGCATGTTCGTTCGACATGAAATTCACATACGTGTATAATGGATGGGAATGTACGGTTAACGATTCACGAGTCTTTTTGGACGCCCTAACTCGATCGGATGCTCAATTTCCTTGGCCTATTATTGGTAAATCTATTTTAGTACTAAGTTGATATTATATACTAATTGATTAATATGTACTAAAAGAATTTGTATGACTTATAGGTGAGTATTATTTGGTGGATTCCGTTATCCATGTACAGTCTTGTTTCTTCCACTGTTTAGAGGTGAATGGTATCACTTAAATGAATATCAAGGTAGAACACGTCAACCAATGGGTTATAGAGAACTATTTAACTATAAACACTCATCTCTACGTAATGTTATAGAACGTTGCTTTGGGGTCTAAAAGGTGCGCTTTCCAATATTAAAAATGATGTCTAGATTCAAGCCCGCTAAACAACCTCTTATAGTTGTTGCTTGTTGTGTCGTACATAATTTTGTACGCAAGTGTTCTCAAAGTAATCAATTGTTTAATGAATGGGAAATAGAGGGTCATGAAGTAGAAAGTGAAGGGGGGTCGAGCACATTTATAAATAATCATGTAGTTGATTTGTAAGATGTGTATACAGCAGCTATGGCTGCATATCGTGAGCTTATTGCGAATCAGATGTAGGCAGACCGTTTTGGTATTTGATTGTATATCTGGTAATAATGTTATGATTTGTCAGTAAAAGTTAGTTAATTTAATGTTTTATTTGTGTTTAATTTAGTTTTTTTAATTACTGAATTATTTTTGTTAGTCTTAGGAATATATTTCACATATTGATATGTTATTTGACTTATAGGGTGTGAGGATGGCAAACCAACCAAATTGGACAGTTGAAGTAAAACGAGCATAAGAAGAAATTGGATAGTTGAGGCAAACCCTTTTACAAGAAGAATTTTAGGTCGTTCATTCCATTTTATCAAATTCTCATAGTTGTATTTGATCCATAATTATTGTATCTTAAAGTTGTCCTCAACTATCTTATTTTAAACAAGAAAACTATGTCGTGTTTTAGATATTAAACCATTTTCTAAGAAGGATGATGGGTTGGTTGTTCAAATTTTATCAAATTGTAAAAGTTGTGTTGTATTTCTTATTTTAATTTTTTAGAATTTATTTAACAAACAAACATATGTGATATGACGAGGGGGAAAAGTTTGGTTATGTTTGATCTATGGTATATAAAAAATACTAATTTAAAAAAAATAATATTAATTATTTTCAAGTATTTGGTATGTGCTAAAAAATGTATTTAGTAAATATTAGAAATAAAATTAATATAGATTTCAAATTTAAAATCAAAATTGAAACTGAGAACAATTATAAGAAGGTGTATCCAAACATTTTTTTTTTATTTTCAAAACAGTTTTCAAAATAAGATTCTTCAAACAATATTTCACTATTTTCTGTTTTGGAAACATTTTTCGAGTTACAGTTATCCAAACATGTTTTCTTCAAAAAAACATCATAAAATTGTTTTCAGTTTTCATTTTCAAAAAGAATTTTTAAAAACTGAAAATAAAAAACTGTTACGCAAACATGCCCTTAATGTAAGAACACACATGATTTTTCACTTGGCTCAAAACCTAACCCTCCACCTCAATTGTCTCAGATTTCCTGCTCCTACCACATCCATTTTTTGCTTTAGTTGGTTGTTTTTGGTGATTTGGTTAAGACAATTTTATCATAGCAAGTTAGCACAAGATTGTAAAGGAGCGCCACATTAGAACCAAAAGGCAAATTAACCTGGGCATGGCCCATATCGGTTCCGATTTATTTTTTCTTTCTTGTTTTTTTTTTGGAATTTTGTGATTTTCTCTTTTTATGGGTATGAATTTTTAGATTGTGAAGTTCAGGGAATTTGGGTATTTGTGTTTCAATTCGATGAGTACTAGAATGTGTTTGTTGGACTGTTTAACGATTTTGGTGATTTTCGTTATTGATATTATAATTTGATTAAGTGGTTATTATGTTTAGATAAATGTCACAAAATCTGACTCGACTCAAATAATCAATCAAACTTAAAAATATATTAAAATAACACGATTTGAACATCATTTGACAAGTGAACGTGAATGAATTAAAACCTGAGAGGATCCACACTCGAACCCAACTCGAAACTTGTGAAGATCCAAATATGAAACGAATTAACTTGATTTTTTTTTATAAAAAAAAATTGCTTGTTAAATTGATAATGGTCATATAAAAGATATTATGTGAAATTAAATGAATCAAATAGAGAATAAAGAGAGTAACAATAATCTTTTATAGTAAATACACACTCCTTTAAAGAGGAGGTCATAAGTTAGAATCTCACTCTTAATTATAAAAAAAATAACTTTTCGTAATTTTATTGTTTTACTAATTATGTTATAATTACAAATTACAAATATGTATGTGTATCATATACAATGTTTTTATTTTTTCTATTTTCATTAAATATTTCCAAATGTTATATTGTATATGGTTATAAAAGAAGCATCTTGACAAGAAGGTATAAAAGTATACTGACAAGTTTAAGCTCTTTCTTTCATTTATGGTTTTAAGCGTTTTACTCTTGAATAATTTTTTTTATATGAACATTATATGCCAATATTTAATAATCATATGCATCCAAGACCATATCATTTTCCATGTTCCTTACATTGTTAATAAATGACATAATATAATAATATCAAAAAATTAATTTTACATATTTATCATTTTATAACTCATTGAGAAATATAACGCATAGTAATATCAAGCTAACATAACGGATCAACTCAAATCTAAATAAGAAAAAAAAATAACATTGTCATAAATCAAAAAAGAAAATGTGAGACAATTCGATGGGTCAATTCAAGTTCACTCAAAACTCGAGATGACTCGATACGAAATGTCTCGTGACTCGAATGATCTTATACCAAAAAATATTTGAACCCAAACGACTCATGAATCAGATGATCAGAAATACAAACGATCTAAATCCTAAACAACCCAAACCTGACCTCCAAATGATTTATAGAGTTTATTGGAAACCTTGTTTAATGCATTCAACCATCTCAAAGTAAGAAAATAAGAATTATATTGATGAATGGGATAACATGAACATTTGATACGAAATTTATAGTTCATATACCTAAGTGATAAACGTCCATAGTTTAAAGATGACCGGTGCAATTTACCCTATTATAATTAATAAAAAAAAAATTCTCAACCCGCAACAATGCACAAATTCAACGTTAGCTATACATTACACTTGATAGCCAAACAAGGCTTTCTATCGTGTAACGCTTTCCCATCCCATTAACATAAAATTCATTTGAAAATGAGCTCTAAAGCTTTTGAACTTCTCACTTATTTACATAATTATGATCACATGTAGTAAAAGCATAATATAGCATAAAAGAAAGTTAAATGACTAAAAAATATATACATAAAATGAGGGTTTATTGCATCATAGATCTCTAAAATATTGTTGACCCTCACCTATATTTTAATGATGACAAAACACAATTGTTATTATACTAACAGTGCAATCTAAGTGTTTTAAGCAACAAAGAGCAATCAACCAAGGATTAAGGTGCAAGAATTCAACCTAAATCAAATCAAGTGAAGACAGAAGAACTAGTATAGGTCTATGGTATTAAAACAAGTTGTAGTCTCACTTGTTCAGGTAATTAGCTTGTCCAATGGCTCGTTTTGAAAAACTATTTTAACATAACCTTTTAAACAAATGTTTTTAAAGTTAAAATCCATTCAACACTTGAAAACTGGGTTGGCAACCCAGTCGACTGGATACTTATACCAGTCTTCTGGTATAAAGGTCAGTATGTTCCCAGTCGACTGGATGCTTCATACCAGTCGACTGGTGTTTTGGTCAGAGACTTCTCAGTCGACTGGTAAGAACTACCCAGTCGACTGGTAATCTGGGCAAAAGTTTCGGTCGACTGATAAGTCATACCCAGTCGACTGGTACCCTTAACAGCCTTAAAAATGTGATTTTTAAAGAGGACTCAATCGACTAGTACTAAGACTCAGTCGACTGGTAGTTCAAAAAATATGACTGTTGGGATGCGAGATTTCAGCAAAAATTGTACCTAAAGGGACAAAATCAGTTACAAACGGGCATATTACCTCAAGACTATATAAACTCACCCTATTAAGCATTTATAGAGAGAGCTTGACACATTCAAACAAGTTTTTATTCATTGATACTCAAAAAGCTTTTAAATATTCATATTGAGCAATTCTTCAAGCTTTACCTAGAAAGAGAGATATTATTCAGTTGTATAAGCTTCCATAGTTGTCTCTCTACCATTTACTTTACAGCACTTATTGTAAAGGGGATTACTTACGAGAGGAAGGGGATTGCTTCCAAAAGGAAGGGGATTGTAAGGTTTGTGCAACACCCGTGAAGTTGCACGACTAAGTTTCTTAGTGGAGTACTTCAAGGAGGTTCCTTGAAGAGAGTAGACGTAGGGTCGGAACAATTCCGATATTGCCGAACCACTATAAACTGTGTTTGCATCCTCTATCCCTTAAACTCTTTATTTAAAGCACATATTACTTGTTTATATGCTTGTTGTGTTATTTATTTTATAAACTTGGGTTTAATCCGCAAAAATTTTTTAAAACCCAATTCACCCCCCTTCTTGGGTTGAAACCTCATTCTACAACTGGTATCAGAGCAAGGTGCTCTTTTTTTTAGGCTTAACATCCTAGAGTTGATCCTATGGCAACTATATTTTTAGAAGGAAGAGATCCTTCTAGTCCTCCTCTTCTCCATGGAACAAATTTCACCCATTAGAAAGCTCAAATGAAGATTTTTATTCAAGCTCATGATTATTATGCTTGGTATTTCATTCTTGAAAATGAAAATGATTTTGATGCAAATGATTGTAAATTCATTCAACTAAATGCTAAGGTTATGAACATGTTTAATAGTTCTCTTTATCAAAACGAAGTTGATCAAATTTCCCCATGTAAGACTGCAAAAGAAATTTAGGATTTATTGGAGGTCATACATGGAGAAAATGAGCAAGAAAAGAATTTCAAATTAAAAAACTTTGTTCATGACTTAGAGCATTTTAAAATGAATGAAAATGAATCAATTTTTGATTCGCAAACTCGTTTTACGATACTTATTAAAACTTTATCTTTCATGGGTAAAATTTATTTTAACCTTTAACTTGTGAGAATATTTCTTAGGTCTTTGTCAAATCAATGGAAAATTATTTTGACAAAGCATTCTACAAGTGAAAGTTTAGAAGAGCTTGTAGAATCCCTCAAGAAGCATGAAAGCTACTTGGATTACAAAATTGATGGTTCCACCACATCCTTACCTCTTATGGAAATTGAAGATGTTAATCGTGATGGTGATGACGAAGAAGAAGACTCCTCGAATAAAAAGATTAGATACGAGGAAATTGCCAACCTATGTCTTATGGCAATCGACGACGAAAATGAGGTATCAACTTCTTCCTCTTCAAAAAATAACATTGTTAGTAGTAGTGAAGAATTGATAGAAGTCATAAATGAAATGTATGAAGAATTGAAGAAATTCGATTATAGGAACACCATTCTTAAAAAAGAGGTGTCATCTCTTTCTAAAGAGATGGTAGGTCTAAAAGAAGAAAAAGATAAACAATCTTCAATGCTTTTTGATTCTTCTCAAGATTTCCTAAAAGATGAAAATGAAAACTTAAAGAATAAGATATTAGAATTGAATGGCACAATATCTAGACTCATGCTTGGAAAAGAAAAGCTTGATGGAGTGCTTTCTTGACAAAGGCTAAGTAGAGGAAAATCCGGGTTAGGATACTTTCTATTAGGCAAGCAAAAATCAAATGAGAACTTATTCATAAAAGCCTCTTGTGTGAATGAAGCCTCTACTTCAAAGACCACTAGCAAGCTCAAAAGCATTCCCTCAATAAATGCTAGTAGGTCTAGAAATACTAATTCTAATGTATATACAAGAATTAAGCATCCTAGAAATACTCATGCTTATATGTATGCTCATTCAAGAAATGCTTATACACATCCTAGGAATAACCATTATGTGCATCCTAGAAACAATATGTATAATCAAAACTTGCACAGTGCACATGCATATCCTAGGAATTACCATCATGGTTATCCTAGAAATAATATGCATACTCATAACAATGCAAGCATGTATCCTAGAAATCATCATCATACATTTTCTAGAAATGGCATACATATTCTTATTCCTCACAATAGAAACATATATCCTAAGAACTCCTATCCTAAGAATTATAGACATGCATAACTAAGAAATCCTAGAAATTTCAATAACTATTATCCTAGGATTGTGCATCATCAACATGTCTATAGAACACCATATGTTGTTAAGAAAGTATGGGTCCCAAAAAAAATCGTATTTTCTAGGACTAACCCCAAAGGACTTAAGAAATTTTGGGTACCTAAAAGTGCAATCATGTATCCTTGTGTGATGTAGATATGTCTTCACACCAAAGAGAAAGGTAATTGTTGCTACCTTGATAGTGGATGCTCAAAGTACATGACTGATGAGGAGATATTCTTAGTATATTCAACCTCTAGCAAGGCTTATAGAGTCTTCAACAAGAGAACTCTAGTGGTAAAAGAATCCATACATGTAACTCTTGATGATTCTAACCCAATTAGTAGTAGAGAAGTTTCTTTCAATGATGATGTAGATTTTATTCCAAGAATAGAAACACTTACTCCCATTGTTGACCCAAAGGAGATTCCACCTCAAATAAATGAAGAGATGGAAACTCTCAAATTGGACCAACCATCTACAAGCCAACAAGAGGATAGTCTTCCCAAAGATTAGAGGTATGTAAATTATCACCCGATTGATCAAGTAATTGATGATCTTTCACAAGGGGTAAGAACTCGTTCCTCTATTAGAAATATTTGTAATTATGTAGCTTATTTGTCTTAAATTGAACCTAAGACATTTATTGAAGCTCAAAAGGATAATGATTGGATAATTGCAATGCAAGAAGAAATAAATCAATTTGAAAGAAACAATGTTTGGAATTTAGTTCCAAGACCTAAGAATCATTCAATAATTGGAACTAAATGAGTATATAGAAATAAGATGGATGAAAATAGAATAGTAACTAGAAACAAGGCCAGACTAGTTGCTAAAGGATATAATTAAGAAGAAGGAATAGACTTTGATGAGACCTATGCTCCCGTAGCTAGATTAGAAGCTATTCGAATGTTATTAGCCTTTGTATGCTTTAATAAGTTCAAGTTATTTCAAATGGATGTAAAAAGTGCTTTTTCAAATGGTTTTATAGAAGAAGAGGTTTATGTTGAGCAACCTCTTGGATTTGAGAATCCTAGTCTTCCAAATCATGTCTACAAGCTTTCTAAAGCCCTATATGGGTTGAAGCAAGCTCCAATGGCATGGTATGAAAGACTAAGTAAATTTTTGATTAGCAATAACTTTGTAAGAGGTAAGATAGACACAATCTTATTTATAAAAACTCACAAAAATGACATTTTACTAGTTCAAATACATGTTGATGATATAATATTTGGTGCTACTAATAAATCTGTGTCAAGAGTTTGCAAAATTCATGCAAGGTGAGTTTGAAATGAGAATGATGGGAGAACTTACCTACTTTCTTGGACTTCAAATCAAACAACTAAAAGGAGGCATCTTCATCAATCAATCAAAGTACACTAAGGACCTACTAAAGAGGTTCGGAATGGAAAACTCAAAGCCACTTGGAACTCCTATGAGAACAACTACAAAACTTGACCTTGATGAAAGAGGTAAGTGTGTAGACACTAAAAATTATAGAAGCATGATAGGAGCATTACTTTATTTGACTGCAAGTAGACCTGATATAATGTTCATAGTATGCATGTGTGCTAGATTTTAGGCTAATCCTAAGGAATCACATGTAGTTGTAGTAAAAAGAATCCTTAGATATCTACAAGGAACTCAAACTATAGGATTATGGTACTCTAGAGATTCATCTTTTGAGCTTGTAAGAGATTCAGATGCTGATTTTGCTGGGTGTAGGTTAAATAGAAAGAACACAAGTGGAACATGCCAATTCTTAGGTGCAATGTTAACCTCTTGGTTTTCCAAGAAACAAAATTTCGTTGCACTATTAACCACTGATGCGGAATATGTAGCAACTGGAAGTTGTTGTGGTCAAGTGTTATGGATGAAACAACAACTAGAAGACTATGGTATGAACCTAAAAGGCATCCCGATAAATTGTGACAATATTAGTGCTATCAACTTTACCAAGAATCCTATCCAACACTCTAGAACTAAACATATAGAAATTATACATCATTTCTTAAGAGACCATGCTAAAAAAAGTGACATAAGACTAGAATTCATACCATCAGAAGATCAAATAGTTGACATTCTTACAAAACCACTAAGTGAAGCTAGCTTCTGTAAAATTAGACTATTAATGGGATTGTTAGACTATGATAAACAGAATGTCTAAGTGCTTTATCATTCAACATTATGCATATTTGACATCTAGTGAATGAGTATTAATCATTGTTTAATATTTCTCTCACACAAGATAGCATAGATAAACAAATTTCGTGCTAAGACTCAAAACTGAAAAGTTTCTCAAAGAGTCCAGTTGACTGGTGAGTCTATCCCAGTCGACTAAAAAGTCACTGCCTAATTTTTCAGTTGACTAGTAAGTTAATACCAGTCGACTAGTTCAACTAGACCTTGTTTGGAGCCAAAATTTTGACATTCAGTTATCACCCCAGTCGACTGGTAAGAACTACCCAGTCGACTGACATCTCTCTGCCTATTCTTCCAGTCGACTGGTATGCAAAAATGACCATCTTTACAAAAAGACCCAGTCGACTGGTATCCTAACCCTAGTCGACTGGTATCGCGATTTTATAAATAGGATCTTCATTTTTTTCCAGATTTTTACGCCATTTTCAAAAACCCTAGCTTTCTCTCTCTTCAAAATCTCGCCATTTTGATCCAAAAACCATAAAAACAACACCTAAACACAATGATCTACTCATCCAGAACCTTATTTTTAACTTTCTACGGTTGAAATCTCTCATTTCTATCAAAAACTCCTTTTACCCAAAAACCTATTTTTCCCAAAAATGTCAAATCGAATCCAAGTAAAATACACTACTGGGGGACCAAATGCACCTACAAGGCCAAGGTCCACCAAACCTAAGGATCCGGAGTCACGGGGGAAGAGCGTGGCGGGCTCATCAAGCAAGAAGCCCGGAACAGAGCTTGATGAGCCTCTGTTTACCAACTCAGCGGCAAAAGCGAGGTATAACTCTATAATCCGCCACAAGAAGATCATGACAGGTAAAGTTGTCAACTTCGACTCTATTCGTCATGGTAACTTCGATATCTTACCAAACTTCGAGGTGATACACTTGACCCCACAGGTCAGAGTGCATGAAAAGTATTACCCATTCATTAGTTCTATGCGAACTTGGTGAAACCTAATCCACTGGCTCTGAGATTCAGAACCAGTTTCATGGGTATGGAATTTGAGGTCAATACTGGCCTCCTAGTGAGCATCTTGAGGATCCCTGTGGAAGGGATCCAATGGAGTCTGGATGGATGGTCAGACAATGTCAATGTTGGGGAGGCTTGTCAGATAATTAGGGGCGACCTTAACTATGTGTACAGACCCACTACATTTCACACATGTAGTGATATGCCCCTAGACTCGAAATTGTTCAATCTTATAGTGAGTTTGACCATCCACCCAAGACTAGGGAGTCGGGGGTATCTATCTAAGATAGATACAATATTGATTTAGTGCCTTAAAACTGGGCACCACTTCAATATATACCCCCTGCTGCTCGCCAACATGATTAATGGCGAAGTGAGCGACTCCAGGTGTCTTCCCT
Source organism: Bretschneidera sinensis (assembly GCA_023935145.1). Lineage (NCBI taxonomy): Eukaryota > Viridiplantae > Streptophyta > Magnoliopsida > Brassicales > Akaniaceae > Bretschneidera > Bretschneidera sinensis. The sequence goes on from CM043704.1 coordinate 75,274,634, forward strand.
ACGTGATGTTCATCACGCTTATACTCTAGTGCTTTCGGATGCCTTTCCCTGCCTCCGAGGCTTAAAATATCGAGCCAAAGGACATTATTAACGTCTCATCGCTGAAGAATATGGGATGCACGGTCCGTGATAGCTTCATCTATTCAAAGGCTGGGAAGCACATACGGATTCGGGAGGATGAGAGCAGTGATGATGAGGACAAGGATGCTGCTGCAACTGCTGACATGGATACGGATACCCGAGCACCTCCAATGGGTGACTCGAGTACTGGTCAGGCTGGGTATGGAGATTTACTACAGGCTATCACGAGCCTCCAGCTGATCATGCAGTCCGAATTTCAGACATTGAGCTCCTCCATCAAGCACCTCCGGGATGATTTTGAGCTGCACTGAGAGTGCACAGAGAGTTTCCTAGTCGAGATTCGGGATCTCATTCATGATGGCTCAGACTCTCCCGATTATTGAGTCTCTTTTATGTTTTTCTTTGATGTACTTAGTACTTTCAGTTCTAGGTCTTAGCACGGACATACTTTATTGTATTTCTTACTTATATATGGCTCTACGAAGCCCGTTCGTGTATAGACTTTTTTATATATATGATGATGCTTCATGATTAGACATGTTTCATGCACCTATTTTACTTATTTGTGATGTACTTGCATGTTTTATAACTGCTTATATTCGGATTTATGCCTTAAAACTATTTTTGCTTGTATGAAAACTTCCGGGTCTTCCCGGGAAAGCTTTCTAACTCTGAATGGAGCAAATTTTAGCATACAAGTTTGTTTAAGCATACTCTAGATGACTATAGTTACTAAGTAGCTTATTTTTTAGTTTCTATCCCCTTTTGTTACTGTTGTCAAAATGGGGGAGAAAATATGAGAAAACGAGAAAAACAAAGTAAACAGAAACCAGTGCATAGATTTAGGGGGAGCACTGCTCCAAAGAATATGGTGTATGATTCGTTGATTGGTTGAGTTGGATTTTGATTAGTTGAGTTGCATATATAAACTGTGTTTACTTGTTTACAGAGTGGTTTTACTCGTAAAACAGAGGAAAGTCTGCTCAATTTTTCTCAAAAACCTTACACTTCGTTTTTAAACAGTTTTCTCTTAATTAGTTTTGTCATCATCAAAAAAGGGAGAGATTGTTGACCCTTACCTATATTTTAATGATGATAAAACACAACTATTATTATACTAACAGTGCAATCTAAGTGTTTTAAACAACAAAGAGCAATCAACCAAGGATCAAGGTGCAAGAACTCAACCTAAATCAAATATCAAGTGAAGACGGAAGACGGAAGAACTAGTATAGGTCTATGGTGTTAAAACAAGTTGTAGTCTCACTTGATCAGGTAATTAGCTTGTCCAATGGCTCGTTTTGAAAAACCATTTTAATATAACCTTTTAAACAAATGTTTTTAAAGTTAAAATCCATTCAACACTTGAAAACTGGGTTGTTAAAGCAACCCAATCGACTAGATACTTATACCAGTCTTCTTGTATAAAGGTCAGTATGTTTCTAATCGACTGGATGCTTTATACCAGTCGACTGGTGTTTTGGTCAGAGACTTCCTAGTCGACTGGTAAGAACTACCCAGTCGACTGGTAATCTGAGCAGAAAGTTTCCAGTCGATTGGTAAGTCATACCCAGTCGACTAGTACCTTCAACATCCTTAAAAATGTGATTTTTAAAGAGGACCCAGTCGACTGGTACTAAGACCCAGTTGACTGGTAGTTCAAAAAATATGACCATTGGGACGCGAGATTTCAGCAAAAATTGTACTTAAAGGGACAAAATTAGTTACAAACGGGCATATTACCTCAAGACTATATAAACCCACTCTATTAAGCATTTATAGAGAGAGCTTGACACATTCAAACAAATTTTTACTCATTGATACTCAAAAAGCTTTGAAACATTCATATTGAGCCATTCTTCAAGCTTTACCTAGAAAGAGAGATATTATTTAGTTGTATAAGCTTCTATAGTTGTCTTTCTACCATTTACTTTACAGCACTTATTGTAAAGGGGATTACTTCCAAAAGGAAAGAGATTGTAAGGTTTGTGTAACACCCGTGAAGTTGCACGACTAAGTTTCTTAGTGGAGTATTTCAAGGAAGTTCCTTGAAGAGAGTGGACGTAGGGTCGGAACGATTCTGATACTGCTGAACCACTATAAACTGTGTTTGCATCCTCTATCCCTTAAACTCTTTATTTACAGCACATACTACTTGTTTATATGCTTGTTATGTTATCTGTTTTATAAACTTGGGTTTAATCCGCAAAAAGTTTTTAAAACCCAATTCACCCCCTATTGGGTTGAAACCTCAGTCTACAAATGTGAATTTGTAGCATTTAACTCATTGGATTATTACTTTGGCGCACATAGTCCTTGAACTATGAATTAATAGCAATCAACTCCTTAAATCCATTTTTCGACAAAAAACTTAACGAAAATACAGTAAGTGAAGATTCTTCCATTTGATTATTACTACTTGGTGAATATATGCTCCAAAAATTGGACATAAACAAATCATTAAACCAGTGAAATTCTCTTTCAATTTCTCACTAGTTTAAATATGTTTATTAAAAATATTTATTTTAACTTTTGTTTACATGAAACAAAAAACATCTCATAAAATCTCAAAAAAGATATATAAACAGTTATTCCTTATTTACAAAACATGGATAATTGAATATGTATATATGCTTTAGGCCACATTTTATGCCATGTCCATGTCCATGTGTTTATTTTCCCTCTCCTTTTTCTGCACAATAAGAATTAATGTCCCGTTTGGTTGCAGTAATGGAATCAAGGCTATAATGTAATCGATGTTGTAATGTAATTAAAGCTGTAATAGAATCAATGTTGGAATCCGATTATATTGTTTGGTTAGAACATAGAAAAGACCATTGAATTGAAGTTGAAATCGATTACAGTGTTTGATTAACATGTTCATGCCACTAGAATGAAATCAGTTTGACTAAAATGTGTTTTGGGATAAAATGTATATAAAATTAATCATATTACATTATATTAATTTATTTATATTGAACATATTATTTTGTATTTATTTATTATTACTTATTAATAATTTCTAATTTTATCATATAGTTATCTTACATTAGTTAAATTATATTGGTATTATTATTTATATCAGTGTTTTCAAAGGCGATGGCGTTGGGCGAGGCGTTTTGCCTCAATGAGGCGAGGCATAAGCCCCGAGATGTTGAGGTGTAAGTCTTTTGAAACGTCGGGGCGTAAAGATGTACTTTTTAGAATGAAGTACTTTTTAGATTATGACTACTGAAAATTATAGAAGTAGAGAAAAATGAATTGGGCTAGAAACCAGCCTAGCTTGGGCTGATGTTAAAAGTGACCATTTAATGGTTTATGTCATTAGGCTGTTATAATTTAATCAGTTTTGAATTGGGCTAGATTTAGATTTGTTATACAAGAGCCTAGAAAAATGAGTTAAAAGACTGCGGTCTAGCTATAATATTGGACTAAAAGTCATGTCCATAATAGTTAAAAAAAATCTACCAAATATATATTTAGTTATTTACACTGTAAATTTTATAGAAGGCAGATATTACCTTCTAGAGATTTTAAGAGAGCGAGAGAAAGAGAGGAGGAGAGAGAGAGAGAGGGCAAAGAAATATTTTTCTTTGGTTTCCCATCCAACAAGCACTCCATCCTTCTTTTCCCCCAAGAAAAAAGCAAGAAACAGCGAGAGCTCTTTCCTCGGACGACAAGCACCACAAACACCACCATCGCCGCCACCGCAACAAGATGCACGAAGAGGAAATCAAACGAGGCGGTGACGATATCGCTCATCTTCCTTCTTTCTCTTTGCTTCCTATTGGTGATAGTAATAGAGTCGATGATGATGTGGAGGAAGGGGAGATTCTCGAAGAGGAGGGACTCGGTGAGGTTGCGAAGAGGAAATTGGAGTCTAATGCCGAGTCTAAAGAAATCAAGGCTGTTGAATTTCGAGACACGAATCTGGTCTGTTTTATTTGTTTTAAACTGTGGTTTTAGCTTCTGTTTGGTTGCTGAGAAAATTGGGAAACTTTTTGATTTGAGAAAATTCGACCTATTAAGAAATTGAAAGTTTTGTTTACGCTGTTACTTTTCTGATTTTAGGAATGCATTAGGCGTACACCTAGACCCCCGGGGCATCGAAGGTGTACGCTTCAGGTCTGGGCAAACGCCCAGACTCGAAAAACGCACGCCCAGCGAAAGAGTCGCCCCAGGTTTCACACCTTGGGGTGTTTTAGCCCCGTTTCGCCTCTGGGCGCGCCTACTTCGCCTTTTATATCACTGATTTATGTATGATATATGATATTATTTTTATTAATAAATTATATTTTTACTATAATAATATTATGTTATCATTCATATATTTTTATTATTATTTTATGATATATAATATTGTTTCATGAAATATAATATTATTACCATTTTATTATATATCATATTATTTAGTATCATAATATTATATTATTTAACTATCTTATATTTAGTTAATTATATTATTGTATTAATATTTATTTTATTATTTTTTAATATTTAGTTTATCAATATATGATTTTTATATCAATATAAATAAATTATATAAATATCTTATATTAGTTAATTATATTACTATTATTATTTATATATTATATATTTACTATAATAATATTATACTATTTAAATATATTATATTAGTTAATTATATTATTTTCAAATATTTAGTATTATATTAATATTTAATTATGTTTTTGAATATTTATTAATTAACTTATTTTTAATAATACATTTTATATTTATTAATTATTACTAATATAATACTGTCATATATTATTTTAATTAAATTATATTATTTACTATAGTAATTTTATCTTATTGTTTTATTATATTTAGTACGGAGTATAATATTATATTAATATTTAATTATATTTTCAAATATTTATTAGTTTATTTATATTTATTAGCTTTTAATAACATATTGGTATTTATTAATTATTATTTTTATTAATATATTATATTATTTATGATAATAATATTTTATTATTTTATGATATTTTATGTAATATTATATTAATATTTAATTATAATTTATATCCAAAATAAATTAAAATTATAATGTAATGGTTATTATACTTATTCAAAAATTTAATATTCATTATAGTATTTTGACGCAACAAGTTTTATAATATAATACTTATTATAATTATTTTAAACTAACTAAAAAAATATAATAACCATTACACGATGAAAGACCAGTACATTATAACTTTAACTACTTATAATCAAACGAGACATAAGAACACCCCGTCCCGACGGAAGGAAAAATTCAAATTAACTCTCTGCATGACACGTGTCCGTGTCAAATTCAACGGAGTACATCCGTAATGAACCCAAAACAACTGAAAAATAAACTTAAAACGTAAATTAAAGAAAAACCCTTTTTTGTACTTGTAACACTTCCCATACCAGAGGAACTTATCGACCCATTTTTCTCACTAAAATCCCTTACTTTCCGTGAAAAACAAAAAAAAATCCCTTTACTCCGTCCAAAATCTCAGTTTTCTCTGTTTATTCATGGGAAGCAGCAGAGGCAGAGATGATCCGTTAACGTTCACTAACAACCCATCATCGTCCTCCTCTCCGAGTACAGTGTCGGACCACCTCGATAGTTTCCTCGAGGACCATAATCCTCACTCGGGTAGTTTCCGGAGCGAGGGTTTGCTCGGCGGCGGAGAGAGCGTGTGTAGTAACAGCGACGCTGAGTTCGGGTTTACTCGGCCCGAGTTTCGGGTGAGTCAACTGGCTGGGGCCGTGCAGTTCTATGAGAGGCATGTTTTCTTGTGTTATAAGAAGCCTTCTGTGTTGCCTCCGAGGATCGAGGCTGCGGAGTTTGATCGGTTGCCGAGATTGCTTTCTGCTGCTGTATCGGGCAGGAAGGGTGATATGAAGAAAGCGGTGCGTTATGTTGTCTGATTTTGTGGTTTTCTTCACTTTTTTATGTGGGCTGGTTTCCTTTTTGGTAAATTGAATGGCTTTTTTGGTGTTTTGTGGATTGGTTGTGTTTTGGGAGGGATTTGGAGGTGTATGATTTGGCGCTTTTTTCTTTGTTCTTTTTGGACTTAATTGGTAGTGAACTGAAATGGGTTTGTAGGATTTTTGTGTTTTAAAGAGTCTTTTGGTGGTGATTAGCTTGAATTTGGTGTGGCTTGATTGAAATGGGGTTTTGGTGGTTCGTGAATTAGTTGTGTTATGGAGTCATTTGGGCTCATTTTTTTTTATGTAGGCTGGGTTTGGTTTTAGTGCATTTTTTTTATAAATAAATTTTTTATTAGAAAAGCTCCCACAGTGCACCAAAAAGCCAACTGCTAATTACAACGAAGAAATCTATAAAATTTAGAAGGTTCTCACTATTCTACAGAGAAATTTCCTCTAAACCAAAATTTGAGGGCATTAAACCAACTATCTCTAATAATCCCAATTGGACTCTCTACACCAGGCCTTCCGGTTCCTTTCTTTCCGCACCATCCATTTAAAAAGTAAAATGTGGAATCAAACTCAAAACTTTCTTGACCTACTCGGGAGCTTTTAATCCACTCCAAACCCGAATCTCATTCAATACAAAACCCGCAAACACCTAAGAGATTCCCAAAATCTTATAACTCATCTCCCACAAACTTCTAGGTAAAGAGCATTCTACCAAGAGATGAAAGACGGACTCGACACAATGTTTGCAAATGAAGCACCTATTTACAATCACATTCCTCCTCCTTTGTAAATTGTCAAGAGTTAGAATCTTCTTCCACGACACTTCCCAAACAAAAATATTTACTTTCTTTGGAGTTCTTGAGCACCAAATTGCTTTCGAGGGTTAGTTATGGATACCATTTGAAGAAGCTTTATCAAAAAGGATTTTATAAAAATCTTTCACCTTAAACCCTTTAGATGGGCATGGCCTCCATCTCATCACATCCTCTCTACCTCTCACAATTCTAGAATTATATAAAGATTCTAGAAATATAGCCATCTCCGCTACTTCCCAATCATAAACGTTACGGTTAAAAGGAATATGCCAAGAGATTCCATCATTAGACATAGAGTAGCGAGAATGAACGCTTACTTCTTTATATCTCACAATGTTGAATATACTAGGATATTTATCTTTGTGGGGGTGCTCCTACACCAAATGTTATACCAAAGATGAGTTATAGCTCCATTGCCAACGGAAACCTCCAATAAAGACTTCAAATCATCCCGCATTTTCCTAATCCATTTTCAAACTCCAACACCATAGGCTCCCTGAAATTCCTTAGACATCCATCCATCATGCTCCATCCCAAATTTAGCCTCCACCACTTCCCTCCACAAATGGTTTCTCTCAATAAGAAACCTCCAAAACCATTTACCAAAAGAGCCTTATTGAATAAAGCTAACGAACTAACACCAAGTCCCCCTCTTTCCAACGGTTGCTTGACCACACCCCAATTAACCAAATGGTACTTAAAATCCTTTGCTGTGTTGCCCCAAAGAAATCTTCTTTGAATACCCTCCAATTTATTAACCACTGAGTTAGGCATAGGAAAGAAAGACATGTAATAAATAGGAAGACTAGAAATGATGCTCTTTATAAGAGTAAGTCTACCTCCTTTTGAAAGATAATGATTCTTCCATTCGGATAAGTGTTTCTCAATTTTTTTCACAATTGGATTCCATAAACTGTTATCCTTAAACTTAGCTCATAAAAGAAGGCCAAGATAAGTAATCGGAAGAGAACCCATTTTGCAACCCAACAAACTAGCAAGGAGATGACCATTATCTACATCGCTAAGAGGAATTAAATCGCTTTTACTAAGTTGACTTTAAGACCTGAAACCGCCTCAAAACAAAGAAGGATAAATCTAAGGTGTAAGATTTGATTGGTTTCAGTCTTGCAAAAGACAATCATGTCATCGGCGAAAAGAAGATGAGAAATATTCACACACCCATCATTACTACTCACCTTGAAGTCACTCAGCAATCCCTTTTCCACCGCTTTTGATAACATCTTGCTAAATCCCTCCATAACCAAAGTAAACAAGAATGGAGATAAAAAGGTCCCATTGCCTAAGACCTCTCGAAGCCTTAAAAAAAAACCAGCGGGACAACCATTAACCAAAATGAAAAAGGACGTAGAGGAGATGCACTTAAGAATCCACTTACACCACTTATCCCTGAAACCTATTCTTTTCAATAAGTAAATAACAAAACCCCAACAAACATGATCATACGCCTTTTCCATATCAAGTTTACAAATTACTCCTCCCTCCATTCTTGAGAAGAGCACCCACTGTTTCATTGGCTATCAAAACAGCATCCACTGTTTCATTGGCTATCAAAACTGCATCCGAGATATGTCTTCCTTCTATAAAGGCATTCTGATGCGGGCTCACCACTTTTTGCATCAACACTTTCAATATAAAAGTGAGTCATCTTTGATAAAAGTTTATAAATGCACCCCACCAAACTAATAGGTCTAAAACTTTCAATATTAGACACTCCCACCTTTTTCGGGATAAGGGTAATCACAAACTACCCAGAAACATGGAACTCCTCAAACAACCGAATAATGTCTCCCTTCAGCACATCCCAATTTTTAGCTAGAAAAGACATAGTAAAACCATGAGGACCCGAGGCTTTATGTCCATCACAAGCTCGAAGAGCAAAAATAATTTCTTTCTCACTGAAAGGACGCTCGAGCCAACCTACATACTTCCTCATCGATTTTAGAAAAATCAGTTCCATCCAAATTTGGACGAGTACCCCAAGACTCCTTATAGAGATTCTCATAGAACCCACTAATTGCCTCTCTTATGCTTTCTTTCTCCGCAAACACATACCCATCAGCTTCAATGGAGTTAATGAAATTATATCTTCTATGAGCATTGGCTATACGATGGAAATATATGGTATTTTTATCACCCTCCTGAAGCCACAAATCCCTCGATTTTTGCCTCCAAGAAGTTTCCTCCATAGAAATGAGCATCGCCAACTCCTTCTTGGCTTCCACCCTTCTATCTATTTCACTTCTCAAAAGATCTTCTCTAAGCTCTTTCCCATCAAGGCCACTGATTTCCCTCAAAAGAGCATTGATAGCAGAGTTGACATTACCAAAGACTTCTTTATTCCATCTTTGCACTTCTTCCACTCTTTTTCAACTTTTTAGCCACCACAAAACTAGCAACACCATTAACATAGTATCCCTCCCACCACTCTTTAACAAGATTTTGAAATCCCTCTACCTTAAGCCACATGTTTTCAAACCGAAAAGGGATCGAACCCCACATCAAACCACCACCTTCAAGAACAATGGGATGATGATCTGAAGTGGGTCGATGGAGAAGCTTCTGAATCAAATCCGGACATTGAATTTCCCATCATGGAGTCACAAGGAAGCGGTCAATCCTTGAGAAAGGAAGAGACTCCCCAAAATTCGACCAAGAAAAGCACTACCAGAAAAAGGAATATCAACAAGATTATAGCTCCTTACAAAATCTAAATACTTCCTCATCGATTTAGATTCAATAGGCCTACCTTACCTCTCATGAGGATATACCACAACATTAAAATCACCCTCCCCACCTAAGGCAACATCCAACGACGCCTAATAGCCACCAACTCCTCCCAAAAAAGACCTCGGTCACCACTATCACCAGGACCACAAACTCTAGATATCACCCAATTCCCCTATTTTACAAGACCCTTAAAAACACAAGAAACAGAGAAAAGACCCACCCAATCATCAACTAACTCCAAGACTCTTCTATCCCACATTATAATCACTCCCCCTGAAGCACCAATCGATGGCAAAGCTTTCCGACCACACGATTTTAAACCCCAAAGGCTATGGATAATCGAGTCATCCACAACCTCCAATTTTGTTTCATGAAGACACACCACGGTCCCTTTCCAATCTCTGAGATAACGTTTAACTACATCCCGTTTTGACAAGTCATTAACACCTCTTACGTTCCACGATATTAGCTTCCATTTCATTGGATAACAGCCAATCCCCTAGAATTCTCTATCAAATCCTCCCTCCTTTTACTAGAACAACCAATATTCTTCTCATAATTACCATCAAAGTTTAGCCTTTTGAGTTCTCTGCCCATCTTGGAATGTTTCCTCCCTATCGACTGGCCACGACACTAGGATTTACTTTCTTCAACCTGAGTTTTATCGATCTCTCAATCTAATAGCTTGTTCCTCAACCCCAACTATAGAGACCCCCACCATCTTGTGAAGGTTTTTGACCCCTTTCAGAACCCAAGCCAACGCCTTGCAATTCACAGCATACTCATCCCCTACATCTAACCCCTCTCACTAATCCACTGGTTCAGTATTGTTAACCACAACGAGACTCAACTCATTCAACCCTCTGTAGTCACTGGTCTTCCCAAAATACATTGAAACATCTACCACACCCACCAACACACTCCATTCGCTTGTGATGCAACCCTACAAGGAGACATAGGATCCATAATAGAAATTGAGTTTAATTCCTCAAGAATATCATTGAACTCCATAATCCCAAAATCATTGGAACAATGCCTGGTACAGAAACAAATTCCATTGAAGACTACTGGAAAAAGATGTTGGCAGGGTCCGCACTTAACCCAGGGGCAATTCCGACGCAGGCTTAGAGGAAAGGCCAAGACCCACAACATCAAGATTGAAAGCCACATCAGGTGTTTGAATCACAACCGGGGACTGAATAGGATGGCCGGAAAAAACTGCACATAGGTCACCAGCGGGCATCATATCCTTTCTCGGAATGCTGCCCAAAGCTATAAGGAGACTCACCGAAGAAAACTAGTTAAACTTAGTCGGAAACAGAACATGATTGCCGGAAGAGACTGCACTTGGATCGTCGGAAGTGGTCGCACCTGACGCAAGCACCGGCGTCGGAACCAGGGATGGATGAGGATGCGTCAATGGGGCCTAAAGAGTTTGGCCATCCATCGCTTCTTCAGTTTCAGGTTCCAAGACTTCTTTGAGGGTTTGAACCCCGCCAGGCCCAAAGGACTTAGAAGCCCACAATGTCTACTCTTGCCTTTGCTCTTGCTAGGCTTAGGGTCAGATTGCAACACTTCAGAGAATCAAGATTTAGTAGAGCCCAAAGCCTATCCTTCAAAATTACCTTTAGCTTGCGAAATAGGCCCAATTACTTCGTTACATGTTGAATTAGTCATTTGGGCCTTATTATTACCCAACAAAGCAACTTGGTCCACCTTCAGAGGCAATTTGGAATTTGAAAGTGAGTCGCTTGAAGCCAGCTATATCTGCCCTGTCTCCACACCCTTACCTTTATGTGATTCCGCGCGCGTGACTCTACCATCATCATCACCTCCATAGTTGTCATAATTGTACGATTCGAATTGAAATTCTCCCTAATAGATGCGAATCGTATAGTGAATCGAAAACTAGCCTGAATCTTAGTCGAATCGACGATTCGGTGAAGTAAATCATAGAATCGTATTGAATCATCGATTCAGTTACGATAAAAAGCAACACAGTCTATCGAACCCCTAGTGAAAAAAACTAAATAAATGACTTTTTAAACAATTTTTGGGATATTCCTTACATTTGGAGGTGGATTAGGTTTTCTGAGCAAAACCCATAAGCTCCGGCAGGCTTTTACTTCATCTTTCTCTTTTCAATCTCAAACCCAAACTTGAAACAAGGTTGCAGACCTGCAGTGCCATCAATTTCTTCCCTTGGTTTGAAGGTAAGCTCTTTTTCAACCTCTTTCATCTCTCATGGCTCTCTGTGTAAGTCACTCATTGTAGTTCTCAGTGTTACTCTCCTCTGTCTGGGCTTTCTTTCTTCCCTCTCTCCTGTCATCCCTTTCTCCCGTCATTTCTAAGAGAAATAATGAGTTTTGTTTTGTTCTAAAGAAGAATGGGTTTTTATGCTTTGTGGTCCCCACTACTGTTTTGTTTACATGCTTAAAAGAATGGTTTTACCGCTTTGTTGACCCACAGGCCACAACCCATTGTTTTGTTGACCCACAGGCCACAGCCCATTATTTTGTTGACCCACAGGCCATGGCCCATTGTTTAGAAATTGGTCTCTGATTCTCTTTTTAAAATTAGTTTTTTTTTTACATGCTTATAGTCCACTAATGCTTTGAAGTAAAGTTATAAAAATATCGGTGCAAAAAAAATCTAAACACATAAACAACCATGATCCCACTAACCCATATAAGGAAACAAAATATATTAATTGATGAAATAATATTTTGGTATATGCAACTCTAGAAGTTTTATTTTTCAACATGTTTTATGTTTACATGTTTAAACATTATTTACTACATTAAAAAATAAAAATTAACTAAATCTTACGATTCGATTCATGATTCACAATTCATCAAAATAGGATTTCGATTCACGATTTGACAACTATGATCACCTCCATTACCACTTGAAACTACTGCAGTCCAGGAATCATACTTCACAGAACAATGCACTTAAACAAGCTTCCCAAACGGATTAACTTCACAACTGGGGCAACACCCAAAAATAGACAAAGGAGCGCCACCCCCGTCCACCATCTTTCCACCTGAAAACCTATCGCCACCGCTAAGAGAGGGCTCTTCCGTCGTTACCAAATACAATATTTTTCCTTTATCCACTCCCAAGGGACGATTGGATGAAACCCTAAAAGCCTTACTTCATTCAAAGAGGAAAACATCCTCCACCAACCAATTGCTGTCGGACCTTCAGGGATAAGGATGAAGCTTGATTTTCCGTTGCAAATACCGGGCAAAGACACAAATCTTCTACTATTATTTCTGTGTAGACCCTGTTGAGAATCCTACTACTATTCTTAATATGTGTCTTAGTAGACTTAGATCGTATTTGTTGTATCCTAGTCCTATTAGGCTTAGTATTCATAAGTCTATATATTAATTCGAATTGTATTCTTTTCATTCAATCAATAAGAGAGACAATTTCTTTCAGTCTTATTTTCAACGTGTTACCAGAGCAATCAGCTCCTTGGGATACCACATAAAAAAGGGACAGAATCACATACGCTCGCAGCTGCCAACAGCCTCCACACGTTGTTGCCACCGCCGGCGACCACCTCCATCCGCCTATAAGCACACCATCAGGCTCGGAACTTTCCAATCTCTTCCATTCCGATGCCCATGCTCCGATCTTCGGCCACCTACACGGACCACAGTCCGTTCTTTTTGGCATCTTCTCCAAACAGGTTGCACCTATTTCCGTTGACTATACTGGCACCACTTGATCATCAGCGACCACCCCAGGGATCGGCTCACTCCGGAGACCACAACCTTGTGACCGACACTCAGATCCGGCCACAAGTTGCCGTTCGATATGCTGGATCTGGACAGATTTTCAGATCTCTTGGATTTGATCTTTTTTCTCATAACCTTATTTTCGGTGTAGAGGAATTTTGTTTTGTATTATTTTTAGGAAATCACTATGGAATCTAAGATTGTCTCTGGTGTCTCTCCCAGCCAAGTCCTCATATTATTACTACCCGAAAGTTAAATAGTAGTAATTACGTTCAATGGTCCAAGGCAAGACAAGCGAAGACTTCTTACTAATGATCCGCCTACCGATCCATATCCTAAATTACTGACTTATGTACACATCTTGACACTTGTAAGGAAGTTTGGGAGTATGTCCGTATGTTGAATTCTAGCAATCTTAATCAGATGTATGATGTCAATGCCAAGTTCTTCCATGTCCAGCAAGGTGATCGGGATGTTACAGAATATTTTGCTGATATGAAGAGGATGTCTTTAAAATTGCATACTTTGATGCCTATTTCAGTTGATGTACAGGTCATGCAAAAACGTCAGGAGCAAGTTGAGGTACTTACATTTCTGGCCGGTCTAAAACCTGAGTATGAATCGGTCTGATCCCAAATACTAGGAGAGGTGAAACTCCCTACCTTGCCTAAGACTTATGCTCGTGTGCTGCGTGCAGTTTCTCAAGCTAGTGAAAACGGATCTTTGTTTGACAAATCTGCCTTGGTTACTCAAGCTTGGCAAGGTGGTTGAGCGGATTGTAATAGTACTAGTAGAGGTTGTGGTTTTGATAGTCGTGGTAATAATTGTAGTAGCACTACAGTTGGTCGTGGTGGTGGACGAGGTTCACTTTGTCAATGTACGTATTGCCATTGTTATGGCATACTCGGGAAACATGTTGGAAGTTAGTTGGTCGTCCCATGGTTGCTAATATTATGACATCTGATTTTGTTGAGTGTGGACCTACCTAAATTTTGTGCCTTCAACTTCTATGATGAGTATGATGAGCTTTTACAGAATAAGGCAGCCAGCCAGACATCTTCATCGACTGCTCTTTCCACTCAGGAAGGTACACCAAAAGCTTTTCTATCATCTAGTAACTCTTCCTCTAGACCTTGGGTCTTTAACCTTGCAGCTACTGATCATTTGTCAAGTACCACCGATGTTTTCTCTAGTTTTTATCATTCTTCTTTTTTGCCTCATGTTACTCTTGCAGATGGATCTAAAACCGCTGCTAATGGCATTAGGACTATGCACCCGAGTTCTTCTGTCTTTATCATCTGTACTTTATGCTCATTTTTCTCAATATAATTTGATATCTGCTAGTAAGCTTACAAAACGTCTTAACTGTTCCATTACCTTTCTTCGTGATTCTGTTCTTATCCAGGATTTGACATCAAGGATGACTATTGGTGGAGGGCATGAATCGAATGATCTGTATTACTTTAATCCTATCCCATAACCCATTGCTTCCTCAATTGACGTATCTCCGCTCCAGGATTTGACATCAAGGATGACTATTGGTGTAGGGCATGAATCGGATGACCTGTATTACTTTGATCCTATCCCATCACCGATTGCTTGCTCAATTGACGTATCTCTGCTTCAGACACATTGTTGTTTTGGTTATCCATCCCTAGAGAAGCTGAAGAATTTAGTTCCTATTTTGAGTCAAGTTAACTTTAGAATGTGAATCGTGTCAATTGGGTAAGAATCATCGTGTATCATTTGCTTCTTGAATTAATAACTATGTGTCTAGTCCTTTTCTGTTAGTATATTATGATGTTTGGAGTTCGAGTCGTGTAACTTTCAAACTTGGATTTCGGTATTTCTTTACATTTGTGGATGATTATTTGAGGCTTATCTGGCTTTATTTAATGAAGTACCATTCTGAGTTCTTTTCTATTTTTTGTGTTGAGATAAAAACTCAGTTTGACTTATCTGTCAAGATTCTTCGTATTGGAAGCCTTGTCTCATTTTGGGTGGAAAGCCACTATGGATGAAGAGATACATGCCTTGAGTACTAATGATAGATGGGACTTGGTTGAAATCTGTTGTTGGCTGTCGCTGGGTCTATACTGTAAAGGTTTTGATGGTACTATTGACAGATTAAAAGCTCACCTAGTAGCAAAAGAGTATGCACAAGTGTATGGGATTGACTATGTTGAGACATTCACTCTGGTGGCTAAAATTATGTTTGTTTGTGTGTTTATCTCTTTGGCAGTTATTTTTTATTGGCCCCTACTCTAGTTGGATGTGAAAAATGTGTTTCTAAATGATAATTTTGCAAGAAAAAATATGCATGGAGCAGGCACCCAGATTTATTGCTAAGGGGGAGTTTGAGTTAGTATGTCGATTAAAGAAGTCTCTATATGGATTGAAACAATCTCCTCGAGCATGGTTTGGTCGGTTCAGTGAAGTGGTGATTAATTTTGGCCTCAACAGATGTGGTGTAAATCATTTTGTATTTTCTAAACACAATAAGGCAGGTAAAATATTGTTGATTATATATGTGGATAATATTGTGATCACGGGAGATGACAAAGAAGGAATTCTAACAGTTAAACAATTCTTGAGTACTAAATTTCATACAAAGGATTTAGGACAATTGAGATATTTCTTGGGTATCGAGGTTGCAAGATCTCGTCATGGTGCTTTTTTATCTCAATGTAAATATGTTCTTGATCTGTTGACTGATACTGGAATGTTAGAATGTAAGCCTATAGATAGTCCTATGGATCCTAACACTAAACTTGCAGTTGATCAAGGTGACTTATTATCTGATCCAGGGAAATATAGGCATTTGGTTAGAAAATTAAATTATTTGAGTGTTACTAGACTTGATATTTCATTTGCAACAAGTGTGGTTAATTGATTTCTCGATGCCCCACGAACTAGTTATTGGGATGCTGTTATTCGAATTTTGAGATATCTTAAGAGTACTCTTAGTCGTGGTTTACCTTATCAAAACCATGATCATGCCCAAATTGAAGGTTATACTGATGCAGATTGGGTCGGCTCTCCAAATAATAGAAGGTCCACATTTGGATATTGTGTATTTGTTGGGATAATTTAGTATCGTGGAAAAGTAAGAAGCAAACTGTGGTTACTAGATTAAGTGTTGAGTCCGAATATAGAGTAATGGCACATACTAGCTGTGAGATGGTTTGGCTAAAGCCGTTGTTAGCAGAATCTGGGATTAACCAGTCAAGTCCTATGAGCTTGGTATGTGACAATCAAGCAGCTATTCATATTGCAAATAATCCAGCGTTCCAGTGTTTCATGAGAGAACTAAACATATTGAAGTTGATTGTCATGTTGTTCGGGAAAAGTTTCTACAAAATGTGATCAGTACCAGACATGTGAAGTCTATTGATCAGTTAACAAACTTATTTACTAAACTGTTGGATGGTTCTCGAGTTAGATTTATTTGTAGTAAGTTGGGTGCATATGATATCTATGCTCCAACTTGAGGGGAAGTTTTGAGAATCCTACTAGGATTCTTAATATGTGTCCTAGCAGACTTAGATCGTATTCATTGTATCTTGGTCCTATTAGACTTAGTATTCATAAGTCTATATATTAAGTCGAATTGTATTCTTTTCATTCAATCAATAAGAGAGAATTTCTTTCAGTCTTATTTTCAACAGACCCAAAATAAAAGACCTATTCCAATCCCTTCTTCTTCGACACCACATTTTTTCACCTTTCTCAAAAAGAAATTCTTTCCAACCATTTAGGAGCCACCGGAATTCCTGAAGATTCAACTAGAGAGAAATCTTTCTACCTAGAGAATACTCGGAGATTCTTACCACACTAGCTGCCACTCCTTCAATAACTAACTCAAAGCACTTCTTGTCAACCACAAAAGACCTGTGACACTCTGATTTAGCCATTGCACGCTTTGACTCCAAAAAAAAAAAACCAAGATAGAAAGCCCAAGACTCAGAAAGGAAGGAGAAGGAGAGAAAGGGAAAAGAACAGAAGCAGGGATCTATGACTGGGAAGAGAAAAGAGGGCGAGAGGAGGAGGAGGAAAGATAGGGAGAGAAAGGAGGAGAAAAGGAAGGGAGAGGAGAAAGAGAGCAGAGAGGGAAAGAACCAGCCATGTTCTTGGTTTTAGTGCATTGAAGTGAGTTTGTGATCTTCTGTTTTTTTGGGTGTTTTAAGGAGTGGTTTGGTGTTGATTAAAATGAAATTTGGTGTCCAATTTTAGTCAATTGTTCTGGTGGATAAATGTATTGCTTGTGCATGGGTGACTTGAACTATATGGGACTTGAATTGGGTTGGTGTTCTTTTCAGTAATTTGGAGTGGGTTTCAAGTATTTTATTCATTGATTAGCTGTGTATTACTGGAAATTGAGTGATTTGTGGAAATTGGTTTGGAGAATTTCGAGAAATGGTTAGTGGTTTTATAGTAGAGGGTAGGGCCGTAGGGTATAGGAGACATATATGGGCCCATAGTGATCCACTGGTGTTTTCAGTTTCTGATAGAAGTTGTGCTTTAAGATCTGAATGGGGCTGATAATTGCTTTCTATGGTGTTTTTTCTTTCTATGTTTCAGTTAACTTGTTCAGAATTCAAAGATTCATGCTTGGGGTCTAACTCTAAAGTTTAGTAGGAAGAATAGAAAGATTATGGTGGACTATATATTTCAGCTCTGAAAACAAATTAATTTAGTTCGAGGAATCCTTACTATTTTATGGTCCTATGATATTAAATGCAGTGGGCATCACGACAATACAATGTGTTGGTAGATATGTTTACTCAATCTAGATTTCATCTTTCTACTCTTTGTTTTCAAACTGCAAACTTGAGATATCACTTTTAATTTTATCTGATCCATTAAAGGTATGATGCAGAACATCAATTGAGGAGCTTTGGCAGTGTATCCCCGGCCGGAAAAAAAAAAAAAAAAAAAAAAAAACTGGTAGCATAAATGACTGAATTCCTATTTTAACATTTTTAATTATTTCTATGATCTTATGGTATCATTTATGATGTTGATTGTGGTAAGTGGCCCAATTATTATTCTTTCTTTTTTACATTTATTATCAAGATGTCCATGAGTTCTGTTGATACCATCTTATCAAAAAAAGAGTTCTATTGATACCAAAGAAGTCAGATGTTATGAGGCTTAGTCGTGATCAACATGGTTGAAGCATTTCTTAAGCTTTGGAAATTCAAGAAAAATCGTTTGACAGGTTTTTCATGTTATCCAAATTTGAGTTTTCATTGACTCATTTATTGGTTTTGAGCCTTTTTTCTTGACTGTAATTTTCAATATTTCTTGTCTTTTCATGTTAAAATAGCTTAATTTGGAGTTTCTGAAAGAGTTAAATACAATAAATTAGTTTCATAGTATGTTTTTTGTCACTAGGATACCATTTGGCAATCTTGCATGCACGTTTAGTTTTCAAATTCTTCTAATCAACATGGCCATAATGAGGATATGTGTATATCTATCTACATACAACTATATATACTGTATAATCTGGTGTTAGGCAGGTCACTCGCCCCCCAAAAGTTTGAGAATGATCCATTAGATTTATGTAAAGTTTGCACTCTTAAAATGGTATATAAGAGTTGGCCCCCCAAAAGCCGCAATTTCTTTTTGATAGCAACCCCCCCAAATCCTCAATAGAAAAGCTTTCCTTCAATCCTCCCCACTAACAAGCTGACAGAAACAGTTCCTCGAACAGAAACAAAACTGCTTTTTGACTTAACTGGTTGAATCTAAAGTAAATAAAAAAGATATAATAACTAAAATCCTAGAACCAAACAATCAAAAGGATAAATTTTATGGTACCAACTTTTACTCTTTCAAGTAACATCAGTTTCCTATGAACACAACTCTTCCTTGTTCATTTATCCTTTGTTTCTGTGAGTTTGTAACGAGAAGAAAAATAACCTTTAGTGCTTGCGCTTCTTTTTTGTCTCCCTTTTCTACTTTTTGGCATCTTTAATGGAAAATCAGAAGCAATTTTAAAGATCAATGGACAAGTTGAACTGGTAGAAAAGACGATAAAGCAGAGGAAGAAGAAACAGAATAAGAGAAAAACTGAGAATAATTTAACTCTCAAAATTCTATAATCAAGTCTGAACAAATTCAACATAATCAGCTGCTTATATAGGCACTAATCCTAAGCATACTAGGAGACCTACTAATTAATAAAATCCCAATATGTTAGGAAATAAATAAAATCCCAAATAACATAATAATAAAACTTGATTATGGTTCTCCATCATTCTCCTTTGGTTGAAAAGAACTCGATTCAGACGAGTTAGACCAAAGAGACCACTTTACTAACTCAAGATCAGGCTCATAAACACTTTTTCAGAAATCCAAATACTCGTTGATTTTGGATGTCCTGGACAAGGTAGCGATGGATGGTCCCATTTGTCGAAGGAAAGGCCTGAGCATTCCATATGGCTCCAATCACACTACAAGAGGCTCCAAGGTACCTTGGTAAAGTGATAAATTTTTCACAGGGAAAACATGGGCCAAATCAAGCAAGTATGAGGTCCAATTTCACAAAGAAAGAGAAAAAGTCCAATGGTTTGATCAAGTGGTTCTTTTAGAGCCGGATCAAAACTATGTGCAGAAGGAACAAAAGCCATGACAAAATCCCCTTTATTAAATTATTTAGCCTTATTAGGTACCTCAATAGCAAGTTTATCATTCACATTAGGTAATGCAATTTTGTGTGGATTCTCGGCATACAAATGCAAAAGGGGCAATGGAGAAGATTCAACAGGAACATGGGAACGAAAAATAAAGTTAACAGATGGAGGACAAATATTGAAAGAAAATATGGGTTGAGAAAGAAGCCAAGAAATGGGAGAATAATAGAAGAACAGGTTGAATAGGTAGAAAAAAAATAAAGCTGAGGAAGAAGAAATATAATAAGAGAAAAACCGAGAATAATTGAAGTCTCAAAATTCTATCATCAAGTCTGAACAAACTCAACATAATCATGTGCTTATATAGGCACCAATCCTAAGCACACTAGGAAATCTACTAATTAATAAAATCGCAACATAATAGGAAATAAATAAAATCCCAAATAACATAATAATAGAACTCGACTATGGTTCTCCATCACCCAGATTCAGGAAATGATGTGAAGATGTGGACATCATATCATTAAAAGGAGTAGTTATTAGGTAGGGACCCCATCAATAATGGTTGTCCATGGTGGATTATTAATCTATCTCATTTGTATCTTCCACCGGGCCACCCATCAAATATACGGGTAATGGTTGTGTGGACAACCACCATTGGTTTGTCCTACGAATGACTTGGTAGAAGCTCCCTACCTAACAATTTTCCCAATAAAACGATCATTTAGTTATATGGTCAATTAGTGTGCATTTTTGTTCCACAGGAAAAGTAGAAATATAAAGATTCTACCAGAAAGAAATTTATTGGGAAAAAAAGATTGGATGGTTGAATAATGTGATAATTGGGTATTGGTTAATTTGGGTGGATATTTTTTATGATCCTGGGTAATTTTCTGGATACCTGTTCTGTTATGTTATGAAAAGAGTGGCATTTGCATGCTGCCTAAAGCCTATCAACTGTTACACTTATTCTTTACCTTCCCTGGGATTGGGCGAGTCTCTCTCTCTCTCTCTCTCTCTGTTTTACCTGATCTCTTTTTCCTTCCAGACCTGGTTAATGATATGTGAGGGGCATGATGGAACTGAGACATCAAATGGGGATGTACTAATATTTCCAGACATGATCAGATATAGGTCAATTACAAATTCCTTTGGAATTCTTTTTCTTGAAGTTGCTTTCAACTTTTTCAACTGTTGGTACTGATTTGATCATAGCAAAGAATGCAGGAGATTGACCCATTTTGATGTGGACACATTTGTCGAAGAAGTGCTCGTGAAGGATGGTGAATGGCTACCTGGAACTCCTGAAACACTAAAAGGCACTTATGTTTTTGTATGTTCTCATGGGTCTAGGGATCGCGGTTGCAGTGTTTGTGGACCTGCACTGGTTTAGTAGATTCAGAGAAGAAAGTGAGTTACTTGGTCTTGAAGGTAAAGTGTCTGTTAGCCCATGTTTGCACATTGGGGGCCATAAGTATGCAGGAAATGTTATTATATTTGGATCAAACATCAACAGAGAAGTCTCTGGGCACTGGTAAGAGGGAGGTTTCTCTTTCGTATTAATTATTTTTAGCAACCAATAATTGAACTTCTCCTTGATCTGTTTGTTTGAAGAGGCACTCTTTTTCCTGTGCAAATTGTATTACGTAATTTATTGATAGTTGAGCCATTGATTCTTCTTTTTTCTTTCTTCTAATTCTTTAATTTTCTGCAGGTATGGGTATGTGACTCCAGATGATGTCCCTATACTTCTTGAGCAGCATGTTGGGAAAGGTCAAAATGTAGACTGGCTATGGAGGTAATAGCTTCTTTTCTTGGTCACCATTTTGTCTGACATGGATTGTATTAAATAATAATGTTTACTAGGTTTAATCAAAAGTTTGAATGTTCATTTCAGGGGTCAAATGTGTTTTTCAGGAGAAAAGAAATCTCAAGAACTAAGGCTCCAACTACATGGTGAGGTGACACAAAGACCAACGGATGAGGTGAACATTGTGTTTGTGGATCTCAAGTTGAAGTTATGGGTTGTTGCCAGGAAAATGGGAACACTTCTTGTTGTCAGAACCCTGTGTTACCAGAAAAAATAGACGATCCAGTTGCCAATGATAGGTCAATGAAGTTGATACCTGAGGAGAAGAAGAGCACAAAAACTAGGATTTCTCGGATCAATAGTGGCAAAGGGGCTTCTATGTGCAAGGTTTGTGACATGCCAACATGGTTTGAGAGGTGGGAGAGTGAAGACACATATGCAGCTCTTGCAGTTGTTTCTGCTGCTGTTTCAGTTGCCTTTGCCTACAACTGATACAAACAGTTGAGATGAAATTTTAAATATGAAACTGCTTATTTGAATGATATAAATCTCTGAGGTAATGCATCCATAGAACTTTAATGACTCTTGAAATGGTATTCTTGTACCAAAATGTGTAAAAAATGTTAGTTGGGTACTTGAGCTATTTCTATTTCTATTGCGTTTTCTGGAAGCTTGACATCTGAACCTGAAGTTTGTACATTGAGCGTGTGTCACGGGCTGCAAGGTTAAGTTGCCAACCGTGCGGCCTTAGGCTCGGAAACACCTCATTGGAATGTCTAAGTCAGCTATCCTTTTAGCTACTCAAGAGAACCGCCCTCGAAGCTAGACCAACTCAAAGAAAATAAGCCGGCACAAGAAAATATGAGACAAAGTTAGAGAGCTTGTTATTGCTTGAATGATTGAATGATTTACAAGTGAGGGGGAGGCCTCTTTATATAGGGAGAGCTCTGTTACATCCATGGCTAACATCTTGTCAAGTGCCACAATCCTACGGTACTATAAGTTTAGTATAAGTATAGTACAAATGTAGTACGGAAGTACAAGGTATTACCTTGTAGTGCACATGTAGTACAATGCTGTACATTATAATCAAGATGTGTACTAGGAAACCCCCGAAGACTCGGGTCGTGACATTCTCCCCCACTCAATCTGGCGACGTCCTCGTCGCATTCTCGGCATGAAACTGGTCGATCTTCGTTTGAAATTGCCACAAGGTCTCGGCTGGTTCCTAACTAGTCTCACTATTGGGTTATTCTTTCCATTGTATCAAGTATTCATGCCTCGGCTTGTAGTTCTTTCGTTTCAAAACTCGATCGGTCAGTATACTCTCAATGTCTCTGTCATAAGAGACCTTAACTTCTATAGGGGCTCGCTGTGACTTCCCTCGATCCGAATCATTTTGGTCTTCATGGAGTGGTTTCAACATACTCACATGGAAGATCGGGTGCATCTTGAGCTTGGATGGTAGCTCAAGTTTGTAGGCCACATTGCTTACCCTCCTAAGAACTTTGAAAGGCCCTTCATATCTGCGTACCAATGCCTTATGGATCCCCTTGGTGCGAAGTACCAAATGTAGCTTCACAAGCACAAAATCCCTCACTTGGTACTGCACATTCCATCTCTTACGATCAGCCCACTTCTTGGAACGGTTGGCTGCCTTGTGTAAGCAAACTCAAACCAAGTCGATTTGCTCTTGCCACGCCTTGGCAAACTTATAGGCTGCTAGAGTTGACCCCGTGTATCTCACAGCAATAGTACTCGGAGTGTGAGGCTGTTGTCTCATCACAATCTCAAAGGCACTTTGGTTAGTGGCCTTACTCTTTTGTAAATTATAAGAAAACTGAGCCACATCTAGTAACTTTGGCCAATCTCGTTGCGAGGCACTCACATAGTGTCGAGGTATGTCTCCAACAAAGCATTCACCTTCTCAGTCTGTTCGTCGGTTTGGGGGTGGACACTAGTGGAGAAGTTTAGATCTGATTCGAGCAACTTGAACAATTCTGTTCAGAACCGTCCCGTGAACCGTCCATCCCGATTACTAACAATGGACTGTGGTACACCCCAATACTTCACCACATGCTTGAGAAATAACCAGGCTGCCTCCTCTGCTGGACACTCTTTGGTTGCCGGAATGAAAGTCTCATACTTCGAAAACCGATCCACAACAACCATGATGCTCTCAAATCCATCACTCTTGGGTAGCCCCATAATGAAATCCATGGAGATACTCTCCCATGGACGCTCCGGAATTGGCAATGGCTCCAAGAGACTCCCAAGTGACTTTTGTTCTACTTTGTTTTGTTGACACACAAGACAAGTCTTCACATAGGCCTCAATGTCCCCTCTCAAGTGTGGCCAATAGTAGCGTTCCTCCACAAGTGCTAGGATGCTGTGCACACCCGAGTGACCAGCCCACTTAAAATCGTGGCACTCTTGCATCACCTCCTTCTGTAGTTTTCCATGAAGCGGCACATATAACCGATTCCCCTTGGTATAGAGCAAGTCCCCCTCTAGCCAGAACCTCCTAGTCTTCCCCTTTGTGGCATACTCCATCAAAGACTTGGCGGTCGGGTCATGGGACAATCCCTCTTTAATGCGATCCACCAAGGAACCCTGTGGTCGGCTAATGGCAGCAAACTCTACATTTCAGCTTAGTGCATCCGCTATTGTGTTGGTTTTCCCTGGCTTGTACTCCAACACAAAATCAAACTCGGCAAGGAAATCTTGCCATCGGGCTTGCTTAAGAGAGAGCTTCTTCTGAGACTGAAAGTAGCTTGTGGCCACATTGTCGGTCTTCACCACAAACCTAGAGCCCAAAAGATAATGCCTCCATGTGCGCAAGCAATGAACCACGACTGTCATCTCTTTTCAAAAGTCTCGATGAACTGGGCTCTGATACCACTTATCACAGGCTGCAAGCTTAAGTCGCTAACCGTGCGGTCTTAAGCTCGGAAACACCTCATTGGAATGCCTAAGTCAGCCTTCCTCTTAGTTACTCAAGAGAACCGCCCTCGAAGCTAAACCTACTCAAAGAAAATAAGCCAACACAAGAGAATATGAGACAAAGCTAGAGAGCTTGCTATTGCTTGAATGATTGAATGATTTACAAGTGAGTGGGAGGCCATTTTAGATAGGGAGAGCTCTCTTACATCCATGGCTAACATTTTACCAAGTGTCACAATCCTACGGTACTATAAGTGTAGTATAAGTGTAATACGAAAGTACAAAGTACTACCTTGTAGTGCATGTGCAGTACAATGTTGTACATTATAATCAAGAAGTGTACTAGGAAACCCTCGAACACGCGGGTCGTGACACGTGCATGAGTAGCTAAGTATTGACAATCTCAATTTGGATATTGACACTGCTTTATTTTTTTTTCTTTTTGGTGGGGTGTGGGGGAATTTGGTTTGTAATGTTTATTATTTTTTTTTATTTGATAATACAATGTCTATTAATTTGTATTGATGTAAACAGCATTTGCCCTCTCACATAATAGGGAGAACAAATTTTACCAAAACTTTTCCCGTTTTTCCTTTTTATAATGGTTTGCACTCCTGCTGCATTTCTACAAGTGCCCACCTCACTGAAGACTGGATTCCTGTTGAGCTACTCTTACTTTTGGGTTGTGAACAAATTCCAAGTATCCTGTGAGGTTATGATAAAAATGAAGATATTGAAGAACAATGACAACACATGCAATTAGACTTGTATGGACTCGAGAACAAATTTATCCTTCCTTGCCAAAATTGGTTATGGAATTGGCTAGAATTGTAATAGGGAAGCTAAATCTGATAAATGAAGCTCTTTTCTTCTCTACCAATCAAAGACTAGAAGTAACTCTTCATCAAATGCAGTAACTTCCAAGTTAATCAGCTGCTCAAGGGAGAATGGTCAGAGAATGCTAAAAATTGATTATTCCAACCAATTAAAACTGAAAAACCGTGCCCTCAACTCTTATCCTCCATTTGGTTTGCACAAGAAATTAAATAGGATCAAAACTCTACGGGCTTTTAATGAATACTTCCTCAATAATTTTAGCATAAAGATGATCATCCACCTCAAGCTGGTAAAATGTCAAGCTACACCAGATTAGATTATTCTATCAGACCTGCATCAAGCTGATGCAAGCAAACCTATTCTGATAGTTGTAATACAGAGACCCTTCTCATTTAACAGCAGCTACTAAGTTCCGGCCATCAAAGCATTGGGTTTCGCTGGTCATATTGGCTGCTGCAGGTGTGTAATCAGTATTTTCCAGGTTCTAATCACCGTTAACTTGAAGGCTACTTAATGAGTGAGAGAGTCCATTCTGATTACCAAGCCTGTGTAACTCGGACTGTATGGTCTTCTTGATCTTGGCATCATCAGGGTCTCGCTCAGGGAAATTCACATGGACTGACCCTTGTCTGATTGGTGCAACGGACTCCCTAGCTTGCTGCTTGATGTAATTGTAGAGCTCTTGATGGAAGGCATGGTCCAAAGAGAAACAATTGTCAGTTGTTCCATTAACACTACGCCGACCCGATCCAGAGCCTTGATTTCTACAAAAATGTGGGAGGGACGCATAATCCATTATCTGCATACAAGTTGCAAATTAACAATGTTAAATCCTAATTATTTAGTCAAGCCAAGCCAAGTGGAAGAACCTATAATGATTAATTAACAAAACCAAATCAACAAAGAAAAGAACGGTTCTTTTTATATATGGTCATATTTCTAACAAACTTATACCCAGAAAAGAGTTGCAAACATGATGACAATGGGCTACAACACCATCGGCCGAGACAATCCAATACCTTCCACTTCCACACCATGAAAGTGGCAAGCCACAAGTACAGGAAATATCCAAATTCAGTTTATAATGTGTTTAGACAATAACTGAGATCCCAAAAGTGATAAGATTAGAGAGAGAAAAGTATTCTATTCCCCACCCAGACCCTCCTAAATATGGGATCAAGCAAGAAAAATGAAAAAATCTAGGCAGCTAAGCCATAATAAGTCTTTAAGGGCCAAAAAGTCAGGAGGCATACATGTGATAGTTTGGCACAAAGGACAATGTAATTGCATAATTTTGTATTGATGAAGGTGCCCACAATATGAAAAGTCGTTATCAAGAGTGGTATTCAGATGCATACTTTTGAAAGAGAGACAGGACTGAATAATATATAATAGAAAAGAGCTGCCACCTAAAATAGTAGGAATGTCGAACAGAATATTGACTTCGCACTACAAAACTTTTGGAATTCCATAAGTGTAGTACTACAGAAATATGGACTTGCAAGTCACAGTGAAATTTATAGTTTCAACGCAAGTGTGAAGAAAGATACACCCTACCCACCCACCCCCCCAAAAAAAGGTTCTGATATTCAAAAAGGAGAACATGGTGAAAAGAGAGCTCAAAAACCATGAATGAGGTCACCTTACCTTCAACAAATCATCCCTCCCACAACCTTGCAGCACCTGAACTTTCTTCCTTGTTCTCTCTTGCAAAAGAGGCTTTACAACCTGCCAATATTGAACTATTACGATTTAATCTTGTAAAAGGGTAACAATAGAAAAGGAAGGGGGATAAAAAAATATTGAGATGTTCAAGGGATATATCATGTTGCAAAGGAAGCATTATAAACTCATTTTCAACATCACAATAAATACCAACCTTCCAACATGCTGAAAATATATATGGGACATTAACAATATAGTATGTATCTGTCTTTTCGGGATAATTCAAGTCATCAATTGTAGATATAGCAGTCAATAGCTGCATTAACAGAACAAACAGCACATTAGGACAATGTAGGTTCCAAAGAAGAAAACTAAAACAGGAATGAGCCAACTTTCCCCTCTCCCCTCAAGAACATCAGAGATCGTAGAATTATCAGTTGAAATATTATTTGAAGCTTGTATGTACAAATCTAGAATATAGCTAGACTGTTGATACAAGATAATCATCTCCACTTCATTTGCCAGTACACCAACATCTTGCAGTAGAACAAAGTATGGCACTGGTTTATAAACCGAAACAGGATTTCCTAGAATAAAAGTTTAAATCTTTTCCCCTTGAAGTTACATACGTATCATCTTTCCTCCCATCTTTTCAGAAATTGTCACAAAATTATATAACTTGTGTATATTGATAGGATAGACATCTAATGGCTGATAAATAGTCAATTGCAGCATAAATCTACATCAGAAACTTAGAAGCGAAATCTAGATATCCACATATTATCTGTGAAACAGACAGATAATCATGACATGAAGATGACTAACATTTGTAAAATCAGGCTGTGGGGATGGTAGTTATAATTTTATCGAACAAAAGAGATAGCAAGATAGAAGGTCATATAATACCAAAAGATACCTTAATTTGGTTCAATGCTGACAACTTTAAGCCAGTCATATCCAAAACCTTCACACACGTACTAATAAGCCGTCCATATTTTTTTGTTGCAGAAGGCTACAACAAAAATAACATCTTAGCCTACCCGAAAAGTTAGAAATTAAAAAGAATATTGAACACAAGTTTGCAGAGAGGTACTCACCAAAACTACACGATCTCTATATTCATTCATTTGAATATGTGACTGTACATAGTAATGCACCTAAAACAAGGAAGAAATACAAAGATAAACATCACATTAATAAATTCCAAATATTTCATACTGAAGTTAAAGTACATACACGCACCTAAAAGTGGAGGCCTTCCACTCTACAAGACTCAAGTGAAGTTAAATTTAAGACTATAAAATTCAAGTAAAGATAAGGATTTAATGATGTTCCATTCAATCATATCATGAAGTGTCCTTGTCCCAGGGAGCACTAAAACTAAAAAAATAAAAAAAGGAGAGAAAATTATATTACTGAGCATGAATTAACATTAATAAGATTCTAGTCACAGTAGTCAAAGTGAGATTCATTATATTAAACTCATGAGAAAAGACCAACAAACAGATTATAAACATGTTTACTTTGTGCCAACAGATGTGTACAGATGCACACTATCCGTGTATCACAAAGTAAATAATTTATTTGTGGACAAGCACATTGCAAACTAGAACCTCACTAGCAAGTCTTTGGACAGTTTTGATTGATTGTATTTACTATCACGCATCAAGACAGAGTGTACCATTTGTAAAGAAAATGGAAAACTAGCAAATTTAAGGGGATTAAAGAAGTTATGATAGACTTACAGATGCTTTGTCATATGTGCTAAGCCCAGCACCACAAGCAATGACAGGGAGACCCTAGTAATTCATTGAAGATGGAAGCATATAAGTAGGAGCAAATGAGGCAATGAATCCCCATACAAAGTAGCCAGACCACTAGGGAAAGTTGATTCAGTGAAAACACTCAAGGCCAAGATAAACCCTTATAGAACATGAGGATACCTTTTTTGAGTAACCTGACAATCCTACAAGCTGAGACTCTCGTACCGCTCTGTAGATATCAGTGGGAATGATTGGTTTCTGCGTATAAAGTAAAATTGATTATAGAGTGAAACACTGATCACGAATAAGCACAATATTAACCCACATGGTTCTTCACTTCAACAAATTTCAGGAAATGATAAATTAATAGAATAAATGAAATTTTAGCTCCAAGTACGTCGCAGCAAAGCACATGAGAATATCTAACTCATTGTTGCAGTGTCATGCAATCACCATATAGAAAAATGTGCCAGGAAGGTCATACAAGATTACCCACTTTATTTATTTTTTCTTTTTATAACTAAATATTGTATGTATGGCACCAAAGGGGTGCAACCCACTACATGGAAACTATCTACATGATAGTAAGTCAACAAAATCTAAGAGAAAATCCTCATTTACAAGAAAATTGCCTTTGAACCAAGAGTATTGAATCACCCATCTTTAATGGACTCTATGGACCTCTCCTTCTTCAAAAGCCCTCCTAATTCTTTCATTTTGAACCATCCAAAAGATAGAGAGGGGCAAATCAGTGTATAGGCTCTCTTCAATTCCTTCGAAGCAAGAATACCACTACATGCCAAACTTAATCATGAACGAAACCAGCAACCACCCAAGAGATTCCCAAAACAATTAAAGGCATTTCCCATAATTGTTTAGCCAAGGAGCAACCCAACAAGAGGTGATTCACCGATACCCACTTTAATACATGATTATCTAAATTTTTTTTTACCAAACTTGATGGTATCATTAATTTCTATTCCAACTGCATGGAAAATTTAACACAATAGGCCAATTCATGAGTTACCCACAACAGACCATAGATGTGGCTTGTATTATGAAATGTCTTGATAATCTAATTGCTTGCGGTTTCACTCCTCAAAGAAGTAGAAATTTAGGTGACAATCTAGTGGAGAGGGCAGCGAACATGAGGGTGTTCTCAACATGTAAAACCTTCATCTTCACTATTTAGGCATTTCAAGCAAATATTCAAAGGCTAGGACCATAAGAAGGTTGACCCTGCATGCTACCAATAGGGAAACCAGTGATGGGTAATGGCCTTCTTCTTTCATCACTAAGGAGTGACTTTAAACCATAGTTACCAGGATCCCTATTCCCTCATAGAACTGTGATCCAGATTTTACATTCCGATTTGTGGTGCACGATTTAATTTTTTCTGAAGACTTTTAGCTAAAAAATTGAAGTAAAAAAATATTTCTAGACACAAGAAAAGGCAATACGAGAATGCTCAAAGTTTATTTTAACTTTATGTTTTCTAATATTACGTTTACTGACTTTACTATTTTTTCAAAAGTCTAATATCTTCTAAACTATTATTATGCACACATTTCTATTTAAATTGTACGTATAAATATATCTAATATCTTAATTTTATACATATACTTATACATAATAAAAACCGTTTAAGTTTACCCCAACGTATCGCGTACGAGGTGGGTAACGTACCACGTTCCCATACTCATACCCTGAACCAGTGCGTATCGAGTTCCTAGTAACTATGCTATGAACATATCTAGTAAAAAATTTGCTTTTCTTTTTTCCCAGTTGCAGATTCTGTAATCCGCCATTTCTGCATACTCCAGTCTCCACCCATGCAAACAAATCTAAATATAAGATTCACAGAAGAAATGAGAATTATTTATGAACCCCAACTCATGAAGAGACGTCAAAATAAGAAATTCCTGGTACAATTAACTACAAAATTTAGATAATATTCATGGTAACAAGGAAACTCACAGTCAGTATATTGTCGATCTCATTCTGTATCCTCCATTGTAAACAATCTACCAACTGAAACAGTTGAGCAGCATTAGTAAAGCTAAAGAGCAAATGGTAAAGGACACTACAAGGTGAATAACAAATTCATGATAAGCAACACCTCAAAATCATCTTAATTGAGATAAATGGATCTAACCATTGTATGGGCTTTCTGGACATTCCAGTCCCTTGCTTTGAGAAACCGCACCAAAGTTTCAGTTGGATACCCCTGGTGCATGTTCTGGCACAAACTTTAAATTAAATTTCCACAGATTATGACATTATATATATATATATATATATACCTCCAGAACAAACAAAAATATCTATGTCAAACCAGAACATATCTGAACAGGAATTAATACTGCAATAGCACAAGTTCATTTAGAAAAAGGAATTAAAAACGACTTAAACTACAAGCTCAACTTCTTTACTTCCTTTAAACTTGGAGGTGGCACACTGTCTTGGAAGAAAGGGATAAGTCAGTACCGCTTGCTATGATTAGAAAACCAGGATGCAAGCAATTCTAATCAACTCTCCTACACATCACATATATTTTCAAAGCTCCATATACTTTTCTGCCACCATGATATTATTTTTTCCCATCTCGTAAACATAAAAATAATTTTGGATGCCACCAAACCTTACACTAACTTCAGTGTTCCAACTCCACTTGACAACTTCAAAATTAATCATTATTTTCCTTCTTTGGAAACTGTTACTCATAGTCATACATTTAACATCGGAAACTTTCACATCCTTGGGCTGTCTTGTTTAACTAAATACCAAAGAAGGAAACTTTTATACTGCCAAGTTAATCAAGGAACCAAGCACTTCGAGATATTGTTACAATATTGCATTGAGATTCAAATAGAAGACTCAGAGATTCCATCTTTTTCCTCACCACCAAGAGAAAATGAAGCTCCCCACAAATAGATAGTGAAAAACAAAACATTTGCATATCCAACACCCAATTACTACCCCAAAATTAACAATCATTTCAGATAACCAATTGTGTGAAACCATCATCTAAAATCAAGCACCCTCCTTTCAACAACCAGTCATGAATGTCATATTAATCCTTAACTTCAAAACAAGTTCCACAATTACATAAGCAGAAAAAAATTGGAAACGTAAAGTTTCCTGTATGAATCAACTACATTTCACTAGAACAAAATCTTGCAATAAACATTAATTAAACATGAGACAGATCAGACCAAAAAATGAAAGAGGCAACAGCATAATCAAAAGGCACATAGCATCTCAGCCCCAGATCAAGTCCACAGCAGAACTCAAGTCTTATGATGTTTCAGTTCATCTTTAGAAACTAAAAAAAGTAGTCGAACTGAACCAAATCAAGCGATTACTCTAAGTTTAGTAGAAAATCAAGAAAACAAAGTTACAACTTTCAAGGTGCCATATTTTCACTTTCTTTTCTCAGCATTCAGTCAGAAAATAGATCAAGTAAACTCAGAAAAGCTAGACAAACTAACCTGAAATGTCTGTTTCAGTGGCTCATCAACTGCAAAATTAAAAAATAAAGGGAATAAAAGGAAAAACCTTAGTGATTGTAGATCAATTATCAAAAATATCAAATAGACGTGAAGTGAAATTTGTAAAGCTCACCATCTTCCATCAAAGACTGGAACCGCTTGATCGCTTCTTGATTAACAATACTCATTTTCTCTTATGTTCTTTTCTCAGACCAATAGAATAAGAACTAAATTTTAGCTAAAAAAAATATCTTGAAAAAGGAAAAACTGGGTTCTTCTGAATTTTTGATAACCCTCTACCTCTCTTTGCCTTCACCTTTTAATAGCTCCAAAATGGGAAAATCTTAAATAAGCTCATTAAAAGCTAGGTGAGAAATAGAGTTTTTTTTGTTATTTATTTTAGAGAGAGATAAGCATTTCTAGAGAGAGAAAGACGGTGCCTCTTCTTGAAAATCTGGGTTTATTTTGTGTCTGAACATCTCCTGTGAAATAAAAAGAATATACGTAAATTTTTTATTTTAAAATATTCAGGTAAAAATAGGTAGTTATTGTGTGTGGTACAATGTAGATAGAGATGTTGTGGGACAATGATCAATAGATTTTTTATTTTTTATTTTGGCTTGAAGGGCTTTATTGGTTAAATGGTCTAAATTCATCAGAATATAAAAACATATCTCTTTAAATGGAATATTCTCTGTGATGGGTTAATCTAGGTGATCATAAAAGTGACATTTCTATGAATATATCCCAAATGCATAAAGCCATAAAGTAAATATTCTCAGTTTTTCTATCAATAACTTTTATATGGAACCCTATGAATATTAAATCACCATAGAATAATTTCTCATATTTTACAAATCTTTCAATAATTTTAATTTAAGTGCATTTATAGAATGCATGCCAATGATGCTAATGTTAAAAGGGTGTTTGGAATAAATGAATTTTATAAAATTCATTTGTAATTTTACAGTTATCATGTTTGGAAAAAAAAAACTATGAAATTTATTTAAAAATAAATTAATTACAGAATTTACTTATCTTATTTTATATTCTATTTACAAATGAATTCTATAAAATGAAAATTAAAAGGTTTTATTAACCAAAATTCTCTCTTTTCATCCACGTTTCCCTATGCCCCTTTCTTTTGAATTTTTCATTTATTCCAAACATCTTAAATGTAAATATTCAATTTAATTCTACAAATTAACATAAGAAAATCAAATATGAAAATTCATTTCAATTAATTTATAAATGAATCTTATTTTCTATTTAATTTGTGCTCAATCTTAGGCGCAGTTTGAGAACCCTCTTAAAAAAATTATTTTAATCTCTCTTTAAAAAGGTTAATAAACTGCGCCTTATAGTGTTATTGTGTGCATTTTTCTCTTTTCAATTTCATGTTTTTTTTTCAAATTTTTTTTATAATTATAGTTTTGAGCTTTTAAATATATTATTTCATCTTTTTTTCTCTCTTAGGTTACCTTTTTAATATTTTTTTTAATTATTACTTCATATATCTCATAATTTTTGTCATGTTTATTATTTAACAAATTAAATAAATAATTTTTTTTTGTTGTTAGATCATTGAGAAAAATTAATTTTTTTTCATATATACAAAAATAGAGTTTAAAAGTTTTTAAAAATATTTTTTATATTTTTAAAATAACATATATATAATAATTAAAGTCAAATTTTAATAAAAAAATGATAAATAACTAAAATTATAGAACATATAAAATAACCTTTATGATTGCTCTATATAATTAAATTATTAATTAACATAAAGTTAAGTTTCGAATCTGAACCATAGTTTTACCTTAATCGATTAATTTACGTGACAAATTTTTGTTCTCTCTTTTCTGACATGCACAAATGTCAAATGACAATAACCTCTAAAATTCTATGTGACCGAATCTACAAAGTAATAACGAATCTAACAAAAAACAAAAGTAACAATGAAAAAATAAAAAATGGGGCCACGTGGAAGACCTTGACGAGGTGATGATACCCCATTGATGTCATGTGCGCATGTGTGTAAATGCCTAAATGGGGCTGGGGCTTAACCCTCTCGATATATTCTCTCCTTTTTCCCCAATGTATACGAAACACTGTCGTTTACATTCAGTAGAAAATAAAAATTTTACATCAGATGAAAACTTGTTTGAAATTTTTTTTTCTTTCACTTTAATCCAAACAGATTACACGGAAAATTATTGTTTGCATTGAATGTAAAATAAGATTTTTACACCGGATAAAAATTTAATTGGTAATTTTTAGGAACTTCACTGATAATGTTAATTGAATATGCATATATGTTATTAGTGAAGTTCTCAAAAATTATCCATTAAGCTTTTATTCGATGCAAAAATCTTGTTTTACACCTGATGCAGCCAAGAACTTCTCCTTAGCATACATCATTTTTAAATCCGTTTGAGTTAGCTCATTATTAGCTCAATCTACCAAATGATTGTCGAAGGATCTAGAAAAAATGTGATAGGACCGATAATTGTAACCAAGAATTTTTTAATCCGTTATTATTTTAAAAGTGATGTTATATATAAATACAATGATTAATTTGATTAAATAAAAGTTTATAGCATCACTAATTCATACAAAAAATCACGCAATCCATTTGTCTTGTACCGAAGAAAGTAACTGATAAATATATATTAGATAAATAACTCGTAAATTTCTAACAACTTAACTTAAATCACTAGGTTAATAAAAGTGAAAAAGAAAAACACTTAAATTACATCAAAATGAATTTAACCCTTGAATTGATAAATTACTTTTAAAAGAAAGAATTTATCAAAGGTGCACAGCCACGTTTGTGAAAGAAGGAAGTATTCTCTGACCTGCAACTGTAACACAAACAAGACCATAATAGTCTAACTTGGAAGGGAATTCAAGGTTGAGGCACTCTACAAGAAGAATCCAGACTAGGAAATTTCGCTGAATAGGGGCCTTAACATTTGGAATAGTGTGTTTTCATCTAGAAATGAAATATCTGGATTATTTCATTATTTAAAAATTATAAAAGAAAATCAAATAACGAGAAAAACGTAGATTTTGTAAGATTGATTTTAACGGTATTGAAGATGTACCGATCATTGATTAATTTAATATCACATAAAATTTAAAAAATAAATCAAAGATTTTAATTAAATTACTTAATTATCTTTCAGTCTGTAACATAGATTTTTACGCTCGTTTTGGTCCGCTAATTTTGAAGTGCACCAATTATAGACAACTCTCAACACCATATGGTCATCCTTGAGTTTGCATGCCTAATTCATCATTCTGTAATCAACCAATTCATGCCCTCTTAGCAAGGAATCTAATAAATGGAGTCCAGTTGTGCAACTTGTACAAGATATTTTTTTTATTATCAATTATTAATATAATATAATTAATATGAAATCAATATAATATATAATCAATATAAATCATTTTTTTAATAAACACATAATTAAATAATTAAAAATTATTTACTCTTAGTTATCTCTCTTAATAATCTATATTATTTCATCTCTAACTTTAGTAAATCACTTTATTTTCTTCTTTTTATCTTTGAAACCCTTGTATAATTTAGTGGCTAGAATATTCTCGTTTTTGCATTATTTATTTGCCTTTTTCTTTTCTTTTTTTTTTCTAACCTAGGATTTGAGGAATAGTGTCATATATTGTATAAAATATTTCTAAACAAGAGTGAAAAAATGTTTTTTAGATTTTAAAGTGTTAACCAATTTGCACATTATTGCTAAAAGTATAAATTAATAAAAATATTTTTTATTTAGGTTTCAATTTTTTTTTATCAAATTATATCAATCGAAAAATCACATTGTGCATCAAAAACTAAAAATAAAATTCTTAAAAACAACCTGTAATATTGTTTCTAATAAATGGCTGTTTACCATTGTTAAATCTTTTTTTTTTTTTACAAAGTTTACCATTGATAAAAATTAATTAAATAATAGTGTTGATGTTCACCATGTTACTGCTTAGAAGTAAATTAGCCTTACAGCATAAGCATTAAAAAAGGGAACAGATGCTGAGTCTTGTTCTTGGTCTCATCAAATTCCGAAATAAAATATGGAATAATATTTAATGAGACAAAAGTGTTCTTCCCACTTCCCATGTGTTGTTTATTCAATCATAGAAATAACATGTATTCTTTTATTCTTTAATAACTTTTTATTGGTTTTTCAATCTTTATGTGTGTCTTCCACATGATTTAGTAGTTCCAAAATAAATTTATGTCATCTGCATTTGATTTATTTGCTTGACATGTATTTTAATTGCTCAGGTAACTTATTTCAGCTAATCTCTTTTTATAGTATATATGGCTAATCTATTTCATGAAACGTACATTTCAGTTAGTTGGGACGATAGTTGGTTCAACTATCTACTCTGGCACAGCATGGTGGCATCTCTCAACTGTCGAGCACATTTGTCATCGATTGAAATTCAAATCTTTTCTTTTATAGATTTTTATAATAAGTATGCATCGTAAAATAATTTATATTTATTATTCGGTCATTTATTAAGTAATTATGTTGATTATAATTAACTGATAGTTTCCTTATTTTTGTAATTATGTGATTTACTTTCCGTTTATGAAGTGGTTTCCTTTTTCGTTTATAAGAAATTCCTTCCGGAATTGTCTCGCCTATGTACTCTATATATTTTCAGTTTCTTTCTTAATGAAGAGATATGAAGAATCATTGAACGATTTGAATCTGTATTCCTCTAATCTTTCCGTCTTCATTTTCTACATGGTATCGGAGCAGGTTTAATCCTGTCTCATCGAGTCTTTCCTACTCGAGTCTTTTATTTCTTCTACATTTTCATCTTTTCTCTTTCAGAATCATGACTAAATACGAATCTTCTTTCAGATTGAATACCAACTCATCATCCTCTTCTGATAACCGTCAGAAAAAGGGAGGTAGTCCGTGGTGTGATCATTGCAGAAAGCCTGGACACTTGAGGGAAACATGCTGGAAGATTCATGGAAAGCTAACGGATTGAAAGCCTCGTCAACAGCTTGAGAAGGAAGGAAATGGAAATCATGTTGTTGCCGAGGAACTGTCAAATCAACCTGAAGCAAGTCCTTTTAACAAGGAACAAATGGAGATGC
The DNA here is from genome assembly GCA_023935145.1 of Bretschneidera sinensis. NCBI lineage: Eukaryota > Viridiplantae > Streptophyta > Magnoliopsida > Brassicales > Akaniaceae > Bretschneidera > Bretschneidera sinensis. The sequence continues at coordinate 75,312,239 of CM043704.1, forward strand.
TTCAGAAACTTTTCCTATCTATGCAGTCTCAAGCAGGCTCATCTTCTAGTCATGTCATTGGGTCAAGCACCTTGGCCCATAAAGGTAATCCCTTGAGCACTCTTAATGTGGGTAAAACATGTAAAAAAATCTTGGATTGTGGACTCGGGAGCCTCTGATCATATCACATGAGATGCTACTATTTTTTATACATATAGCTTATGTCCAGATAATTTAACAGTCTGAATAGCAGATGGCTCACTGTCAAAAGTTGTCGGTACAGGTTCAGTAGTATTGTCAAAAAACCTGATACTCAACTCTGTTCTCTTAATTCCAAACCTGGACTGCAATTTGTTATCAATTAGTAAACTCACTAAGGAAAGGAGGTGTGTTACTAATTTTTACTCTACTCATTGTGAATTTCAGAATTTGGATTTAGGGAGGATGATTGGCAATGTTGAGGAGCGCTCCGGGCTCTATATCTTCAAAAAGTGCCACTATCCACAATAACAACCTCAACCAACAGTTAGTTGTAATTCTTTTTCTGCTTCTTGTTCAAATAATAATAGTACAATTATGTTGTGGCACTATCTCTTAGGACATCCTAATTTTTTGTATCTCAAGCGTTTATTTCCAAGTTTGTTCAATAAAAATTCGAATTCTCTCAATTGTGAAATTTGTCAATTACTCAAAACATGTGTGTAGTTCATTCCCACTCCAGCCTTACAAAGCGTCTAAACCATTTTCCATGATTCACAGCGACATTTGGGGTCCCTCAAAAATAAAAAATGTAACTGGTATTAGGTGGTTTGTCTTATTCATAGATGACCACACTAGATTGACGTGGATATTTCTTATGAAAGAAAAATCAGAAACAGGTCAAATATTCAAAATTTTCAAAAATATGATTTAGACCCAATTTTAGACAAAAATAAAAGTTCTAAAGTCAGATAATGCTAAGGATTACTTCAACTCCATTCTAGGAGAATTTCTAGTAAAATAAGGGATAGTTCATTTGAGTTCATGTGTAGATACCCCACAACAAAACGGAATCGCTGAAAGGAAAAATAGACATATTCTAGAGGTTACTAGGTCCCTTATGTTCTCTACGAACGTTCTATAAATTTTCTAGGGAGAGGCTGTCCTTACGGCGGCTTATCTAATCAATAGAATGTCTTAAAGGGTCCTAAAATTCCAAACGCCATGTCAAACTCTTCTAAAATCATTTCCAACAACTCGTCTCATTTTGTATGTCCCACCCAAAGTATTTGGGTGTTCTGTCTTTGTTCACATCCATCAACAGCAAAGGAGCAGACTCGATCCTCGGTCACTTAAGTGCATCTTTCTTGGGTATTCTTCGAGTCAAAAAGGATACAAATGTTATTCTTCAATCACAAAAAAAATTCTACAATTCGATGGATGTTACCTTTTTTTAGAGTCATCCATACTACCCAAAAACTGATATTAAGGGGGAGAATTTAACTCAAGACTATCAGTCTTGGGACTTTGAGTCATTCATTGAGTCACCCATCACCACAGAACATCCCATTCTCCCAGGGTTAGAAAATCACAATCTTTCAGAGTTAACCAGTCAACCACTACTTGCTGAAGACACTGAGTTCATTATTGACTTGGGAGATAAAGAGCATGTCCAAGAAGTGACAGAGGAAGAAGCACATACTCAACAGAACCATGAGACCGAACCAAGTCCAATTCCAAGCGAAATTACATGTAACAACATTTCTGACTCTGATGGTATTATTGATTCTGAGTTAGAAAATGAGATTCTTAGTATGCCTATTGCTTGGAAGAATGGAGTTCAGTCATGTACCAACATCCTATTGGAAATTTTGTGTCATATGATAAGCTATCACCTTCTTTTCGTGCCTTCACTATTAGTATTACAGAGATACAGGTTCCTCAGAATATTCAGGAAGCTTTCGAATGTCCTAAGTGGAAAACTACTATCAATGAGGAAATTCAGGCACAGAAAAAGAATGGTACGTGGGATATTACTGAACTGTCAAAGGATAAGAAATCTGTGGGGTGTAAATGGATTTTTTCAATTAAATATAAGGCGGATGGTATTGTGGACAGGTACAAGGCTCGTCTGGTTGCCAAAGGATTCACCCAATCATTTGGCATTGATTATTAAGAGACATTCGCACGTGTTGCCAAGCTCAATACTGTTTGTGTTCTCTTATCACTTGCTGCCAACCTTGATTGGTCCCTCCATTATCTCGATGTAAAAAATGCATTTCTCAATGATGACTTAGAAGAGAAAGTTTACATGGACATCCCTGCCGGTCTTGAGGCAACATCAACTATCAACAAGGTTTATAGACTTCGAAAATCTTTGTATAACCTCAAGAAATATCTCCGCACTTGGTTCTAGTGATTCATAAAGGCCGTAAAAATGTATGGATATTCTCAGTTTCAGTCAGATCACACACTTTTTTGTGAAGCACTTCCCAAATGGGAAGAAAGCTATTATTACTGTATACGTGGACGATGTTATTTTGACAGGAGATCATAAGGAGGAAATTTGACTGCTTAAACAGTTCTTGGCCAAAAAGTTTGAGATCAAGGACCTAGGGAATTTGAAGTACTTCCTCGGAATGGAAATTGGTCGGTCAAGAAAAGGTATCTACGTCTCCGAGCGTAAGTATGTCCTGGACTTGTTAAGTGAAACAGGAATGCTTGGTTGCAAGCCTGTCGAGACTCCCATGGACTCAACAGTTAAGCTAGAAGCAAATGATGGGAGTGCTCCTGTCAACAAAGGACAGTACCAACGTTTTGTGGGAAAACTCATTTATCTATACCACACAAGGCCTGACAATGGTTTTTCCGTCAGTGTTGTTAGCTAGTTGATGAGTTGCCTAACTGTAACGACCCATCCCGGGTTGGCCACCCTCGAGACGGTGTCATCACATTTTGAGAATCCCAGCACGACACATATATGCAATAATAAAATAATACTAACAAATTTTTTATTTTAATCCTCAACCCTCAACAGAGGAGGTATATAAATCTGATATTAGCTTACACATAATATACAACGTAAAATGCATAAATATTTACAAATATTTATTTCATTTTCTCATTAGTCTGAGGATATTAACACGTACGTGGCTTACAGAAATTGAATCTGTTTGACTCTCAACCCACCAGACTATTTGTCTTGTCTATTACCTGAAATCATTGTACAATGAGGGATGAGCTTCACAAGCTCAGTGAATTAAATTTACTAAAAGTATTCCAATTTCATAAATAGCCCTTTCTCATAATGTCTAACATTTATTTTTAATAGTATAATGTCTAACATTTAAATAATTCTCATATTATCATATTTCTATGTTTTTTTTCTCTTTTTTGTTACTGTAACTGTCTCTCTCTGAGAGACTCATCCATCTATAAATAAATTCACAATAATATACCACACATCAACATTTCAATAATACAAGCAATAATTAAAACAGACGCAATGCATAAATGATTATAATGGGAACGTCTTCCCACCTATCGACAGGTTGTTATTATCTTAGACCGGCCCCTTCTCGGTTCTTTACAGCTTATCCCGGCTGTTACGAAATTTATTTTCAGCATATACCGGCTGTCACTGTTGTTCCATTAGACTGGCCCCTTCCCGGTTATTTCAGTTATCTTATTTAATGCATATGCATATAAACAATGATATAAAATATGCATATGAACAGTAATATAAACACAACATAAATTCAAAATATTTAAATTAACTATCCGATCTTTCCTCAACTTTCTGTTTAATAAAATTTACAATTTTTTTCTCCTCATATATCACATCAATTTATTCACCAAACTAGTCAAAATCTCTTTATCACCATCATTATTAAATCAACTCATGATTTTAATAATATTTCTCTTCACATAATAATTTTCTACATGTCCAATATTCATATCATACATATCAATTTAATTTTTATCTACCACCAAGCATAAACTAATAATTTATTTTAATATTATTACTAGATATTTGATTTTTATTTAGATTACTTAAAGTAAATCCACCTCACCACGTAGCACTTAAAGCTACTCATGGATCACTTCCTTGCCTTTCCCGTTGCTTTCAGGAATTTCCTCTGGTCATTGTTCATCAACACCTGACATAATATTAGTATTAAATTTCTAATTATTTCTTGAATTCTTCATAAACTACACCCTTTGAAAATTCTCGCTTTGACTTTTGGGAAATTTCATGAATGCTAAAAAATTCAAAAATATAAACATAACGGTAGTACCTTTTATTTTTGTGATAGCTTCCCGTGACTCTCTATAAAATTTTCTCGTAAATCTCTTCAAAATTTTGCTATTTCAATATTCCTTTTGGTCCCTACATGTTTAGAGAAGACGCGTAATGGAAAGAAAACTCAACTAGTTTGATAAGTGAAATTTTAAATTTACATTTACTTCCTATATATAAAAGTTTGATGTGAAAAATATCTTCTGCAACTTTAAAAGGTGCTTGCTTAGTCACCATAAAATCTTTAAATTTCCTCCACGTATTGGACACTTGGAAGCTATACAATTGTCTTCCTTTATACTTGGCACAACTACAATAAACTTGGCAACAGGTGATGCCACCTGCTGCCACGTTTTACTGTTCACTAATTTTTTTTTTAAAAAAATTGCTTTATTCAAATACTACTAAACCGTTCACATAAATTTTTGCTTTTAATTTTGTGTCATATTTATTAAATTACTTTTTTACCCTTACTTTACAAATTCGAGTATTACACCCTGATTTTTATTTTTTTTTTAGAATTGCTTTATTCAAATACTACTAAACCCTTCACACAGATTTTTTCTTTTAATTTCGTGTTATATTTATTAAATTATTTTTTTACCCTTACTTTACAAATACAAGTATTACACCAACAGAGCGACATATGACTGCAATGGAGTTCTGAGATATCTCAAAACGACACTGGGTAAGGGTCTATTTTTCTCAAGAACCTCTAAAAGAAATGTTGAAGTTTTTTCAGATGCAGACTGGGTAGGTTCAGTAACGAATTACAGATCAACATCAGGCTATTGCTCCTATGTGTGGGGTAATTTGGTAACTTGGAGGAGCAAGAAACAATTCGTTGTAGCTCGCAGTAACGCAGAAGCTGAATTCCGAGCAATGACACAGGGTATTTGTGAAGGCATTTGGTTACAGAGACTACTGTCAGAATTAAAGGTGACTTTAGATCAACCTATGGAATTATTTTGCAACAATCAAGCGCAATCAGTATTGCCAAGAATCCAGTTCATCACGACAGGACAAAACACGTTGAGATCGATTGTCATTTCATTAAAGAGAAAATTGATGAAGGAACTTTCATTATTAGTTACATCTCGACGAATTGTCAAACTGCTGATATACTCACGAAAGTTAATTCGATGATTTGTCAAGAAAGCTGGGCATGATCAACATTTACATTGCGGCTTGAAGGGGAGTGTTGAAATTCAAGCCTTCTCCTTCATAGATTTTCAAATTAAGTATTTATTGTAGAATAATTTGTATTTATTATTCCGTCATTTATTGGGTAATTAGGTTGATTGTAATTAGCTGGTAGTTTCCCAATTCTTGTAATTATGTGATTTCCTTTCTGTTTATAATGTGATTTCTTTTCTGTTTATGAGAAATTCCTTCCAGAATTGTCTTGCCTATGTACTCTATATATTTTCAGTTCCTTTCTTAATGAAGAGATATGAAGAATTATAAAACAATTTGAGTCTGTGTTCCTCCAATCTTTCCGTCTTCATTTTCTACATCATCCATCTTTCCTGCCGGATGGGAGTCCATGGGCATGCCTGGTGACGATGTTTTCTACAATGCTTCAATCATATGGGGAGTCATTGGTCCTCTCAGAATGTTCACATGCCAATGATCTTCGCAGCTACAGGGGCCATGCCAACAGCTAAAGCTGTGCACTTTTGGTATTGGAGAGCTGTTGGAATTATCTTCAACTATTATATATACAAAAGATACAAGGGATGGTGGGCTAAGCATAACTATATCTTATCAGCTGCTATGGATGCCGGGGTTGCCTTCATGGGTGTAATCCTCTATTTCACACTTCAATCCAGTGAAGTCAGTATTCCAGACTGGAGGTGTCTGGATAATAGTGACCACTCTCCATTGGCAAACTGCCCTACAGCACCAGGCATTGTGGTTAAAGGCTGCCCAGTTTTCTGAGATGATGCTTAAGAAATTCCGTCACTAAAGTGTAGTGCATGGATGTTGTGGAAGACTTTAGGCTGTCAATTTCAAATTTTTGTGATGTCTGACTATGATGCCAGAACGAGAACACAGCTGTAAATCCATTAGTTCGAAAGATGTAGCCTCGACTATGGAGATGTAAATTTGTATGTCAACTTAAATTTTCTTTTTTTTCAAAATGGTGAGACACAGGTAGCTCTTAAAGATGAACGAGCATGAATTCCCAGAGTGATTCATTGATGTACAATATAATCAAATGTGGTAGATTACATCATAATGTATATTAACTACCAGTAATCCTGGCAAGAACACAAACCTTTTTTGAAACAATGGAACCGATTCCTGTCACGAACAATTATCTCCTGATTTACAATTTCTGAGATCAGTTTGAAAGCAGCATGGCAGTCCTCACAGACACGAAGATTCTTCAGTATCCTGATTGGTGTTCCAGGAGACATGTTTAATAGTCCAAAACACAATGCTAATTTCTCACTATGGCGGTACAGAAATTTCTCCTTCTCTTTCTCTTCCATGTCTAACAGAACAACTGATGTGTTGGGTACATATCCTCTCAGTTTCATTTCTCTTAGTAGTTTTTCCCACGTTTGAAATATCTCCTGAGCTTGAGGATGGTTCTCATCCCCAGCAACAAACTCATGAACCATGCCATTAACCGTGATTGAACTGCAACCAGGTGTTTTCTTCACCCCTCGATTTCTCATCAATCTTCTCACTCTTGCTACATCTTCCCATCTTTCTGCTTCTGCATAGATATTTGACAAAACCACATAGTATCCATCATTAAGAGGATCCAATTCAGCTAGGTGTCTGGTAGCTTCCTCAGCCAGTTCAATGTTTTTGTGAACTTTGCATCCACCAAGGAGTGCTCCCCAAACAACCCCATTCGGCTCCATAGGCATGTTTGTAATAAACTTCACGGCCTCTTGGAGAAGCCCTGCCCGGCTTAAAAGATCAACCATGCAACCATAGTGCTCAATTTGGGGAATTATCCCATAATCTCTAGTCATGCTGGTGAAGAACCTTCGCCCCTCATCAATCAATCCCATATGGCTACAAACATGCAAGAGCCCAATGAAGGTTACCGCATTAGGCTTCATCCCTATCCGGATCATCCTAGCAAATAGTTCTAGAGCTTCTTCTGCTTGTCCATGAATTGCAAGCCCTCCAATCATGGCTGACCACGACACAACCGTTCGTTCTTCCATCTCATCAAACACTCTCTTAGCATCCTCCAAGCATCCACATTTCACATACATATCAATCAAAGTGTTAGAAACATGAACACTTCTTTTAAACCCACTTCGATTTGAGTACTCGTGAACCCTCCTTCCCAAATCCAATGCACCCAAATCAGCACAAGCCGCAAGAACGGCCACCACAGTCACCTCATTTGCCCTCACCCCCGCCTCTTCCATCTCATGAAACAGATTAATAGCCTCCTTTGGCTTCTTACACTGCACAAAACCCGAAATCATTGCTGTCCACGACCTCACGCTCCTCTCGGGCATCCTAAAAAACAAACCATAAGCCCCATCAATATCTCCCTTCTTCACCAACTGGGTTATCACTATATTCCATGTCACAACATCTCGTTGCTGCATTTTCTCAAACAACAACATAGCATCACCCATCTCCCCACAAAATGCATACAAATTCAAGATCATGTTTTGCAAAAACAAGTTCCATCTGAACCCAAGTTTCTCAACATACCCATGAACGATCCTACCACATGAAACATCCAATAACGCAAGGCACGCTTTTAGTACAAAAGAACAAGTGAAACTATCAGGCAAAACATCAAATTCACGCAACTGATAAAACAACAAGATGGCATCAATATGAGAATCACTTTCGACTAACGTTTTCAAGCAAGAATTCCACAAAACAATGTTGGGTTTGTCGATGTGTTGAAAGATCTTTTGGGCGTAAGAGAAACTAGGAAAGAGAGCACAAACTAACCCAACTCGAGTTACAGGGAGGATAGAGAGAGGGGCATTGTTTTTGATGATATGGGCATGAGCTTGTTTGAGCTCAAATGGGGTGTTGAAGTTGTGGAGAAGATCATTTTTGGGGTTATGTGAAGTGGGTGGGCGAGTTCTGTCTGCAGGGAAAGGAGGCAAGCAAAGTGACAGGAGGGAGGTAAGCATTTTTCAAAAATTACTACAATAATGGTCCAATTACCCAGTATCTTTTATTCGTTTTAAATAGAAGGCATCATGTCAATGGCACAACTTTTTTTTTATAAGATAATATTTAAACAACTAATATGAATTCTACAAAATCACATAAAACATTTTAATGAGAATTTTGTTCTAAGAATCAAATTCATAGAAAAACATTTCTCTCATTAATCAGTTTATTAATGAGTACCTTTAACTTTAAAAAAGTAATATGCTTTGTTTTGGACTTACATAATAACCAAATTAATCGTTATTAGAGTATTTATTAACAATAAATTTGTTAAAATTTTGGATGTGGAAGATCAAATTCATGATGTTTTAAAGCATCCAAACAATGAACTTATAAATTTACATATTTTAAATTTTAAATTTTTTTGACATATTGTCAAAAAAAAAAATAAAAATTGAGTGACCTTTAGATCAAGAGACTGCAGTCTTAAATTCTTAATTCTTATTATTTCATCAAACCAAAAAAAATTAAAGTGCATGAATTTCATATTTTGTTCTAAGAATCAAATTCATAGAAAAACATTTCTCTCATTAATCAGTTTATTAATGAGTACCTTTAACTTTAAAAAAGTAATATGCTTTGTTTTGGACTTACATAATAACCAAATTAATCGTTATTAGAGTATTTATTAACAATAAATTTGTTAAAATTTTGGATGTGGAAGATCAAATTCATGATGTTTTAAAGCATCCAAACAATGAACTTATAAATTTACATATTTTAAATTTTAAATTTTTTTGACATATTGTCAAAAAAAAAAAATAAAAATTGAGTGACCTTTAGATCAAGAGACTGCAGTCTTAAATTCTTAATTCTTATTATTTCATCAAACCAAAAAAAATTAAAGTGCATGAATTTCAAATTCATATTCACAACTTCAATTCAAATTTTCTTTTCCAAACGCAACCTAACAGTTAATGAGTAAACCTACAACTGGTAAATGTACGATGTAGGATCCAAGTTTATTGTGTTTGTTATGTTTTTCTAATTTACATCTCATTACTAGAAATATTTCCAAAATTCTGTAAAGAAAAAATGAAATGCTTCTAAAATTTAACTTCACAGAGTCTGACAAACCATCACGGTTAAATGGCCATATGACTCAATGCCCATGTAGCTGAGACAGTATTAAATTACTACTCCAGCGACTCAACCAGTCAACAATTTGCGATCAAAGGAAATCCAAAGGGTTTTCCAGAATAGACTTTGAGGTATAAATTTTAAAACCAAATGGGTTTTCATTCCAATTCTAAAACCATACACTTCGATTGAGGTGCCCCAATGAGAACGAGTTCCTCCTCTTAGGAAGTTCAAAACTGAAGACAGAATGGATATGAATACATACTACAAAAAATTTATTACAAACTAAAGATCCAACAATCCCCATGGTCTATCCAATTCTTTGTTCATCGTTTTCACCATTCTTCAAAAGAAGTGAACATTGTCCAGCGTCAACATAAATAACTAGCACTGATAAACAGAGGCAAAAGTGCTAATAGCTATGGCCAATCTCTAATTGAAGAGTCCTGGATTCAGCCAGTCCCTGCACATAGAAGATGTAGATGACTCAGCCAATCAAAGAAAAGTAATGGCACAGCCATAGATATCGGGGGTATCCCTTTTTCTCCCCTTGAATGTGTGTCCATACGTGCATGCATGTGTGAAAGAGAGACAATAATGTATAGCACTTACTTGGTAATGTCATCAAGGTGGTCATCAAAATCTACTAAATCCTGCCATTTCTTGGATGAAATATAATCCAATAAAACTATATTGGCTGATGGCTCCTTGATTACCAATCTGCTGCCTCCATCTTTTCCAACCAGTCTCCAGTTCTTGGAAGCATCCCTCGTGTAAAGCTAATATATGAAAAGAAACAGAATAAAGGAAGAAGCATCATGAGGAAAGTGACAAATTGAAAGGAAGAAGCCCAAATGATCAACAGGCTTAACCAAACAGGACAGGGTCGTCAATCCTCAGGCTTCTAAATTAGACATGGTCTATGCTAACAAATTGAAAGGTGAAACAAATTATAAAAAATAAGGAACTGGTGAACCATATTTCCTGTATTCTAAGCACTAGATGCCATAACCATTCCAATGTGTTTAAAGCTTCATCACCAACATCCATAAAAACATAACAGGGGTAATCCAGCTGACAAAATGCTGCAAACAGGACCATGACTTGCAAGGATTAAGTCCACAAATATACAGCACACCCAACGTTGTCATAGACCTTAAGGAATAAACCTGGGATGATCGCTAAACTGCTTGAGTCATGGTGCAGAAGGGTACTAATGCCATTCAGAAAATTATTCCACCAACACCACAAGGTTTGATGGTGGAAATTATCTCCTCACTATCCCATGCTTATCCACCCAACAACTCTTGTTCTCTTAACGTTACTGTTTTCATGAGTTTGGAACATCAGAACCTCTTAGACACCAGTCAAACAAGAGAATCTTAAGTTATACCCTTACGCTTTTGAGTTTAGAGTTGAGACCAATGGTGAATCAAAGTGAATTCATACAACCAAGTTGTCAACAAACACATTCTAAAGCCAACTTTCTTCTCAATATTATATCAGTAATTGAATCTCTCTTAGAACAACAAAGAATTCTCAGGATTTATAGTTGTTTCAACAAGCTCTTTACCAACAGTCCATACATTTTTGTACCAAGGGGCTCTGTTGTATAAATAATTATCTGTTTCCATTTATCCTTCAGAATTAAGAAAATGGAAAAAGGTTATCACAATGATATAAATCAGGAGTACAAAAATAAAGCAACTAATTAGCACAAGACTTACAGCATATGCACTACAATCCCCCACGTATGTGAACTAGTCCCATCACCCAACATATGATAACAAAAACATTTTGATAAAAGTTGGGAGCATTGCTTATGATTAAACTAATAGGATAGACTTGACTAAAACAGAATCCTTTGGAACTTAACTTAAACAATTAAAGCATAAATATCGCATTTAAAAGATTGGTAATAACCAATCAAGCAGGTTTATATATTAAATAAACCTTCACTGTAATACTAACCTGCATTAAAGGGCTCAAGTCTTTCCCCTTTGATAAAGCTTCAAGCTTTTTATTATCTAACTACAAAGGAACAAACAAGTACAACATGCGAAAAAAGTCAAAAAAAATAAGTACGCGCAAGCTAAGTAGCATCAAAAGAGAACCACCAAACTTGAAATAAATCCAAGAACACATACCAAGAGAATAGGAGCTTCGGGAAAGTAGCGATAAATGTGATCCCCAATGTTCTTGGCCATGCTACCAAGCTCAACATCATCAAACCTTTCATTTGCATGAAAGTATCCCACAATACCAAGGCCTTGAGCAGCGTAATGCTCCTCTACCTAATCAAATCAAACCAAAACACCTAAGCCTTTATTAATTCCAGGTTTCAAAGCAAAATAACTCCCAGTAAAATCTTCCAAATCCAATAACAATAAATGAAAAAAAAAAAAAAAAACTTTAGACTCTTTTCTGTCCAACAAACAACAGCACACAAAGTAGAATTACAAAATTCTAATGAGCACTGCTATTAAACTGACGTGATGTTCAACAATTTGTCCAACGGCAGGATTCAAGTTCCAAATTCAATTTTGTATAATTTGTGTTAGTAAAGATAATGCTACCAATTTCTAATATAAAGAGACATTTGCTAGGAGCGATTTGAGCAGTGATCTATCTATCTATATAAATTCCTTTATAAGCATAATTCTTTCCAGAAAGCAAACACCCAGATTAAAAAAAATCTCAAACATGTTATATATACGAGAGAGAGAGAGAGAAGCGACCATGATGAGAGAGATCTCGAGGGGAGGGAGTAGAGCGAGGTTGGAGTGGAAGAGAGGGACGGATTCGGAAATCTCGACGACGGCATTATTTTGGGGGTTGACTCGGCCGAGGAGGACCCCGTTGACCGCCGTTGTCTTGTGCTTCAGGGCGTGAAGCACCAGCTTTATGTACGCGTTCTGGGAAATTTCGTACTTCGACTCACCGTTACCTGAGCCCATTTTTTTTTATCTTGACTCACTGAGTTTGGACTGACCGCTGCCAAACAACAACGAGGAGAGGAAGATGATTATAACAAGAGGAGTACAGCGATGTTAACGAAGAAAAGTTAGGAAAATTCCATCAATACAAAAATATATCAAAGCATAAATCATTAGCATTAAATCGAAAGACTCTCAGTTTTAACAAAGCTCTAAGCAAATATTTTCACATAAACACCCTTTTCTATATCTGTGAATAAATTCGAATAATCCAACCAAAACAATACTCACAGTGCTGGTCTTCCAATCACACACAAGTGGGTCGATGAATCCAAAGAGAAATCTAGCGGCCTGGGGTTTCGCGGCAGGGAGAGAGAGAGAGAGAGAGAGTTGGTTCTGAATTCTGATTTAGTACTCCATATGGTTTTTTTAGCAGAATTATAATAGTAAATATTATTTTTACCCTCAAAATTTTAACACTAGCTCCTCAACTTTTAAAATTAAATAATTTTCTCAATTTTAGGGTTACAAATTGTCCTATCCGTCCAAATTTTTAGTTAACATTAACAGATTTTCCACGTGCATGACGAAAACATGCTATCATACTAGGTTAATATAATAAAATAATACTTGTATTTTTGTTATTGTTTCAAAGTTAAAAGAAATTGTTTGATTTTAAATATTAAAAAATAATTTATTATTAATTATAAAAATTTTAAAAAAATAATTTAGTTTAATAACGGTGATTTTAAGTAGGTTTCGTAATAACTTTCACGGAATTAAGAAAATGTTCTAGTAATTATAAAAAAATTAAGTAATAATTTTAATATTTAATTTAAACTCAATTAATATTTAATTTTTTTATAATTATTAATAAATTTTTTTAATTATATGATAACTACTACCGAACCGATTATGTGTGATCCGGCGTTCATAATCTAATCTATATGGTTATTTACTTGTGTTCTATTTTGTCTTTTAAAAAACAAGGTCTGGGGTATACTGGACTTGAAGACCATGTTATTTCAATTGTACTAGCATCTTTGAGATGGTGAAGAGTCAACCGACGCCCCAACCATCTATAGTGGTACTCTCGGAACACATATATATATATATATATATATATATATATATATATATATATATATAAATTGAAACAAAACATATTGAACGCAAATACACTCCCGTTTCAACGGCAAATTGCAATCTCCAACAATATTCCATTAAAGATCACGATTTGTATGTCTGCTTAAGCATCCACAAAACCACCTGCACATCAAGCTGGATTGGAACCCCACATTCCATGCTATCTACAGACCAAACCTCAGAGCTGAAAGCTCAGCAGTGATATAAGAACAAGAACCCAGGCAAACCTGAAAGCCCAATATCCACTACCCCTCACTTGATCGAAAGAAACCACCACCAACTGTGGCTGCGCCAGAATTACCAAACGATGTGTGTTACACATGACCCATCTCTTAAAGGGGGCTTCCCAAGCAATCAAACCACCAGGAGGGCGATGCGGCACGTACTAAACATCAGTCAAACCCTTGCTCCACCACCTCCAAGTTTCGCGTGATGTGAGTACGAGAACACAATTGCTTCTCCTCACCGCTCGTAACGATGATTACAAGTCATCATATACTTCAAATAACATAAACTTTTTTTATATGTTTCGACATAACATGTAAGTGCAAAACTACTCTTCAGTTGGTGAATGAGATCTTGGTTAAGTAAGTGGTACAAAAAACCCAAGACTAAGTTTGATTCTCATGACATGTAAATTATTTGTCAGTTACTTCTCTTACGAATTGTGATAATATTATAAACTTTTATCCAAAAAATACAAGTTTATATCTAATCAAATCAAACATTGTACTATTTACAAACTACATTAAATAAATAAATAAAACAACCTTATCTTCATTTGGTTGGTTTGCCAAGGCTTAGCAAATTATGGTTGATTTGCACAATTTTCACCCATCTGAATGATAGACCAAATTTACTTAAAAATCCCTCTCAAAACTGCTATTTACTGCCTGATGTGCCTATGGTCTTGTTTTATTTACTTGTCCACTTTCCTGTTTGATTGGGGTTATCTCTTCAAGAAAAAGAGTTGAGACATGTTGCACTGACCATTGTTGCGGCCTAGTTAACCAATATCCATGGATTTTCTTCCCAACTTTTTAATGCTAGGAGTCTAAAATAACAATCTAATCTGCCTTTAATGCTATGGGTGGTGCGTGCCAATTATCTCTTGCGTCAGTTTATAAGAGCTTGAAGTGACAATTTGGCCTCCATCTTCGTAATTCACATCATTTTTCATCAAATTTGTCCTTTTTTTTATTTATCTCAAAATAAAAACGCACATAATCAGAAAAAAAAAATGCCTTCAACAAAACCATTAAAAATATTGCAAGTATAAGTCAAGAAAGTCGGATCCATTCATACAATTCAAGCCAATACATTAATCTCTCATTTATTGACCAAATCCAACAAACCACATATGAACCTTGAAGTTTTTGAATTATAGATCCATTTTAAGTTAGATTTTACAAATTAAACAAATTTTGAGAAAATCATGAGCAAAACAAATCAGCCATACAAAATCAATTTCCCATTAAATTGGAACTCATTTTGGTGCCATTAATTTGAAACTTAAAAACAAAGTTTATGCTTCAAAAAAATTCATATAAATACATCAATACCATATTGCAACCCAAAAGCAAGGGGAAACAAGATACTCTCGGCTCTAAATATGAGTGAAAAGGATTAGCATTCTGTCAACCGATAAGAGTCCATTATTACACATGCATACTTTACGTAATGGCATAAAAGAACACATGTCACGCGTGTACTTACATGTTAAGATGCTAGTTAATCGATAAGAACTAGAGGATAGTACATGAAAAAGGCTTTTAATGAAAAATAGAGCTGTATAGGTAAACAAGGTAAACATCCTTCCCACCCAAAAGGGATTTTTGTTAATACAAAATAGAAATTAAGCGCAAAGTTGAGATCAAAAGTATCGAAAAAAATAGGAAACACAAACTACTCATTTTCTCTTTTATATAGAAGCGGATTTCATCATTGAAAATTGGGAAAAAAGGAGATTGTGGAATAAGTCTCGATTAGACTTTAAAGTTTGTTTATATTTATCATTTAAAGAGCGAGCGCGAACAAAAACAAAGATGTAAAAACTGTGGTATAATAGGATGTGTTGAATTAATTACACTCCTTCAATGACTTCAAAAGATTCATCAATAAGAATGGGACAGCTGAATTTGCCTCAACAGAAAACAGGATAATTTCTACAATAGTTCTCACAACATTTTTTAGGGCAAGCATACAGGCAATAAAAACAATAAAGTACACAGAATATGAAAAAAAAAAATGAAAAGCACAGTACAAAGAAATTTCTCTTCTTTTTACTTGTACCTTTCGCTGGAGCAGTACAAGAAAATTTCTATGAGCACATGACAAAGAAAATAATAGATCTATAAGAATATATAACATGTGGAACAACCACAACACCATACAAGTTGCTCAACCATGGCATCAAAAGGCAGGTAATGGAGAGGTCAGAAATACAAACCCTCTAATCCAACCCTATCAAACACTTCAAATCCATCACTGACCAGTTTATGATAACCAAATCACATTGGATATCAAACCTGGGATCTACGTATATCCCTACTGAACTCTGAACAGTATAATTTCCTCTATGAATAGAGATGAATTTGCACTTGAAACTAGGATAAACATTACCTGTCCACCCCCTGACAAACTAGCTTAGTTCCTCCATGATCTAACTTGCAATATATTTATTTGCCTATGCTGGAATAATTATTCATCGAGTTATTAGCCTATCTATCTCAAACTAAACCATAACCATGAATGTCAACATGCTACAAATATATACTCCATAACAAGCTAAATAGATATTAAAGCATAAAAATGTCTATCTAGATAAAACTAAAGATATAATAACAAACTTCAAACCAAGATGCTATAGTCTACATAACAAGCTAAATTAAAAAAAAAAAAAAAATACTCCGTAGAACAAGACAACCAAGCACTAATTTGAAGCGCTCTAAAGTTTTTCTACTGCATACAATACAGTAGCTCTTCTGTTCTTGAAAGGCTTCCCAATGTGCTATAGTAGAAGGCTTCTAGTACTGGTGAGGAAGAGCCTAAGAATGTGATACAATCTAGAGGAACCTGTGTGGAACTTCTAGGGCAAGTATTAAGAAACTGCATTGAAATGCTTCCACACTATCTTGCATATGGATGGTACCGACTACTGCCACTATAGCCCCTTCCATACAGCCCACCTGCTCCACCATAGCTAGCACCTGGACCAGAGTCATAACCACCACCACCATAACCCTCATAACCTTCTCCTCCTCGACCATATCCACCTAAACCACTTCCACCATAATCCCCACTAAGCCCACCACCATAGGGTCCAAATCGACCTGAATAACCAAGGGAAGATTCACCTCGGTAGCCTCCTAGGCTACTGCCTCCAAAACCCCCATAACCACTACTAAATTCGCTGCCTCCACTGCCATATCCATATCCACCACCAAGCTTACTGCCAAGACCTCCAGGTGTCCTATAGGGATTTGGACCAAAGCCTCCATCAAAACCCCCATAAGCACCGCCAAATCCACCCCCAAGCCTACTGCCAAGACCTCCAGGTGTCCTATAGGGACTTGGACCAAAGCCTCCATCAAAACCCCCATAAGCACCGCCAAATCCACCATAGCCATCATTGAAAGAACGAGACCTAGAGTCGCTACCATATGAAGGAGCAAGTGGTGGGTTAGAGGCTTTCTTTGGCTCAGCTTTCTTGATCTCCACCTACAACAAAGCAACTTAGTTAACCTAGGTTATGCTGCATGGAAACTATAATGATAGCCCTTTCCTGAGAAGACCTCTGCCTGTAACAATCTCCACCTAATATTAGAGACAAAAGCCACTAGAGTAGTTTATCTGATCATTATGTAAATATATGAACTGAGCAAACAATTCATTAATAAGATCAAAAGAGAGTGTGATGGCCCATGTTCAAACCCAAACAGAAATCTGTTTACATGCTGATTTCTTTGATACAATTTTAATAAGCTCACCTGGGTACCCGCCATATCAATCATATTTCCTTTTGACATCATTTCATCTACAACTTCTTCACTGTCAAAAATTATAAAACCGAAACCTCGAGACCGATTGGTTTCATGATCACGTATAATCTGGCGCTCCGCCACTTTCCCATATTTGGAGAAGAAATTCTTGAGTTCATCTGAACAATAGAACATAGATAATAAGCATATTAACGAACCTATTTAGAGGAGTTTATAGGCTTTTGATAAAAGACAACATTATTTAACAGGTATACCTTCAGTAACTGATGATGGTATCCCACCAACAAATATCTTCTTCGTTTTAAAATCCCTCGACTGATCAGCCCCTTTTGGAATTGTTCTTTTAATCTCAACCTGCTCAAAGAGTCCAAGGGCCAATTGTAAATCACATATTGAAAACAATAAACAAAATATTTAATCAAAGCAAAGGAGTCAAAACCACCATGATTTCCATCAAAAAGGATGAAGATTTCACAACTATACATCCTATCCCTAATTAATAAAACTGCTGCTCTCAACTTCATACAAGTGCCCAATAATTATATCATGTGGAATGACTGGTAATTTCATGCCCTAACATATTTTACAATGCAACACTCGAGATGTTATTTTTGACACAACATGAAAGAGCAATGACATTTCCACATCTGCCAAATTCCATTAGTATAAGCTTTTCAGGGTCCAATCTTTTGGTGCTGAAAAAACTGGGTTATAGAAAAACAAAATAAATATATACATAAGTAAATATGGAACGCAAGCCAATAGGATATTTACAAATTTATGATAGTATTGGTATATCCTTTCTCAGCTCTAAAGCTGAGGAGATATTTACAGAGACAATTTACCTCTTTTCCGTTGATGATATGGGTGTCCTCTATAACCTTGTCAACAACAGAGGGATCAGCATAGGTGATAAATCCAAAACCCCTGGGCTGTCCCGTGTGTCGATCTTTCATAATCACTGAATCCGTTATCTCACCATATTTCCCAAAGTGCTTATTAAAGGTAACTACAATTTGGTTAACATAACAACATAAATAAATAACCCAAATCAACATTACATTAATATGCAACTTAAAAAAACATCTGTGAATGTAGAGAACGAGGTTGAAAGAAAGTCCTTTCCTTCAGGGGTCCATCAAATTTACAGATTAAAAATATTTATATCTGAATTAAGAATCTCTTTCGGAAAATTTTGTACATCAATGATTCCAAAAAAAAAATTAGCGTGATTAATAAAGAGGAAAAACATGAAAGCTCACCGTAAGTGGTGTCTTTAGCCAACCCTCCAATAAAAATCTTCCTGCAAATCACAACGCGATTTTAGAGAAACAGATCAAACACACCGTTTAGTTAACGAGAGAGAACGAGAAAGAAACAAACACGAATTGAGCTATAAAACATAAAGATCCAAATTGTTTCTCCATATCCTTTCCTTGTCCTTCCAATTTGCCACAAAACATAAAGAATCTAGAGAGAGAAAAACGAACCCGGGGCTAGTGCCATCGCCGGAGAAAGCATTCTCATTCTTCACCTTAGAACCCATAGCTAAGCTTCTTGTTTTGGGTCCAGATTCCCAGACAAAGTGAGCAAGAAAGTTTGCGGAACGAAGCTCGACTTCGCGAGAGAGTTTGGTGCGGATAAAGGAAAAGAGTTTAGGGTTTTGAAGGAAACGTGAGTTGAGATGAGAAAAAATAGATGACGCGAGTCTTTAAAAAGACTTATTTGCCACCAATCAAAAAAGGATCCCGACCGAGGCTTCTTTATGCGCCACGTAAGCACGGATCCGTTCCGTTTAAGTAGGCAATGGGCCGGGTTTAATTCTGGGGGCAATTGTTTTTGGTGGGCTTCACTTATCCCTTTTTTATTTATTTATTTATAAGCTCATCAAACTGGCTTTTATCAATGAGTTTAGATGGGCTCGCTGTAAACAAACACGTGTTTGAGTTTGTTCAAATTATACGATAAAACATATATTTTTTTATAATAAAATTATATATATAGTTATATAGTTATACACATGATAAAAACAAAAATAAAATAATTTTTTCATCAAAATAATGTGTTTTACCAAAAAAATGAATTTTATCATTAAAAGCATATTTTTATCACACGAGGCAAATTTTCTTCTTTTATTGCAAAGGCCCCATAGTAGCTAATTACCTTTCTTTTGTTGCAAAGACATTGTTTGGTCTAGCAATAAAAAATATTAATGGTTTAGTTTATAGTTTTTGCAATGTTTTATGACAAAATAACAATGAAGTTTTAAACAGTTGAAACAAAAACTATTTCATAAATAAATTGTTTTCTTAATGTTTGGATTAGTTTCTATTTATAATAAATAAAAACTAAAAAAAACTACCCTAAACAAAAAAAACAAGTCTGAAATTAAATGTAAATAAACTTGACTTGAACGATAATAAAGCATGATTAATACAAATATTATTATTATTATTATTAATATTTTCAAGACTATGTATCTTATATTACTACTAGGTTTTATTGGGATCCTTAATTCGAGCTTTTGAGCTCTATGAAACCTATTAAGTTGAATATAAGTAAGCACTTTAGGACTTAATTTAGATAAATCTAGGTAGAAGTACACGTCCAAGTCAACCCACTTGACTAATTTTAAGTCTATATCATCTATTCCACGGAAGAAGTGGAACTCATGATTATTTATACTCTGTGCTCAACTGCAACGCAAGAGAATGAAGCTTCATAGTAACAATGAACATTAATGATGTAGAATACTGAAATGAAACAAACAACCATTGAAACACAAGGAAACATACTCAGACATAAGAGAAATCGTTATAACGGTAATGTATTACAGTGAACAAACTTATCGAATAAATGTATAAACAAACGCGAAATCAATTATTAATTAAACAAACATCAAGATGAAAACATTTAATCAAATAGAAAATCCCTAAAATTTGGTATTTTTCATACTCTTGAAAAGAAACATAGCTTAATCAAACACGAAATGATAATTATTAAGTGATTAATTTATAAACTTTAACATTTTTACAATTTCACGCGAAAACCATAAAATTTGGGCAATTTCAAATTTTCAAAAGTAAACAACAATTGAAATTCAAAGTGGGCTTAAATCAACCAACTAAAACAAGTAAATCAAAGAAAAAAGAAGAAACTTGCCTAAATTGAGGACAAAATCAATCAACACCAAAAACTTATGAGACATCTCTTAGAGTTTTTATATTCTTGTTGGTAATGAGTGAAATGGTACTTTGCATTATCATTGGTGCCAATCTAGGTCGAATAAAGTTAGAAGTTTCACAAATTAGGGTTATGATTATACAATTCAGGGTTGAGGTGTAAGTAATCAAGATTAGGAGGAGTTTGGAGTTTTTCTCTAAATTGAATCGAGAAAGAAAATAGAGGGAAGAAAAGAGTAATTACATTGGTCAAGTGAATGACTAAGGGTACATGAGGGATAAAATAAATAAAAAAAAATCTATTTATATATGGGCAGTTTCATAGTCTTATTTTTTTAACTAAGGGTTAACAATCAAATTTCATCAAATGGGGTATATGTAGATTTTGAAAACATTATGAGGTAAATGTGGATTTCACTAAACCTTAATTGTATGAATGTAATTTTTTCACACACACACACACATATATATATGAAAAATTCTTGCATTTTACATATTTATTTTAAAGTTAAATTGTATCATGTTTTACTGCAGAAAACACCATGCAATTCCTAGATAATTATGAACACATTAATAATTGCTTAGTGGCTTGATTTCGTTTTGTGCAAACGAAATCATTTATTAGGCTTCAGTGTATCTTTGAGGCAATTTTCATGAACAACTTTTGTACACTAATTTGTTTATGGTGGAAAAATTAAACCTTTAAAAAAGTGAATGTGCTACATGCCTTGAAGTATTTCCTTTAAAAATAATACTTTTATTATCTGCAAAATATTAAAAGTCTTTGCTGAAAGAAACATTAGACCTAAACAATTAAAATAAAGAATTAGTTAAAAATATTGAAATGTCTTAAAAATCTCATAGAAAAAAAAAAGAGTGAAAATGGACAAATGAAGATTATTGTCACGTAAAAATGATGAAAATAAGTTGTAAGAAATCTTAACTAAAAATACTATATCATATTAGATATTGATGTCTTTGATAATTACTGTAATGACATCCATAAGGAGGAAAAAATGAATTGAATATATGTGAAGAAGAATTGAGTGCTTATGCAAGTGGAACACTTAACAATATGAGAAATTTACCATCTATACTCTTATATAAAAGAGCCTTACGGTTCCAACATTTTTTGGAACCATACCACGTCACTTTATAGGTTTTTTTTGTTGTATGTTCCAATCTTTATTGTAATCAAAATAAATAATAAGCATTGAAAAGAAGAATTGAAAAGTTTGAAATATTTTTATCCCATCGAGAATTATTAGTTAGAATTGATAGCAATAGTTTTGCAGCTTTTATAAAGAATAACCATAATAAATGTATACAGCTAAGTAGACTAATTAAACGACAACAATGGTTTAGACAATTTTGATTCGAGGTTGAACATATAAAAAGTGATACAAATTGTTTGTTTATTGTATTAACCAAATAAATGGTTCATGTAATACAAAAATTTATGGAATCTCAAAGTTCCAAGGATGAACATATACTTAAACTCAAACAATTGGTTGGAGATTATTTCAACTAAAAGGATAAAAAAGTAATACTACCACTCACTTAAAAGAGGGAAGATAAGACCTCAAAAGATTATAATGGTACCAAAGAAGAAAGTTAGTCAACATGCTTTCTTTATATCATTATTCTTTCATACAAAAAAAAGTTGTTAAAATTATTGAAATCCTTACTAAGATTGTCTCATCAGAAGAATTTGAATAAATTAAAGATATTGGCATAATCATCAAAATAAAATTAGTGCAATAATCGCTTAATAATTGGCAAGAAGCTTGGACAAACAAGGCAGACAAACGAATCCCATTGTAGTGTCAAAAACTAATAAAAAAATAGAGATTGTGTTAAGCAAAAAAGAATAATAATTTCTTCATATTATTTGCATGATCTAACCCCGAGGTATGGTTCACATACCAAAGAGAATTTGTTCTTAAAATGTGCAAGATTTTATGCAAAAATATATAAAATAAAAAATATTAACAAATACTTCACATATGAAAGCATGGTTCAAAGTTTACGAAAATATGCATGAAAAGCTCATATTATAAACTATAATATATCAAATGACTAAGGGAGAAACCATGTAGTTCAATCTAGCACCGATTTGTCTTACTTTCTGTAATACCTGTAATCGTAAAGTAAGGGTAAATAAGTAATTTAATAAATATGACATGAAATTAAAATAATATATTTACGTGAAGGAAGTATTGAGTAAAATAATTCTTTTGAAAAAGAAATTTTGGACGCGTGGGGCATAGATACAAAGAAAGAAAAAGAAAAAAATATATAATAATAATAATAATAAAATAAAAATATATTTGTTTTTGGACGTCTAGGTCCAACAAAAGGAAAGAAAAAAAAGAAAAAAAGAATATATATATATATATATTATATTTCTTTAAAAAAAAAAGCCACCAAAACGTGGCAGCACTGTTGCCAAATGTATATAGGAGGCATGCATGTTAAACACCTATAATACATGTAGCAAAAAGGTGGAAGGATTTAAGGCTAAATCAATTTTGGGTGGTTTTGGTTGATTTCAACTTATATATATATATATATATATATATATATATATATATATATATAATCGTGCAACACCTAGGCTTCCAGGTGTTGCACCTCAATTTTCAATTTCGGCCTGTGCAGAAATGAATAGTAACCGTCTTAAAATTTCTTTATATATATTGAAGCTCAGTGTTAGTTTACCGATTTCGTTTTAGTTTTTTTCGTTTTCTCTAAATACTTGGGGACCCAAAGAAATGTCGAAAAGACAAAATTTTGAAGAAGTTTACTGCAGAATTTCATAGAGAATCATGAGAAGCTATCAGAAAAATATAAGGTAATATCATTATATTTATTTTTGAATCTCTAACATTTATGAAGTTTCCCTTAATTCAAAGTGGGAATTTTCAAAGTGTGTGGTTTATAACGAATTGAAGAATAAATTATAAATTTAATAAAAATACGATGTCAGGTGTTGATAATCTACAACTGGAGGAAATTTCTGAGAGAAACGGAAAAAAGCAAGGAGGTGATCCACCGGTAGCTTTAAGAGCTACGTGGTGAGTTGGATTTACTTTAAGTAATCTAAATAAAAATGAAAAATCTAGGGATAATATTAAAATAAATTATTGACTTATGTTTTGGTGATCGATAAAGATTTGGTTGATAGATATGATATGAATATTGGACATGTAGAATAGTATCATGTGAAAAGAGATATTTTTGGAATAATAAGTTGATTTAATAAAAAAAGCGATAAGTGAAATTCTTGATGAGTTATGGTTGATGTTTTGATATGAATTTTAGTGGATCTTGATCAATTTTGATGGGTGATTTGATGTGATTTAGGATGAAATTTAACGGATCATGGTAAGCGTTAATTGATAATTTGATATGATTTGGGATGAGAGGAATTTAGTGAAATTCTTGTTATATAATTTTGAGAATAATCATGATAATCAATTTAAGTGTTTTGAATTTATGTTATTTTTTATATTACTGTTAATATGCATATTTCATATTATTGTTCATATGCATATGCATTAAATAAGATAACCGAAAGAACCGAGAATGGGCCGGTCTAATGGAATAACCGTGACAGCCGGTATATGCTGGAAATAAAAGGGACACCGTGACAACTGGTATATGCTGAAAATAAATTCCGTGACAGCCGGGATAAGCTGTAAAGAGCCGGGAAGGGGCGGGTCTAAGATAATAATAACCGGTCGACAGGTGGGAAGACGTTCCCATCATAATCATTCATGCATTGCATATGTTTTAATTATTGCTTGCATTATTGAAATGCTGAGGTGGTGTATTATTGTGAATTAAATCATAGATAAATGAGTCTCATAGAGAGATACAATAATGACGATAAGATTATTGAAATGTTGAGGCGTAGTGTGTGATTGTGAATTTATTTGTACATGGATGAGTTTCATAGAGAGACAGTTATGGTGATAAAAACCATCTAAATGATAGACATTATGATGTGAACCTCATTACGAGGTAATTATGAGATAATTGATGGTCTTAAGGTGATCCAATAAATAAAAGGAAGAGATTGATAGATAATGGATATGATGACATGTGAAGTGATAGTGGAGTGCTAGTACCAAGTGTATGAGATATAAATTGATTTAAATATTAAAAGATTGTTTATACAAATGAGTACTTCTAGTAAATTTAATTCACTGAGCTTGTGAAGCTCACCCCTCATTGTACAATGATTTTCAGGTAGCAGGCATGACAAATAGTTTGGTGAGTTGAGGTTCAGATGAAATCATTTTCTGTAAGTCACGTACGTGTCAACATCCTCAGACTAAAGAGAAAAGAAAATAAAAATTTATTTGTAAATATTCATGCATTTTACGTTGTATCTAATGTTTAAAAGATCAAATTGATGTAACTCCCCTGTTGAGGGTTGAGGATTGATGAAAAAAAAAATTCTATTGATGTTATTTATTTTTATTGTTGCATATATGTGTCGTGCTAGGATTTTCAAAATGTGATGACACTATCTCAAGGGTGGCCAACCCGAGATGGGTCGTTACAATTTTCGTATCAGAGCATTAGGTTTTATGATTCTGTAGACTGCATAAAAAAAATAAGAAAGTAGAAGATTAAAATAAATTATATTTTAATGAACAGTCTGAGGATGACATGTGGATGCACTAGAGCTAGAGTTAGAGTTGTTGATTTGAGAGGGCGTGATAGGCCCTCAGTGTTGTTGACAAGTCGAGGTTGAGTCTGAATTTATGGTTCCTAGAAGGGAACGTGTTAATAGTATGATTGATATTAGTAATATAATTGATATTAGTAAAGGTGAGAGAATCTGACGTTGAATGAGATGAGCTAAGATAAGCTCGTGTAGATGCTCTTGAGAAGTGAAGGTAACAGATGATAGAGTTAATAGCTTATAGCATAGACTTGATGAACAGGCTAAAGCAGTGCCTGAGATTATTAATCCAATAATGGTAGACATTTAAAAATGAGGAAAAGTGAATTTATGCATGAGATGCAGAGAGATATCATTAAGCTGAATGCCTTGTTGTTTAAGGGATCGATGAATCTTTTTAAGCCTGAGTTTTGGGAGAAACATGTAGAAAGATTATTTGGTATTTTACCGATAACTGACAGGCAGAGGGTTGCCTTTACTTCATTTGAGTTAGAAGGGAAAGCTTTAGAATGATGAGAGAATATTCTTCCGAGGGTAAGTGCAGATGTTGTTAGACTCTTAATCTGGAATAGGTTTAAGGAGGTTTTCTTTGATAAATACTTTCCTTAGACCTTTAGAGCCCAACAAGATAGAGGTTTTACTTATTTGAGGCAAATGGGTTAACTGTGGCTCAGTATGATAAGAGATTTATGGCTTTGTCAAAGTTTGAACCGAAAATGGTATACCTAGAGGAGAAAAAATATAAGAGGTTCATAGATGAACTATGTTTTAAATTTGATCAAAACCATCTTACATAAGGCATATAAATTATGTTATGTTGGAAAATATAACACTCCAGATTGAGAAGAATGTGATGAAAACTATAGATAGGAGGAATTGACAGAAGATGTCTAGATTTGAGGAACCTAGAATTGGTACCCGTATGAGTGTGCAGGGTGGGAGACCACCCAGAGGAGGTGATGAGTGCTAAATATTACAAGTTTTAGCCCCTTAGTTTACAGTTGTTGAGTCTTAATTATGTTATTTCGTGCTATTTTACCTATTTTCTGTGTTTTTATAGGTTTTGGAATAAAATGAAGCAATGTGGAAACTACAGGGGCTTAAGAGCAAAAGCTGAGGATGCCTAGTGTGATCGAGCGCACAGGACATGCGATCGATCGCACCTGCGATCGTGCGCACATGGCATGAGATCAATCGCACCTGCACTCGAGCGCACCAGACTTGCGATCGATCGCAAGTGACTCGCACATCCCACATTGGAAAAGAAACATTTGATACTGCATATATATTACAGCGCACTGTGATGCACTCGAGTGCAACAAGGCTGCGATCGATCGCAGTTGACCTGCACATCCCATATCAGATATGAAGCACTTACAGCACGCCAGACACATTGCATCGCACCATGCTGCGATCGATCGCACCAGACTTGCGATCGATCGCAAAGGGGCAGTATCCCACATTGAATTTTCAGCTCATTATACTCTGAGAATTCCCTTATATAAACACTACCTCACTTCATTATTCAATGTGCAGTCTGGTGGACTTCTACTAGCATTCTAGTAGATCTCCTAAGGGCTTTTGCCACCACCGGGGGAAGTGCTGCCCAACAGCGTGTGAGATTTATCCCAATTTACAGTCAGTTTTAATTATTTTCAAGTTTTTAATGCTTAGCACCTTTTATTGTGAAATTTAGTTTAATGATCATGAGTGGCTAGAATCTTCAGCTGAGGTAGAAGATGAAGCCTCGCCATTGTTTAGTATTATATTTTCAGATATGTTCATATAATTCTGATATGTTTAGTTTAAATGTTCTATTTCAATTGTTTGAGTAAATTCTTACGATTGATAGTTTTTAATTATTCTGTTGGATATTCTGCGTGTTTCATCCGATGGATACATCGAATCCTTTTCGATTAAATTGGATTTCCTTTGTGATTTGTTAAAAGCGGATACATTGGATGCTTTTGGTTTAATTGGGATATTCGTTGTTTTTTGTTTAAGTTGGATTCGTGGAATGTTTTGATAGATTATTTTTATATAGAACATGAAGATATATGTTTTACTTTGGTTGGGTGGATTCTGAAACCTTAATGTTTTTATCATTAGTTATTAAATCAATTTATTTTAGTTTACATTTGTTTTGCAAAATATAATTCACAATTCAGAATTAGGTTAAAATAAGGTTAGTTTAGATAAAAAGCTATTTTCACAACGTTTTTCCCTGTGAATTCGACCTCGCACTTGCACACACTATATTGCAAACGACTCGTGCGCTTGCGAGTAATTTAAAAGTCACAACAAGTTTTTGGCACCGTTGCCGTGGAATTGTTTTTGTTGGTGAAATTTTTGTATAAATTGATTTTATTTTTCTACTAGTTTAGTTAGCATTTTTGTTTTATTTTATTTTGCTGCTTCTGCTAGTTAGTTTGTTTTACTGTTTTTTGATTGGTGTATGCTTGGTCGGAGATCCCTGAATTTAGAGTTGACACTTTTAGATCCCGATTTAGAAAGAACTCTTAGGAGACAGAAGAAGTCACTTGCTGAACAAGAGACAATTAAGATGGGAGAAAACTTGAGGAACCAAGAGCAACCGGGAGCATGGAATATGAACTTCACCACGTCCCTGAGAGATTTGTTCGCACCAGTTGCGACTAACTCATCTTCCTGCATCGTGTTGCCACCCACCAATGCTACCCATTTTGATTTAAAGCCACATGTCATCCAACTCCTACCCTCATTTCATGGCTTAGATCTTGAAAATCCTTACAGCCATGTAAAGAAGTTCAAAGATATTTGTGCCACATTCAAGTTCCAAAACTTCTCTGAAGAGTCAGTCCATCTTAGACTTTTCCCTTTTTCTCTTCATGATAGAACTAGGGCATGGTTAGATTCCAACACGTCCGGGTCTATTACATCTTGGAAAAATCTGCTGAGTAAATTCTATAATAAAATTTTCCCAATGTCTAGAGTGAATGAATACTGAAAGGAGATTAGTTCTTTCACTCAGGAGGAGGATGAGAAGTTTTCTGAGAGTTGGGAGCGTTTTAAAGAGTTACTGATTAGATGCCCTCCACATGGATATGAGAAGTGGAGACTTGTTCAGTTCTTCTGCCAAGGGTTGACTCAACTCAACCGTAGCATGATCGAGTCTATGAATGGGGGGCATTCTTAAGTCTAACAGGGGATGAAGCATACAAGGCATTGGACAAATTGTCCGACAACTCGCAGCAGATGGATTTTTCAAGCTGTCGGGATAAGTCCAATCGTGCTCCTAGGAAAGGATGCATCTATGAGATTAAGGAGGAAACTGACTTGAAGATAAAGATAGATGCTCTCACCAAGAAAATTGACGCTCTCCCTATAGGCAAGTCCATCAATGCTGCCAATACAATTAGTGACGATTGTTGTTCCATCTGTGCTAGTCCTATGCATTTAGCACATAATTGTTCATCTATGCTGGCTTTTGTCGAGTGTCCCATGAAACATGTAAACGCTTTCAATGACTATCGGAGGCAATCAAATGGATCATACTCTGAGACTTACAATCTTGGGTGGCGGAACCACCCTAATTTTTCATGGAAGCAAAACCAATCGCTGAATCAGGGAGGAGCCCCTCATCATGCTCACAATCAATACCCTTCTGGATTGTCTCCACCAATTCTAAGTCATGGTCGCTCATTCCATCCAGCACCAGCATCTGCTTATCATACTCTCACTCAAGCTCCAACGCCGGTTTCACAGTCATTAGTGGACACCTTCAAGGAGTTCATGAAGATGATCGGCCAATCCATCAGCGAAGTGAGGAGTGCGACAATAGTAAACACCCAAGCGATTGCCAATCTAGAGAGTCAAATGGGGCAAATCGCAAGTCACTTGGGTGAAAGAGAAAAATGAAAGTTCCCTAGTCAGCCCGTGCCCAACCCGAAGAGACAATTTGTGATTGGAAATTCATCAACTTCTACGCACGGGGAGGAACAAGTGAAATCTATTGTCACATTAAGGTCTGGGAGACATGTGAAAAATCGAGTGGAAGAGAGCCCTACTATGCAGCAAGGGCAAGAAAGTGGCAACAAGGAGAAGAGAGATGTTGAGCCATCTACAACCACTCCTACTGTGAATGACCCTCCTAGGTCATTTGTACCTAAAGCACCTTACGCTGAGAGATTACAAGCGCCCAAAAAAGGAGGGAAGTTTGAAGAAATTCTTGAGGTGTTCAAGCGAGTCCAAATCAATATTCCACTTTTGGACGCCATAGAGCAAGTGTCATCATATGCTAAGTTCTTAAAGGACTTGATCACTATCAAGAGGAGGACGAATATGCCGAAAAAGGTATTTTTGACTGAGTAGGTTAGCTCAATCCTTCAGTGCAAGCTGCCAATCAAGTATAAGGACCCAGAGTGTCCTACTATCTCTTGCATGATAGAAGTCAGCCAGATTGAGAGGGCTCTATTGGATTTAGGAGCCAGTGTGAATCTCCTACCCTATTCAGTCTATTTACAGTTGGGGTTAGGAGAATTAAAGCCCACATCCACAACACTTCAATTGGCTGACAGGTCAGTGAAAATACCACGGGGAGTAGTTGAGGACGTTTTGATAAAGGTAGATCAGTTTTATTTCCTCGTGGATTTTATTGTGCTAGATACAGAGCCGGTCCAGAATATAAGGATTTAAATACCGGTGATTCTAGGGCGACCATTCTTAGCCACGGCTAACACCCTAATCAATTATAGGACAGGGGTGATGAAGATTTCCTTTAGAAATATGACAGTGGAGTTGAATATTTTTGATATCATTAAGCAACCACTAGAATTTACTGAAGTGAGAAATATATGCTTAATAAAGGAGATTATTGAAGAGATGGTGGATGAATCAAGCATGGAGGACCCCTGGAGGCATGTTTTGCTCAGTTTGGAGAGGATCTGGATTTGGATAAGTTACTTGAGCAAACAAATGTCATTTTAGAGTCTGCTCATACGGAGAGTAGTGAGAAGGAAGAGACTGAAGAACTTTAGCATCCTAAGAAGGAACTTAAACCTTTACCGGACAATCTTCAGTATAAGTTCCTAGGTCCAGCAGAGTCTTTATTATAGCTTCAGATTTGGTTGAGGCTCAAGAGGAGAAATTATTAGATGTTTTAAGAGAGCACAAGGAAGCTATAGGCTGGACTATAGAGGATATTAAGGGAATCAGTCCCTCGTTGGTAATGCACAAGATACATTTGGAGGAGAATGCCAAGCCATCGAGGGAGCCACAAAGAAGACTCAACCCAGCCATGCAAGAGGTTATGAGGGCAGAAGAAATTAAGTTATTAGATGCAGGGATCATTTATCCCATCTCTGATAGCAAATGGGTGAGCCCGATTCATGTCGTGCCCAAGCGAGCTGGATTAACGGTAGTGAAGAATAAGGATGAAGAGTTGGTGCCAACTCGTGTTCAGTTAGGGTGGAGAGTGTGTATAGAGTACCGTAAACTGAACGCTGCCACAAGGAAGGATCATTTTTCACTCCCATTTATTAATCAGACGGTGGAATGTTTGGCTGGGCACGAGTATTATTGTTTTTTGGATGGTTATTCTTGATATAACCAGGTCCCCGTGGACCCCAAAGATCAGGAGAAAACAACATTACTTGTCCTTTTGGGACATTCGCCTACCGTCCCATGCCTTTTGGGTTATGCAATACACCTGTTACTTTTTAGCAGTGTATGGTCAGCATATTCTCTGACATGGTGGAGCATTCTTTAGAGATTTTCATAGATGACTTCTCCGTCTTTGGTTCATCATTTGAGGAGTGTCTGCACCATCTCACTTTGGTTTTAGTGAGGTGCAAGAAGAAGAACCTGGTGCTTAATTGGGAGAAGTGTCATTTTATGGTCAAGTAAGGTATTGTACTGGGGCATGTCATATCTCATCGGGGGATTGAGGTCGACAAAGCAAAGGTGGACCTGATTTCCAATCTTCCACCCCCACGTACAGTGAAGGAGGTTCGTTCTTTTCTGGGCCATGCAGGATTCTACAGATGATTTATCCAGAATTTCAGCAAGATCGCCCAGCCTTTGTGCAAGTTATTAATGAAGGATGCCCCATTTGTATTTGATGAAGATTGTAAGAAAGCATTTGGGGATCTGAAGAAGATTCTGATGTCCACACCCATTAGTCAGCTACCCAACTGGGGTGTGCCTTTTGAAATTATATGTGACGCATCAGATTATGCTGTTGGAGTTGTTTTGGGGTAGTGTGTTGATAAACTTCCCCATGTTATCTATTATGCAAGTCAAACTCTAAACGACGCATAACTCAATTACTCTACCACTGAGAAGGAGTTGCTAGCAGTCGTTTTTGTATTAGACAAGTTCAGATCCTACTTGTTAGGATCTAAAGTCATTATCTACTCGGACCATGCAGCATTGAGATATTTTTTCTCTAAAAAAGATGCTAAATCTCGTCTTATCCTATGGATCTTGCTACTTCAAGAGTTCGACATAGAGATTCAGGATAAGAAAGGTTCCGAAAATATGGTGGTGGACCATTTGTCTATGTTGGTAGTGGATTTCACTGAGGCCGCCACTCCCATTTCTGAGACCTTTCCTGATGAGCAATTGATGTACATTGCTCATAGTCCCGTACCATGATTTGCTGATATAGTGAACTATCTTGTCACCGGTCAAATGCCTTTGCATTGGAGGCGACAAGATAAATCAAAGTTTTTAGCCATGGTAAAACATTTTTTCTAGGATGATCCTTATCTGTTTAAGTATTGTCCTGATCAGATCATCAGAAGGTGTATTCATGAGCATGACAAATCTAATATCATCGCTTTTTGTCATGATCATGCTTGTGGAGGCTATTTTAGTGCTAAAAAGACCTCTGCAAAAATTTTACAATGTGGATTCTATTGGTCTACCCTGTTCCGAGACTCTCACACTTACTGTGTATCTTGTGAGCATTGCCAAAAGCTAAGGAGTATTTCTAGGAGGAATATAATGCCCCTCAACCCCATTCTGATTGTTGAGATTTTTGACGTGTGGGGCATTTATTTTATGGGACCTTTCCCAAACTTCTTTGGCTATCTGTACATTCTAGTTGCTGTGGACTATCTGTCCAAATGGGTGGAAGCAGTTGCATGCAAGACCAATGACCATAGAGTTGTGGTCCAGTTTTTGAAGAACAATATCTTTGCTCGTTTTGGTACGCCTCGAGCAATTATAAGTGATGGAGGTAAGCACTTTTGCAACAGGATTTTTGAGTAGTTGATGAAGAAGTATTTCATCACACACAATGGGCATGTCTCCATATCGTATTGTGTACGAAAAAGCCTGTCACCTTCCAGTCGAATTAGAGCATAGAGCCTATTGGGCTATCAAACAGCTGGACTTTAATCTTTTGAAGGCTGGCTCCCAAAGGAAGCTCAAACTCAATGAATTAGAGGAGCTACGAAATGATGTATATAAGTGTGCATGGTCATACAAAGCAAAAATGAAGAAGACTCATGACCAAAACATTTTGAGACGAGCTTTTAAGCCGGGTCAAAAAGTTCTTCTTTACAACTCACGCCTGCATCTTTTCCCGGCAAGCTCAAGTCTCGATAGATCGGCCCCTTTATTATTAAGCCAGTTTTTCCTTATTAGGCCATCGAGATTGAGGATCCAAAGAATGGTAACACTTTCAAGGTAAATGGATAGAGGCTAAAACCATTCTTGGAGTTTAGGAGTCCGGACATTGATACGATATTGTTGACGGATCTTATTTACTCTGATTGAGGGTCATCCACTAAAGAGAGTTTGGTTGAAGACTTTAAACTTAGCGCTCATGGGAGACATCCCACAGCTTATCCTTTTTGTTTGTTTATTATTTTACATATTTATGCTTAATGTTTTTTTTCAGTATTTTTTGTTTTTAAGTCTTTATTTTTCAGGGACAACACGTACTTCAGATCAAGTTTGGGGGTATGCTATGAGCCATACCAGTCCAGATAGTTCTCCATATCCCATGTCAACTCTTTCCTTATAATTCACACATTGGGGTCAATGTGTAATTTAAGTTTGGGGGTATGAGAGACACATTACACACACTTTGTCCTAATTTGTTGTTGTTTTTTTAATGCATGCTCATGTTATTTTGAAATTTTGGTTGATCTAAACAATTTCTATGATGTGATTCATTGGTGAGCTTAAATTTTGGAACACATGATCTGTTGATAAAGTTTTAAAATTAGTTACTTACTTGAGACATTTAAGAATTCACATGTTTGATCTCTAATCTAACACGAGCACATTAGTACGCATTATGTGAGGTATGACATATGATTTTAATGTGTATGTTTCTGTCTTAACTGAAACTGGATGACTTGTTGGATTAACACTTTAGCATATATATATAAAAAAAATGGTGATCATAACTAAACTTTTCGCTGAGTAACTGGACCTCTTGCTTCAGTAAGCAGTGAGTGTTCACGTCAAAAGGTTGAAATTTTGTTTAATAGTATTAAGGCCAGTTTAATTTCGTAGCTTTTTTGACTCGAATTAGTAATTCCTAAGGGGTGTCTGTACAAATAATGCCCTAAAACCATATGGTTTGGGAGTCATTGACTCAACACTCGCTACATGGGTCAATTAGAAAGCTAAAGGGAACTA
Organism: Bretschneidera sinensis; assembly: GCA_023935145.1. Taxonomy (NCBI): domain Eukaryota; kingdom Viridiplantae; phylum Streptophyta; class Magnoliopsida; order Brassicales; family Akaniaceae; genus Bretschneidera; species Bretschneidera sinensis. The sequence continues at coordinate 75,346,348 of CM043704.1, forward strand.
ATCGTAGCAGAGCCTTATTATTAAAAAATAAAAATAAAATAAAATAAAATAAAATAAAAACTATGCCATTTTCGTTCATTCTGATGGGAAATGCTGTGAATCTTGAGACACAGAGACCTTACACATTGGACTAATTCGGAAGCTTCATTTTTATTTGCTAATTTACTTTACACTGAGTCAGACTTATGATGCATTAGCTTACCTTTTGTAAGTAATTAGATTTTAACATTTCTATTCATTGCGAAGATGGGTTTATCTTTTTAAGCTTGCTCATGAATCATTATCATGGTGGTGTGTGCTCCTAAAATCTTTGGATACCATGAGTTATGAACTTATCTTTATATTCTTTGTTTTTCATTTAGTTTTTAGTTTCGTATTGCTATGGGACTAGCAATATGTAAGTTTGGGGGTATTTGATGAGTGCTAAGTATTACATGTTTTAGCCTCTTAGTTTACAGTTGTTGAGTCTTAATTATGTTATTTCGTGCTATTTTATCTATTTTATGTGTTTTCTATGTTTTATAGGTTTTGGAATAAAATGAAGCAATGTGGAAACTACAGGGGCTTAAGAGCAAAAGCTGAGGATGCCTAGTGTGATCGAGCGCACAGGACATACGGTCGATCGCACCTGAGATCGTGCGCACACGGCATGAGATCAATCGCACCTGCGCTCGAGCGCACCAGACTTGCGATCAATTACAAGTGACTCGCACATCCCACATTGGAAAGGAAACATTTGATACTGCATATATATTACAGTGCACTGTGATGCGCTCGAGCGCAATAGGGCTGCGATCGATCGCAGTTGACCCGCACATCCCACTTCGGATAGGAAGCACTTACAGCGCGACAAACGCATTGCATCGCACCATGCTGCGATCGATCGCACCAGACTTGCGATTGATCGCAAAAGGGCAGTATCCCACATCGAATTTTCAGCTCACTGTACTCCGAGAATTCCCTTATATAAACATTACCTCACTTCATTATTCAATATGCAGTCTGGTGGACTTCTACTAGCATTCTAGTAGATCTCCTAAGGGCTTTTGCCACCACCGGGGGAAGTGCTGCCCAACAGCGTGTGAGATTTCTCCCAATATATAGTCAGTTTTAATTTTTTTCAAGTTTTTAATGCTTAGCACCTTTTATTGTGAAATCTATTTTCATGATCATGAGTGGCTAGAATCTTCAGCTGAGGTAGAAGATGAAGCATCGCCATTGTTTAGCATTATATTTTCAGATATGTTCATATAATTCTGATATGATTAGTTTAAATGTTCTATTTCAATTGTTTGAGTAAATTCTTACGATTGATAGTTTTTAATTATTCTGTTGGATATTCTGCGTGTTTCATCCGATGGATACATCGAATCCTTTTCGATTAAATTGGATTTCCTTTGTGATTTGTTAAAAGCGGATACATTGGATGCTTTTGGTTTAATTGGGATATTCGTTGTTTTTTGTTTAAGTTGGATTCATGGAATGTTTTGATAGATTATTTTTATATAGAACATGAAGATATATGCTTTACTTTGGTTTGGTGGATTCTGAAACCTTAGTGTTTTTATCATTAATTATTAAATCAATTTAGTTTAGTTTATATTTGTTTTGCAAAATATAATTCACAATTCGGAACTAGGTTAAAATAAGGTTAGTTTTGATAAAAAGCTATTTTCACAACGTTTTTCCCTATGGATTCGACCTCGCACTTGCACACACTATATTGCAAATGACTCGTGTGCTTGTGAGTAATTTAAAACTCATAACAGGAGGTGTTCCTTGTCACAAGGAACTGTAGTACAGAGTCAGAGGCAAGCATGATTTGCTACTTTTGCAACTCAGAAAACTTTTGGTGGGACCCTTAGATTTGGGAGATAGATTATGGGAACGGGGAGTCATAGTGGAGGAAGTAAATATGCCATCAATGGGAAGTGGTAATATGATGTATGATTGAGAGACAGAAGTTTGTCATACATATAATCCGATAAGATATATATCCCATAATTGTTCTATTTGAGGTGCTTTGTACATAGAGAATGTGGACATATCAATGTCGGCTGATCTTGGTGCAACCCATCCTTTTGCATCCAGTATTCATATGAAGTCTATTGAAGTATGTATTAGTTTTTTGATGCAAAATATTTTTTGTTGAAGTTCTCACTAGAGGTAGAGTGATAATCATAAATATTTATAAGTGTGGTGTGATTCGTATCAGTGATTGAGAATCTGAAGCTGATTTGTTATCTTGAATATAATATAATTTTGAGAATTAATTGGTTGTTGACGCTTGGGTTGATTATTCCAGAAGGAAGGTAGTGTTCACGATAGGGAGATGAGGAGTTTAACTTTCGAGGAGAACATAAGATACTTTCGAACTATCTCATTTTGCTCTAACCACTAAGAGATGGTTAAAGAAGGGTTGTGAGAAGTATTTGGCATATACAATGGATTCTAAAAAGGAAAATATGAAGTTAGAAGAAATCTTAGTTGTGACAGATTTTTTTTTCTAATGTAATTCTTGATGAGTTGTCTAGGTTGTCTCCAAGTAGGGAGATTAAATTTTTATTGATGTGATACAAGGATCATCACATATATTTAATAGCACCCTATAGAATGATGCCAGCTGAGTTATTGGACCTAATGTATTTGGGGAGCCCCTGTGTTGTTTGTGAAGAAAGTAGATGGAACGATGAGATTCTGAATAGACTATAAATAGTTGAATAAGAACAAAAACATTTCTCCCAGGATAAATAAATTATATGAGCAGTGCAAGGAGTGAGAGTGTTTCCTAAGATAAACCTAATATGAGGTTATCATTATTTGAAGATAGAGAAGGGAGACGTGCCTAAGACTGTTTTCAGGACACGTTATGGTTATAAGTTTCTTGTGGTGTCATTTGGATTGAATAATGTTCCAAAAACATTCATGGACTTGATGAATAAAATATCTGAACCATTTCTTGATAATCTGATGGTTGTATTCATCGATAACATCTTGGTGTATTCTAAGACTAAGGAAGAACATGTGAAACACTAGACAGTGTGTTTGAGATTATGAGGAGAAAGAAACTATATGCAAAATTTTCTAAGTGTGAGTGTTGGATGAATTAAATAACTTTCTTGGAATAAGTAATATCGGGAAATAACATAACAGTTGATCTACAAAAGGTAGATACAATGTTAAGTTGGGAGAGACCAACTAATGTGACTGAGATTAGAATCTTCTTAAAGTTAGATGGTTATTATAGAAAATTTATTCTGAATTTTTCTATTATCATAGTGCTATTGACTTGAGTAACCAAGAAAGAGGTGAGATTTGTATGGTGATGGAAGTGTGGGAAAAAAATTTCAATTAATAAAGGAGAAATTGACTACAACTCCAGTCTTGGTGTTTCTTTCTGGTGATGAAGAATTTGTGGTGTATCGTGATACGTCACATCAATGATGGGGATATGTGTAGCATCAGAAAGCTGTGGCCCATACTTCTAAGCAATTGATTTATTATAGAAATTACCATACTCATGACTTAGAGTTGACTGTTATAGTGTTTACTTTAAAGATATGAGACATCATCAGTATGGAGCCACTTGTGAGATTTTCATAGGTTATAAGAGTTTGACATACTTGCCTGCCTAAAGAGAGTTAAATTTGAGGCAAAAGATTGTGGATAGATTTGGTTAGTGAATATGATTGTATAATTCACTATCATCTTGAAAATGCGAAGGTGCTAGCTGATGCATTGAGTAGAAAGTCTACAAGAATTTTAATTGCTATTGGGAGTCCTGATGTGAAATCGATGATAAATTTAAGAGAGATAAGAATGAAGTTGAATACCAGTGATAGAAGATTATGGTTAATAAATAAAGTTGTACAGTCATCCACAGTAAAATGTTTTAGAGACGCAAGATAGAGATGAAGAGATAGAAAAGATTTAGACATTGAGTGCTTAGTAGAAAGCAATATGAGTTCAAAATTTGAAGTGAGAATATTTAGTATTGAAACATGGAATTGTGTTCCCAATAATGTGAAGTTGAGAAAGGAGATAATGAGAAAGGTACATGATAATGTAGATTCGATGTACATGATGAAGTAGATTCGATGCAACCAAGTAACAATAAGATGTATAGAGGATTGAAACAGAATTTCGGGTGGTTAGGATTGAAGAAGAATGTGGCTGAGATTTTGAGGTTGTATGGAGTACTATTGAGTATTGTGTCAAATAGAGATGCTAGATTTACATCTTGGTTTTAGAGAGGCTTTCAGAAAGCCACGGGTACACAATTACAATGTAATATAATTTTTTATGCTCAGACAGAAAGGATTATTGGAGTATTAGAAGATATATTAAGGACAAATGCGACGAATTTCTTAGTAAGTTGGGATACTTACATGCCATCAATTGAAGTTGTTTATACTTTATAATAATCAGTATAATATTGGGATGTCACCAATTGAGACATTGTATGGTTGGAGGTGTAGAACTCTTATATGTTGGGAAAAAAATGGAAGAAAGAAATATATCTGGTCCATCAATTATTTAAGTTAACAATTGAGAAGATCAAATTGGTTAGAGAGAACCATAAAGCGGCAAAAAGTAGCCCGAATAGCGATGCTGATACTAAAAGAAGACCTTTGGAATTTCAAGTAGGTGATTGTGTGTAGTTAAAAGTATCTCCATGAAAAAATGTGTTAAAGATAAAAAAGAAAGGAAAGTTGAATCCGAGGTATGTAGGACCCTATGAGATTGTTGAGAAAGTTGGGCTAGTTAAGAAAAGTCTGGTTTTGCTTCCAGAGATGAAGCAGTGGTATAACGTATTTCATGCTTTCCTTTTTAAGAAAGTGTTTACATGATGAGTATTATAATATTTTGAGCTAAGCTATAGAAATTCAGAAAGTTTGGGTTCATATACAAGTACTAGTTAGAATTTTAGACAAACAGAACAAGACTTGTATAATATAAAAATTTCATTAGTTCAAGTTTTGTGGTGGAATAAGGATATTAAAGAGATTATGAGAAAGCGTGAGACAATTATAAAGAGGTATTGTTTGCAATTGTTTCTGGAGTAAAGTAAAGAAATCTCAGGGATGAAATTTTTGTAAGGTGGGTAGAATTGTAATACTTGTAATCGTAAAGTAAGAGTAAATAAGTAATTTAATAAATATGACATGAAATTAAAATAATATATTTACGTGAAGGAAGTATTGAGTAAAATAATTCTTTTAAAAAAAAAAATTTGGACGCGTGGGGCATAGATACAAAGAAAGAAAAAGAAAAAGAAAATATAATAATAATAAAATAATATAAAAATATATTTGTTTTTGGACATCTAGGTCCAACAAAAGGAAAGAAAAAAAAGAAAAAGAAAAAAAGAAAATATATATATATATTATATTTCTTTAATAAAAAAAAAAGAGGCCACCAAAACGTGGCAGCACTGCTGCCAAATATATATAGGAGGTATGCATGTTAAACACCTATAATACATGTAACAAAAAGGTGGAAGGATTTAAGGCTAAATCAATTTTGGGTGGTTTTGGTTGATTTCAACTTATATATACATATAATCGTGCAACACTTGGACTTCCAGGTGTTGCACCTCAATTTTCAATTTCGGCCTGTGCAGCAGCTGGAGAGAAATGAATAGTAACCGTCTTAAAATTTCTTTATATATATTGAAGCTCAGTGTTAGTTTACCGATTTCGTTTTAGTTTTTTTCGTTTTCTCTAAATACTTGGGGACCCAAAGAAATGTCGAAAAGACAAAATTTTGAAGAAGTTTACTGCAGAATTTCATAGAGAATCATGAGAAGCTATCAGAAAAATATAAGGTAATATCATTATATTTATTTTTGAATCTCTAACATTTATGAAGTTTCCCTTAATTCAAAGTGGGAATTTTCAAAGTGTGTGGTTTATAACGAATTGAAGAATAAATTATAAATTTAATAAAAATACGATGTCAGGTGTTGATAATCTACAACTGGAGGAAATTTCTGAGAGAAACGGAAAAAAGCAAGGAGGTGATCCACCGGTAGCTTTAAGAGCTACGTGGTGAGTTGGATTTACTTTAAGTAATCTAAATAAAAATGAAAAATCTAGGGATAATATTAAAATAAATTATTGACTTATGTTTTGGTGATCGATAAAGATTTGATTGATAGATATGATATGAATATTGGACATGTAGAATAGTATCATGTGAAAAGAGATATTTTTGGAATAATAAGTTGATTTAATAATAAAAGCGATAAGTGAAATTCTTGATGAGCTATGGTTGATGTTTTGATATGAATTTTGAGGAGATGAATTTTAATGGATCTTGATCAATTTTGATGGGTGATTTGATGTGATTTAGGATGAAATTTAATGGATCATGGTAAACATTAATTGATAATTTGATGTGATTTGGGATGAGAGGAATTTAGTGAAATTTTTGTTATATAAATTTGAGAATAATCATGATAGCCAATTTAAGTGTTTTGAATTTATGTTGTTTTTTATATTACTGTTAATATGCTTATTTCATATTATTGTTCATATGCATATGCATTAAATAAGATAACCAAAAAAATCGAGAATGAGCCGGTCTAATGGAATAACCGTGATAGCCGGTATATACTGGAAATAAAAGGGACACTGTGACAGTCGGTATATGCTGAAAATAAATTCCGTGATAGTCGGGATAAGCTGTAAAGAGCCGGGAAGGGGCCGGTCTAAGATAATAATAACCTGTCGATAAGTGGGAAGACGTTCCCATCATAATCATTCATGCATTGCATATGTTTTAATTATTGCTTGCATTATTGAAATGCTGAGGTGGTGTATTATTGTGAATTAAATCATAGATGAATGAGTCTCATAGAGAGATACAATGATGACGATAACATTATTGAAATGTTGAGGCGTGGTGTGTGATTGTGAATTTATTTGTAGATGGATAAGTTTCATAGAGAGACAATTATGGTGATAAAAACCATCTAAATGATAGACATTATGATGTGAACCTCATTACGAGGTAATTATGAGATAATTGATGGTCTTAAGGTGATCTAATAAATAAGAGGAAGAGATTGATAGATAATGGATATGATGACATGTGAAGTGATAGTGGAGTGTTAGTACCAAGTGTATGAGATATAAATTGATTTAAATATTAAAAAATTGTTTATACAAATGAGTACTTCTAGTAAATTTAATTTACTGAGCTTGTGAAGCTCACCCTTCATTGTACAATGATTTTCAGGTAGCAGACATGACAAATAGTTTGGTGAGTTGAGGTTCAGACGAAATCATTTTCTGTAAGTCACGTACGTGTCAACATCCTCAGACTAAAGAGAAAATAAAATAAAAATTTATTTTTAAATATTCATGCATTTTACGTTGTATCTAATGTTTAAAAGATCAGATTGATGTAACTCCCCTATTGAAGGTTGAGGATTGATGAAAAAAAAAATTCTACTAATGTTATTTATTTTTATTGTTGCATATATGTGTCGTGCTAGGATTTTCAAAATGTGATGATATTGTCTCGTGGGTGGCTAACCCGAGATGGGTTGTTACACTTTCATAGCAACATTATTATTTGAACTAGGTCTAACCATAAGTATTACATTTTGGGTGCACGTTCAAACTATATTATAGTTATTTTCACAAATTATAAAATACACATTCAAGTTGAAACTCAAACATTGTGAAAGAAACATATTTGTTATAGAATTTAGCATACTACAAGAGTGGGATAGTGGAATGACATTTATCTCAAGCTTCCATATTATCATATCTTCTAGAAAACTTACGAGACATCTCATTAGAGTTTTTATATTCTTGTTGGTAATGAGTGAAACGGTACTTTGCATTCTCGTTGGTGCCAATCTAGGTCAAATAAGGTTAGTAGTTCCACAAATTAGGATTATGATTATACAATTCAGGATTGAGGTGCAAGTAATCAGGGTTAGGAGGAGTTTGAAGTTTTTCTTTGAATCGAATCGAGAAAGAAGATAGAGGGAAGAAAAGAGTAATTACATTGGTCAAGTGAATGACTAAGGGTACATGAGAGATAAAAAAAATTCTATTTATATATAGGCAGTTTCATAATCTTATTTTTTCAACCAAGGGTTAACAATCAAAGCTAGTCAAATTGGGTATTTGTAGATTTTGAAAACACTATGAGGTAAAGGTGGATTTCATTAAACCTCAATTGTATGAATATAATTTTTTCACACACACATATATATATACATGAAAAATTCTTGCATTTTAAATATTTATTTTAAACTTAAATTGTATCATGTTTTACTGTAGAAAACACTATGCACTTTGTAGATAATTATGAACACACTAATAATTGCTCAGTGGCTTGATTTCGTTTTGTGCAAACACAATCATTTATTAGGCTTCACTGTATATTTGAGGCAATTTGCATAAACAACTTTGTACACTAATTTGTTAATGGTGGAAAAATTAAACCTTTAAAAAAGTGAATGTGCTACATGCCTTGAAGTATTTCCTTTAAAGAACAGAGTCCTTTTATTTATGTAATATTTTTATTATCTGCAAAAATATTAAAAGTCCGTTGAAAGAAACATTAGACCTAAACAATCAAAAATAAAGAATTAGTTAAAAATATTGATATTTAAACTTAAATTGTATCATGTTTTACTGTAGAAAACACCATGCAATTCCTAGATAATTATGAACACACTAATAATTGCTCAGTGGCTTGATTTCGTTTTGTACAAACACAATCATTTATTAGACTTCACTGTATATTTAAGGCAATTTGAATAAACAACTTTGTACACTAATTTGTTTATGATGGAGAAATTAAACCTTTAAAAAAGTGAATGTACTACGTGCCTTGAAGTATTTCCTTTAAAGAACAGTCCTTTTTATTTATGTAATACTTTTATTATCTACAAAAATATTAAAAGTCTGTTGAAAGAAACATTAGACCTAAACAATCAAAATAAAGAATTAGTTAAAAATATTAAAATATGTCTTAAAAATCTCATTGAAAAAAATAAAGAGTGAAAATGGACAAATGAAGATTATTGTCACGAAAAAATGATGAAAAAAGGTTGTAAGAAACCTTAACTAAAAATACTTTATCATATTAGATATTGACATCTTTGATAATTACTGTAATGACATCCTTAAGGCGCAAAAAATGAATTGAATATATATGAAGAAGAATTGAGTGCTTACGCAAGTGGAACACTTAACAATATGAGAAATTTATCATCTATACTCATGTATAAAAGAGTGTTACGGTTCCAACAATTCTTGGAACCATACCACGCCGCTTTATAAGTTCTTTTGTTATACGTTTCAATCTTTATTGTAATGAAAATGAATGGTAAGCATTAAAAAGAATAATTAAAAAGTTTGAAATTTTTTTATCTCATCGAGAATTATTAGTTAGAATTGATAGCAATAGTTTTGCAGCTTTTATAAAGAATAACCATAATAAATGCATACAGCCAAGTAGACTAATTAGATGACAACAATGGTTTAGACAATTTCGATTCGAGGTTGAACATATAAAAAGTGATACAAATTGTTTACTTATTGTATTAACCAAATAAATGGTTCATGTAAAACAAAATTTATGGAATCTCAAAGTTCAAAGGATGAATATTTACTAAACTCAAACAATTGGTTGGGGATTCTTTCTATTAAAAGGATAAAAAATTAATACTACCACTCACTTAAAAGTGGGAAGATAAGACATCAAAAGATTATGATGGTACTAAAGAAGAAAGTTAGTCAAAAGACTTTCTTTATATCATTATTCTTTCATACAATAAAAGTTGCTAAAATAGTTGAAACCCTTACTAAGGTTGTCTCATCAGAAGAATTTGAATAAATCCAAGATTTTGGCATAATCACTAAAATAAAATTAGTGCAATAATCACTTAATAATTGGCAAGAAGCTTGGGCAAACAAAGCAGACAAACGAATCTCATTGTACTGTAAAAAACTATTAAGAAAATTGAGATTGTGTTAAGCAAAAAAGAATAATAATTTATTCATATTATTTTCATGATCTAACCCCAGGGTATGGTTCATATACCAAAGAGAATTTGTTCTTAAAATGTGCAAGATTTTATGCAAAAATATATAAAATAAAAAATATTAACAAATACTTCATATATGAAAGAATGGTTCAAAGTTTACGAAGATATGCATGAAAAGCTCATATTATAAACTATAATATATCAAATGACTAAGGGAGAAACCATTTAGTTCAATCTAGCACCGATTTGTCCTTCATTCATAGCAACATTATTATTTGAACTAGGTCTAGCCATAAGAATTACATTTTGGGTGCAAATGTTAAAACTATATTATAGTTATTTTTCACAAATTATAAAATACACGTTAAAATTGAAACACAAACATTGTGAAAGAAACATATTTGTTATAGAATTTAGCATACTACAAGAGTGGGATAATGGAATGACATTTATCTCAAGCTTCCATATTATCATATCTTCTAGAAAAATGCTTTATCCATTAAACTTCAGAAGAAGAACACTAGAAAAACGAGAGATGAGTAAATATATCACTCTAAATTAAAAGTAGAAACTCTTTTTGAACACTATAACATCTTAAAACAAAGCACACTGGCAAAATGAAAAACATACACCGCTACCGGAATGATAATTTTTCAAAAAATGATGAGAACAAGATACCCAAAAAAAATAAGACTACAATAAATGAATATCTATCCAACATTATGAATATGAACTTTGACATGATAGAAAATGTAAAACACAAATGAAAAGATTCTATGAATTATGGAAGACATGTGCAAACAATGACATGGAAAAATAATGTTCTAATATAGTCACTTTTTTTTTTTAGTGGGGAATTTTGCTGACCCCTACTTGTTTATTAGAATAAAAATATATTACAAAAAGAAAAGGGGAGAACATACTTGCTTGAAAGAACGGTTTCAAATAGGAATATGAAGAGAAGATACAACAATTTGATCGTGGAAGCTAGCAACACATGAAGGAGTGAAGTTAATAAATAGTTGATGAACCAATTTGAAAATCTGCCTCAAAATAATATGGGATGACATAGAAATGCAAGTGCTTATTGTGTGTTAGCCAAATCTCCCTGCATATCACACTAAAAGGAAAATCTCTTGCAAGACTTAGTTTTAAATTCATTGAAGCATTGTAGAACCAAGCATACATAAGGAAAGAGATAAGCAACAATGGCATATAGAGACTAATGGCATATATATTCATACCATAGTTTAACTATTTCTTATGATTATTAATATTTTTTTATTAATTATAAGTTTCAACTGAATGTCTTTTTATTGTCATTATCTTCTATTGAATATATAGTATTTTTTACAAATTTGTTATTTGGATTGTCACTGATAGTCCTCGTTTATATCAAATGATATGTATGACCAAACATAATAAAAAAAATCAAAATTTACTTTCTATTATTGTCAATATTGTGTATACACGCGCGTGTTGAGATGCTAATTGTTATTAATAATGAGTTTCAATTGATATTTTTTTTTATTGTTTGACATCTTTTATTTTTAATGGTAGCATGCTTTTTTTTAGTGATTGTTATTTAGAATATATGACATTTTTGCAAATTTGTGATCTCTTTCACTAACAACCCTCATCAATTTATATTGCCTAGGACAAAAAGGGAAATGATAATTACATTACGAAAATGAAATTCAAGTCTACATGTGCCCCTCCTTAATTTTCATAGCAATACCCACCTCTCTCTCTCGCTCTCCATATATATATATATATATATATACACACATTATTTTCAATTCCCTCTCTCTATCGCTCCGCTCATCCTTCTTAATTTCTTTCTTTCTCTAACATGAGTAGCAGCGGCGGCGGTGGGTCTAGGGTTGATATCCCTAGCGGTGTACGGAAAACGCTGCAAAACATAAGGGAAATAACAGGGAAGCAACACAGCGATGAAGATATCTACACCGTGCTCAGGGAGTGCTCGTTTGATCCCAACGAGACCGCTCAGAAGCTATTGTATTTAGGTATATACATATACTCGCAATAATATTTAATTGTATGGATGTACAGTGTACATGGCATTCAAGGTTTTGTGTTTTGTATATTATTCCTTTTATTTCTTTCTTTTTGGGTGGGTGCATTAGGGTTTTGTGTTTAGGGTTTAATGTCGTGTTTTTGTTTTGTGTCAAGGTTTCATGATCTGTTTGTCTTTGTGGCCTTTGTGTGTTACTTTAAAGGGTGTGTTTAATTGACGATGAACGATAAGGGAAGAGAAGAAAGATGTGGTTTTCAGCATTTTGTCTGTTTAGTTTTGACGCATTATCTATTGAAATGGAAAAATATTTAATTATTTTTTTCTTTGATGAGAAAAGTGAAGAAAATAGAAGAAATATAAATTTTTGGTAATGCGTTTGTTTTTGAAATGATTGATTCGATTTAGTTGGGTAGTTGCATTGGCCTCGGCTATGAGTAGCAATTTCACGCGTTGGCTGAGAAGATTCAAGAAACAGGAAAATGAATATTTTTTTTCAGCTGTGTGTTGAGTTAATTGGAGTTTATGACTCGAAAGTACTTCTCTCAATTGTTATAAATTATAAAGACTTGATTTTCTCCTATACTACACTGGGCAGTTTTTTTCTTTTTGATTGTTAAAACCCATACGCACGCCTCAAACCCCTAAGCAGTGGGCAGGGAAACATCCTTACCAAGCTCCAAAGCGGGCAGGACTATGCTGGGCTATCTGTGATTTGATTTTAATAATTGATAAGCTTGTTTGAGAATTTTGACTTCTATAGAATTGTTGTACAATGCATGGCTATGATTTTGGGGGGGTGGGGGGGGGGGTTGTTTTGTTGATACTGTTAGTCTGTTATTGTTTATCATCTCTTGGATCATTTGGTTCCCAAGTAATAAAGAAGAACAATTATTCACATTCATGCTTTGTTTTAAATTCCTGCTGCTTTCACGAAGATTAAATACATCTTTATCGATGGGTTTGCACTTTGCTGCGGTGGTGCTATTTGCTGCTGTTCTGTTTTAGTTGCGTTGTAATGAGAACTGAGTATTGAATTTCTAAAGAGTATTTAGACTGAATTATGTGAGCAGTAGCTCAATTGGTTTCTGTGCATGTTGTTTTCATTAATGAGTTCATTGTATAGCATATTGCGTTCTCATGGCTTTTGCGACATTTAAGTCAGATCACATACTAAGGAATGCATGCTATATTCATCTCTAAAGTGTCAGGAGAATTTCCTTTTTCCCCTCTTCTGTATATAACTAGTACATAATCTGTGGGCTGCAGATACATTCCATGAGGTGAAAAGGAAACGTGATCGGAGAAAGGAGGCAAGTTTATTTTTCTTTTCAAAGGGTGAAAGGAACTTGTTTTTAATTTGTTGAAAATGCAAGCGTCAAGTTTATGTGTTCTGTTCAAGTTTTAAAAATGTTGAATGATTTGAAGATTCATCTTACTGCAGTAAAATGAATTGAATGCAATCCGAGTATGACTTGGTAGGTTCTTATAAATTTAGTTTTTCGAATATAGTTCTGCTTGCTTTTATAGGATGATGTTAGCTTGGCTGGATGTTTCTTAGGCCTATAATAAAGAATCAAATCTTAGTGTTGTGGAATTGAATGGCATGCTTCAGCGCACAAAGATATGTTTCTGATGGAATCTTTTGAAAATTTGAGCATGGGGAAATACACCCTCTCATTCTCAGGCTGTATGTGTATACATATATTCCTGGTAATGATTGGTGTCTAGTTAGCAACGCGAATTGATAATCCAGTGCATTTACTATTGCAGACTTCATTGCCAGGCACACAGGGACGAGGGGCTAGGAATGGTAGAGGGAACTATTCTTCAAATCATGCCTCTTATGGTAAATTCCTACTTTTTATTAACAATTGTAGATCTGGTTTTTGATTCGTAATGCTGTCTTATAACAGTTTTTTTTTTGCTTGAAATTTCCTGCCCTCAACCTAAATTGTAACCAATGTTAACATGTTTCAAACAGATGCTATCATCTTCAATTTTTTAGGGGGGAGGGGGGGGGGGGGGGGGTATGAAAACCTCATAAGCTTCACTTTTGGATACCATACAAGTTGTGTTCCATTCTTATTTTAAGTGAATTTTGGAATTCTAAGTTGTATGATTAAGTGGTTGCCCTTGTGTATTTTGTTCTGTGGAAGGAAATGGTGATGCATCACATTTTTCTAGCCTATCTAGGATAATTGCTAGCTAGAAAGCTATTAAATGTAAAATTTACAGATAATGATGACTCCTTATCTCTATTTTCCTCTTATTGAAGCCATGGTTCGCATAAGAAAGTGTTTATTTAAAGGGAGTGTTACCCCATCCCTTGTTCCTTCTTATGAATAATTACCCTACCCAGGATAGGATTTTTTTTAATATATATAAACACCTACCTAGGATTTATTTAAAAGTACCTTCATTCTGATCTTTCAGATGCTGGTGGTGGGAGAAATGCAGCTTCTAGAAGGGAAAATGGTGCTCATCACATCACAGAGAGAAATTCTAAACCGCCTTTGCCAGCTCCACTGAAAGCAAAAATTAGTGCTGTACCTCGTGTGACAAAGTAATCATATATATACTATATAGTCTTTAGTATCATATGGACTGTGTTTCTTTCATTTTTAGTGTATGCATGTGCTTTCTCAAAAGTGTGTATGAGCTATTTTCAAACTTAACAGTTTGTCTCCATTTTTTTACAGAGCTCCTAGTGCAGTATCTGATGGCCCTTCAAATTTATCAAATGGGAGCTCTAGTGATGGGCATGATCCCCGATCATTTGTTGGAGGGGTTAATCATGAAAATAAAGATAGTTCAGCACCACTGCAACCAGCTGTTGCAAATCAACCCTCCTCTGCACCTACTCAGACGTTTTGCTCAGTGGTCAGAGTTGAGCAAGAGAAGTCCACATCAAATTATAATCACCTCCCTGCTCATGTGACTCCAAGATCTGTGTCTGGTGTTTATTCCTCAGCTTCAGATCCTGTACTGGCACCATCCCTCTCCCGGCAACCTGGTGCTGTGGGTACCATTAAACGTGAAGTAGGGAGCCAGCAGAAAGTTGATGAACCAAACCATACTCAAGCAAACGAACATGTTTCCTATGATGTTGAGTTTGGGATGGCAAGGAGTGAAATAGAAATCCCTGGAGCTTCAAGCATGACGGACAGGAAAAGGGCTTCAAATAGAACAAAGCCTGTTGTAAAGAATCAGCGATCTGAGTCTTTACCGTCCTCTTCTTCATCAACTCAGGATGGTTCTTTGCCTTTCACTTATAATCATGACAGCCAGTCACCGCAAGGTATTGTCCAAATGGAATTATTTGTACGTATTACCTTCTGGGCTCTCACGCTTAAAGAAGTTTTACTGATTTATTTAGGCCCTCATTTTTGAATAATTTCTTTTCGTTTTCAGTGGGTAGGGCTAAGCAATGAGGCAGCTCAGTTGGGTTATACCCTTCTCTTTTCTTTTTATTGCAGGACAAGAAAACTCTGTGAACCTTATTCAACTTTCATCTGGAAGTTGCCACTCAGTACCCCTACCCCCTTTTTCCTATCATTTTCTCTTTCCTCCCTCTGTTACTGATCCTTCTTTTAGCAAGTGTTTCAAGTATGTTAAATATTTGTACGCGTTGATGTTTATTTTTTTTTGTACATAAGTGTTTCAGTCCTTAGTTGCTCATAAATGTCATCTTCATTTGACGGATCTCATACTTGGACTGCAGAAATTTTCTATGATTTTCGGTTTCTTTTCTCTTTTCTTTATCAAGGCACGGGTTCATATTATGTATAGAGTTCAATGTGCTGTGTCTTGGTTTTCATTCTTTGCTTTTGTTTTTGGAGTATTCACTTGGCTCATTTTTCTGAATCAGGGGTCATAGCAGAGGTTGCAACTGTCGCCGTTAAAGTCAATACTCAATTGCTTCCTGAGTCGGATGTTGCTGATGGTCCACATGTTATTTTTCCCCTCCACTTCCAAGTTGCTGAAGCATTAAAAAATGGTTTGACTTTTGGAAGCTTTGATTCTAGTTATGGGATAGGAATGAAACATGCCAACGGAACCAGTGGTGAGGGTAACTCTACATGTGTTGTTGAATGTTCTCGTGGGATTGATGAAACTGCTGAGGATTCTCCTAGGTTGGTGAATGTTATAGCATTCTATTGTTTTATAAGTAATCCAATTTCTCTTTTATTTGCATATAAATTACTGAATAATTCCTATTTTTATTTGATTGTAACACATAGTATGAATTTTGAAGAACCAATTTCCAAATATTGCTTTTATTTGATTTCTAGTTTAGTATATTTCTGTTCATAAGATAATTGATTGTTTGTGATCCACATGATATCATGGTTCAGGCAAAATGTTAGGAAATTAGGTTCTAGTGTAATTCCATGTTACCAGTATATCAAGTGCTATTTACTTGTATTTCTGTACATATTGTGTTGTCTCCCTTTCTCTTTTCTTTTAATTTGTCTTGTAATTTCATAAATCATGCAGCAGTCAAAATGTGTCATCAACTGTGCAAGGAGATAATCATAATAATTCACAATCTCCTCCTGTGCTTGAACAAGTACCACAATCAGATGGCATTACCTCGTCTGGTGCAGACTTGAAAGGTGATCAGCAGAAGCAGGAGGTGCTGTTGAATAGAGAAAGCCATGAAAACCCTACTGCTCAAAATGTCCCAAGCTATAGCTTTCAGTTTATGTCACCCTTATCAGGAAATCAGCTTGCACAATTTGAAGCAACTGAGACTCAGGCATGTGGTATTTCTTTCCCTTTAAACTTGTTATGAGTCCTATGTTCTGTTGCTCTATATGTTTTTCATTCGTTGTGTTTTTTGAAATTTTGTCTTGTTTGTGCCTAACAGTTGTTCAGAAGTTATTGGTTCTGGTGCACATTACAATTGTTCAGAAGTTATTGGTTCTGGTGCACATTTCTCCTTTCTCAGAGAAATTGTCCCCTATACCCCCCTCCCCCAAAAAAAAAAACTTGTGATGCACATAATAGTTTGTGAAACAATGTAGTAAATATGTTAATATATGTCCTGCCCGCATTGGAACGTTGGTAAGGAGACTTCCTTGCTCCACCAAGTTGACAGGGGTTCAGGGAATGTGTGGATTTTAACAATAAAAAAGAGAGTAAATATGTTAATACGTTTAAAGAAAAACGTTTTATAATGAAACACAAGAATTTTGGGTCATAAACTCCACCAATAATATATTATAATTTCTCTCAATAATTAAAAATAAATTTTGGGTTACACTATAAATTAATCATAATTCAAATTTTGTCAGAGCCATTTTAAATTTTTAATTGGATGTTTTATTGTTTTCTGAATTTAGCAAATACAAGTGGGACATTGGTCCGAAAAGTGTCATCTATAGCCTACTGTTATGTTTATATACTTCTGATTCTTGCTTTGTTAAATTGTAGAGTGGGAGTTCTCCGGCTCCACCTAGCTCAAATTCAACTCCAGCTGTTCCAAGCTCTGTTGCTGCATCTCAGCATCCAGTTCCTCTTTTCAGGCAGCCCTATCCTCCTAGTTACTTTCCTTATGGCCCCTATCTTCCCCCCTTTTTTATGCCACCAATGCACCAATTCTTAAGCCCCAATGGGCTCCCTCAGCAGCCTTCAGCTGCCAATTTATATTTACCAGCAGGAGCTGCTGCTCACGGGGTCAAATTCCCTCTTCAACAGTTCAAGCAAGGAACTAATGTGGGAAATGCTGCTCATGTTGGAATTCCATCTGGCTATGGTTCTTTTGGCTCTTCACCTGTTGGTTTCAATCATGTTCCATCTGTGAACTCTGGAAGCTCAACCAGTAATGAGGATCTTGCAGCATCTCAGGTAAAGGAAAATATGTACATGACAGGATCGCTGGTTGGTTTGCTTTTTTCTTCTTTTTTTCTCTTTACTTCCTTTTTTCCCCTGGAATGCATTATGATATGATAATTTTGCTCAATGCTTTCACAGAGTGAAGGTCCAGCTGTATGGATGCATGCACCAGGGCAAGATTTATCCAGCTTGCAGGTCAATCATTTGTATAATCTACCTCTTCAGGGACATCACCTTACTTACTCACCTGCACAAGCAGGTCATCGTTCCATTTCTGGAATATATCCATCAGCACAGACGATGGCTGCTCCTTCAAATGCTAATCCTCTCCTACAACAGTCTCAGGCCATGGCTGCACCTGTAGAAACTGTGGGGCCTCCATCTGCATATCAGCAGCCGCAACTTGCACAAATCAATTGGAACACTAATCACTGAGTTGACAATGTCTCATGAGGACCCAACACAGAAATACTTGTCAGGTGGACCACAGGAGGATAAATCTGGGAGAGTGAAACTTTGCCTGATTTGTGTGTAAATGTCAAAAACATCCCAGAAATTTTAGGATAACATTCTAGGTGGGGATTAAGAGGCCAGGCTTGATAGTTGCAGGTCTCGTTCATTTTCTTACCTTTTCCCCAATCTTCTTCTAGTGTTTTCTTCGGGAAGCGAATTCGTGATGTTTGTGACTTGTCAATTCCTTAAGATATAGGAATTTAAGAGGTTAATAGAATAGGTGAGATTCCCCAATTTTTCCTTTCTGATGTCTCGCCTGTATATTAAATTTTGATAGTGATCATAGAGCTGTAATTGGTATATGAGAATCGGTGCTTATAATATTTTGTTTTGATCGAATGTAGATCGCTGATTTGCCATAAGCTATGTTTTGGAACTTGTTATTTCAAGGGTATATACTTTTTTCTTACATCGTCTAGTTTTCATGCTGATCGTATGGCATTCTTGGTCTGCTTTAGGAGACTGAACGTGTTGCTCATTTGCCTGGTGCCTCGAATTTGCCTAGGTATTGGGTGATCTAGTAGTAAAAATAGTTTATAAAGTGGTATGATAAAACAAGAGCGAAAACAATTTTTCCTATTCACATTTAATTTTTTAAAATCACGAAAACTGGTTTTTCAAAGCTGTTTTGTTGGTCCAGTTTTTGCTTATTGGAAACAATTACCATTTTATAAGCTCTACCATGGTGCTTATTGCATTCGTTTATAGACTTGACAACTAGTGAATCGTTAACTGCTCACGAACTTCCAAGCTGAAAAGTGTTGGCAGCAACATGCATGGATCTTTTCATGGCAAATCCGTGGCGAGACAAGCAATACAGGTAAAGTAGTGATCTTTCATTGACAAGATGAAGACAGTTATATTTTTTTGTTTGTTTGAGAAAACCCAAAATTGCGAGAATTCTTCTGTACAGAACTTCCAGATCATCCATTCCATGCTCTTTCTCTCACTCATTTGTACAAGCAGACTTATTAGCTCATAGTTTATACAATATTATTCGCTGTTGTATTGGTAGCAATAACACTTACTTCTGAGCCTTTGCTGTCCTCGGTATTGGTTTTGGGTTTTGGTGAGGGTAGGTTCTGCTTTGGAAGCTGCTTACTTGAACTTTCAAGCGAATCCTGCAAGTTAAGTGATGCGTAAACCGACATCCCACAAAGAGCTGCCACAGCTCCACAAATGCTAACGAACCCAGGATCTGAATTGAAAATTAGATAGCCTCCAAGAAGGATCATACATGTTTTAAACTGTCCTAAAACAACATGAGAGGTTGCAGAAGTTGCACTGCATGAAGAAAAACAATAGCTCTCATCAGTCTCTTCAAAACCGACTTTAACAAGCAAAAAAGAGGGAAAATTGCTTTCTCAAACTTTTGAGTTTTCTTTAGAATTTTATGCTTTTAAGTAGAGAATGAGGCGTTGATTGGTAGAGAAAAACAATGAGAGGAAGGAAGAGGGAGAGGATAGAAGAATGAGAGGATTGATGATTTTGATAAAGATGATAAAAAGTAAGAGGGAACAAAAAGAAAAAAAAAATATTTTAGTATTCATTTCCCAATCATTCAGATTCGGAAGGGTTGTAATTTGTGCACTTAGAAGAAAATATCAATCCTCACTTTTTTTAACTACCAAACTATAAAAAAACTACTCCACTCTTCTATTCTCTCACTCTTCCTCCTATTTTTCCTCTACCTAGACTGAGAGTAGAGTTCTCACCCAAGTGCCAGAGCCCCTGACCATTGCAGGAGAAAACCAAGGAGAGCTGATATGAGAATGGCAGATGAGTTCTTGAGATCCCACTTGAACAACAACACTCCTGGTGGATCCAACCATGGCATCAAAGCTAATAAGAAGAAAACTGTGATTGGTGTTGTCTTCCACATCAACCTACAACAGAAATCGTTGTCTTTTTTTTATTTATTTTCTCCTCTTTTCACATTAGTTTGAATTGATTCTGAAAACCATAAGGAAAAGAGATAAGGGTGTGGAAAATTCTCCAGTTTTTCAGTAAAGTTTTACATTTGGAAATTTTTTTCTTCTGTAAACTGAAAAATTTTCTACAACAGAACGCACTCTAAACTTTAGTTACTTACGCAAGAGCGGTCCAATTGGCTTCTTGTTGTAAATTAGACCAGATAATTTTATTAATAGCACTTGGGATTATCCACGCAACTGCAATACAAGCACCGAATAAATTTAACTCTATATCTGTCACAGTAGCAACTGCCACACCAGCTGAGACAACAGACAGGGCCAAAACCTGCAGAAATTGAATGCATTTTGTAATGAATAGCTTGAAATCACATAAATAAAAACAAACGTATCTTTTAAATATTTATTTTTCACCTTTTTAGAAGAAATAGTTTTTCTAAAGAGAATAAACTCTGCAAGAACAATGGTAGGAGTAACTGCAATTTTAGCCATCTGGTAGAAACCAACACTGCAATTGAGCTGAAGAGTGAGGAAACAGGACATACCAACAAAGTTGTCTTAAAAAGATGGTTGAAGTCTGAATGTCAACCTGTTATACTTTAGGCTGGTATTAGCAAGGCCTGATGCAAAAGCCATAATAGCACCTAAGGAGAAGAGAGAAGAGAAAGGAGTAGTCTTTGAGGGAGGAGAGACTGGAAGAAGAGACAGTGCCTTGAAGAAAGCAAGTAGAATCCATGCAATGGAGTAATGAATTAAGGTGAGAAAGATTGGGAAATTGAACCCAACTCTCCCCATCACCTGTGCACACAAACAAAACCAAGTATTAGACAAACTAAACGTGAAGGGAGCGTCTAATAGGAGGGAAAAGTGGGAGGAAAGAAAAAGAGGAAAAAGAAAGTGGATGGAATGCTAAACAAGAGAAAAGTGAGAAAATAAAACTAATTTAATGTTTTCTTCTTATATGTACAAATCATAATCCTTCCAAATTGGGAGGATCAGAGAGTAAAAAATAGAGAGAAAAGATATGAGATTATCATATTATTTGCACTTTCTTTCATCTCATTTTTCCACCCTACTAAATAAGCGAAAGAGAAAAATATTTTCCTTCTAGTTTTTCATAATCTCTACTAAAATCTCCTTACTTTTCTATCCTTCTAGTTTTCCATTCTACACTTTTCTTTCCTCTTCACTTGTTCCTCCACAGACAACAACAATGAAGTTTTGATTTGATAAAATGCACAAACTATCACATGAAAGAAGGGAAGGAAAAGGCACTGACTAATTTGTTTGTCAGAATTATCCCAACAGCAACCATGAAATTGAAGGTCATTGCCACAACAGGACCACAGAATCGTTGCTGTTGGCGCTTGGCACCTTCAGAAGTTCTGAGATCATTATAGAGAGAACCTCTGAGCTCTTCCAATGCTCCACCTGCAATTATGAGAATTCAATTATTTGAAGAACCAAAGTCAAGAAAATCCTGAATAAGGGTAACTTGTCTTCTCTAATGAATTATGGAGAGGAAATTCAATCCAAAGCTTAAAAGAAGAAAAAACCAGAAAGGGGTTACAGGTTGACACTGAAAACATTGAAAAAAAAAAAACAGAATTGTAGAGACAATGACCAATTCCAGAAAACCATATGGGCAAATGAACGAAAGCAGAAAAGCTACCTCTCAAATCATTTACCAAATTTAACTTATTCATTGTTTCCCTGAATCAAATAAATTAGACCCACATAATTAGGAAAAATTACCTTGCTGGGAAAGATGAACAATCACAGAAAACTGCATAATTACTTAAAGCGGTCATACAGAAAACACTGACATATATATATAACTTAGTGCATCATGTAACAATTTTCAGGAAAGAGACATGAAAAACAAGTACACGAACTGAGATGGCGGCACGGCACGGCACGAAGGAGGATACCAAATTAAATAACTAATTAATCTCATATACATAAACAACGATTTTATCCTAAGGACTCAAGAGTCAGGCCGGCTACATACGTTTTTTTATACTACACATCACATAAATCAAAATTACAGATAATAGAAAATAATAATATCACATTAGTTGGAGTCATTTGAAGAACATCAATATGAGAAAAATTAAGAAAGGAAAACCATAACATCTACATTGAAACATAAGCATAGCCTAGCATGAAAAGAGCTACGAAAAGAATAGAAATACAGAACTGTTATAAAGACAGAAAGTGACATAAGAAGGAAAAAAAACACATCATATACATGAAAAAGATATGAACTTTAAAATCAAAATGTAGCAGAAAGATTATTCATTTCAGTAGAACCTGCTTCTCCTGCATCACTGTCTTTCCTTTTGATGAACTTTCTTCCATCTCCCTCCAACAAGGAATCAAACAACCCCATACCAGTTACCCAAAAAATGAATCTATTTGATAAATGCATTAATTACTAATATTCGAAATCTAAAATAAACCCATTATCATTTGAAAGTAGTAAGATTTTAAATGTAGAAAAATAAGATTATATAAATGAGAAGGAAGAGAGTCCTACAAAGAATAGTTTTTTAGAAGTACTTGAATTCTTAATTTGAAAAAAAAATATGAAAATGAAATTGGTTATCTCACTCGACTTCACAAATAATACGCGTGAAGAGCCAATAATGAGATGATATGTTGCCACATGTCATGTTTGTGTCTTTCTATGTAGGAAACTAGTTGGTGACGATAGTAGTTTTGTTTTACTAGAATTCGATTTAACTTTTGTTTTCCGGAGAAGTTAAGGCAAAATCATTTTGCATAATCAAGACAGAGTCAATTATGACCTGTTAATCACTCTTCTTAAATGAATAGAAGTTAGGTTAAATACGTTTAAAAAATCTATTTATAAAATAATCAAAAGCTAAAAAGTGTTTTTTTTTTAAAATTGAATTTATATAAAAAAATTTGTTATTATTGTAGTTTTACCGAATAATAAATAATTCGTTTAATCAAAAATAGTTTCAAATTTTATTTTATAAACTAAACATCGAAACTGTTGATAATCCAAACGGTATCTAAACCCACTTTTTAATGGCAAAACACAATTAATGTACTTTACGCACAAAATAAATCAAATATATAAACTGTTTCAGTGATTCAAATAGCACTAATGAATATAAATAGATTGGGTAAGTATGCAACTTAATTGATCGATCAGGTCTATCCAAAATTCTCTCCACGTTAGTTTTTTGAAACTTTGAAGGTTATAGTTGATAAGAATAATTTCAGTTTAAGTAGATGTTAAGAAAAAAATTAGTCTTAATTTGATTGAAATATAATGTTGGAAGCCAACTACTAACATGTATTTGGTGAGTTGTTGCTGCTAGTCTCATAAAAGGTGGGTCCTGTAATGGCATCATGCTTTAGAACATGATTATTTTATTGGTATACCTAGTGGGTAAAAGGCCAAATCACAAATAATTTTCCCATGAAAGTGAGAATGCTTCCATCTCAAGAATTGAAGTTTCAGGTTTCAACAAGAGAGCAGATGTGTAGCCTGTCACCCAATTCTTTAACCTTTGCCCAACTAACAGGGGCCCAAAGTGCTTGGAAGTATTAGGCATCTCCATTTCCATTACATCATTCTTTTACCTGGGCAAGTTTTTACAAACTCCATTGAACGGGTTGGTCTTTCTAGAATTTACTCTTTGATAGGGATTATAAAACGTTTTCTGCTTCTTGGAAACAATTTCTTAAACAAAATAAAAAATTGAAAAAACATATTTTTAAAAAAATGACAAACTGTTTTCACAGCTTTTTTATCAAATACAAAACAATTTTTAGATCCACTGTTATTTCAAGAACCATTTTTGATAGTTATAAACCGAAACTATCAAACTATTGCTAGGCAAACGGTATCTTAAAAAGACCTCCCAATTCTTCAATGAGAAATTAATCTTATTTTCTGAACAAAACCTACTCAAAACCAGCTTGCTAAGGAAAACAAGAATGAATACATAGTATATTATGCCATTGCCAGTTGTAAGAAATAATAATACAATCAGGTTTTGTGTTTAAATTCAAATTTATAAATAATCGTAACAAAGTAATAACATACATCAACAATTTTTTTTACCATGAACAAACAAAAAACATTTGAAAATAATGAATTCTGGTCACTGGGAGTCCATGAGTTTAATTTTCTCGTAGGTGTTTCTCAAGGTATTCATTTTCCCACGTAATGGCATCAAGATCAGCTTGTAATTTGTCTACATTTAAGCTTCGAGATGCCATGGTTGCTAGCTTCTTTTCATATTCGCCCATTTCTCTTCTTACCCTATCAGTGGTGAGGATTTTCTCAGAGAACTGCTCAAAGCTCTCATGTATGCTGGTGAGAAGCTTGTAAGCTTGCCACCCTACTGGGTCTTTCTTTGCTTCCCTGCAGGTTTGCGAATCCTTTCAGTAAGCAAGCAATATATTTTGTCACTTCATGGAATTAAAGAACAAAGGTTTCTTTCTTCTTTCTTTTTTTTAGCAGGAGGGGTCCACAATGCTTAATGATTCATACCTAAATACCATTTCATCCGCGACAGCATAGGTCCGATGAAGGCGCTCTTGGATAGAATTACTCTCTAACTGAAGCTCTCTAGTTTCTTTCAAGATCCTCTCTACGTCAGCATCTAGTTTGCAACTGTTTTTTGTGATCTCTTTTATCCGCTCGTATAGGATCTCCGAGATGCCACTTTCGGTTGCCTCTGAAGAATTGCATAAAGTTTAGACTGTTCCTCCTCCCTATAGAATGACAACATTATAACTACAGGCAAAGTAATTCATAGCGCATGTAAAACTAAATAGCTGTGAGCAGCAAGTAGCAACCCATCAATAGAAAGCTCAGTTCTCAGCAGTAAGTTATGCTGCAATCTATCAAATCTCTCAACTTTTTAATCCGTTGACAGTCTAACGTGCACTTCTATTACAAATTAAGATTCAGTCAATCCCAACTCAGACAACTGAAATGCATGAAATTCAACAGTTGTTCGATAGAGCAAATAGGTAGTATAACCTTGAAAATAGCAGAGCCAAGGCGTAAGATTTAGATGGTCAAAACACACAAAATATAGTTTCCAAGGCCTGATGATTCTATTTTTCACTCAGTTATTATTTGTTAACCTAAGACCTATATCCACTGCTTATGTATGCACCTCACCCATGTCAATATATCCTATTTTTCCGTTTCAAAGGACCCAACTGCTAGGTTTCAACGTCTTTTATTTATATAAGAATTAGTGTATTTTTCCTACTCTCCAGAACTTATCTTTTGGTGCTTCATTAAGGATAATTTCCACGGTCTGCATGATAGAAGGGATTACTAAATTTAAAACCGCAACTGCAATTAATGGTGGAAAAGCAGGGATACTGTTCTGTTTTTGCTTGAGAAAGAACTCAATACTCACAATTAAAAGGTACTCCTTGATGTCAACAATATTAACTGTGGCAACCTTTAAGAAAATCTTTTCAGGCCTGCCTTTATTTTATATAGTTTGGCTAAAAAGAAAACCAAGTTCTATTAAAAACTTTATCTTTTGCTTATTCTGATTGAACTGGCGCCTATCAACCAGCTCATGCTTGAAAAGTGGGCATACATCCGGTACGCAAGGAAAATTCTTATAGGTTGTGTGTATAAGGTCTGATTGAATGGTAGTAAACACATGCAGTACTATTTATACAGTTCCACATTTTGTTAAAAGTAAAATCATAACAAAACACAGCTCCATCTTCACAAATGATACCTATAAATAGTTTTGGAAATTTACCTCTTTCTAATTTCAGATAAGATGGATTGCTTTTCCAGCTTGGCTTCTCTCAACAGCCAACTCATCCATGTTTTGTGAGAAGAATTGAACATTAGAAGAACCAGTGATGGATGCATCTCCAGACTCAGAATTGGATAACTCAGGCATTTCAGATGTCAGTCTAGGAACTTTCAGAACGGCTTCAACTTTTTGAATTTTTAGATCTACCCCTTCATTATTATTCTTCTTTGTCCTGTCCTCTGCAGTGCTTTGGAAATTATATTCCTTTCTTTTCAATCTATCATCGACATCCTTTACTTCAGAAGCTATTATGCCTTCAGGTGATTCAGAAAGCCTCTCCACCAGAAACCTTACCAACTTATACAGGTCCTCTTCAGATGGATACAGGAACTGCCGTAAGCAACCCATACAATCTGTTTTATGCATAATTGCAAAACAATAAGAATGGCAACAAGCAGAATAAGAAGAAAAGCTACCAGATTCATCAAGATAAAACAAATGTGAATGAATGGAATACACAAAAACAAATTCAAAAAGGATGTTGAAGTTTTTCTACTATAAGTTAACAACATTCACAATTCACAGTCAAACATGCAAAAGCAAGTGAATACTATAAAAAGTAGTATACAACTACACAAGAAAGCTAATACCCACCAAGAAAAGGTCCAAGGAAACAAAATCAAGTACATTAAAGCTTCAAGATTTATATTTTCTTTAGCTTCCATCACATGCCCTAAAGGATATCATACATATTCAACTTAAATAGTCATCATTATGAGATAAACACAGTAGCTGGCTGATTAGATAGCTAATGTCATGCAAAGCTTACTCTTTGATAATAATGACAAACCATACTTGATTGAATAGGGTAGTTTGTTCAGTTCCAAACGATTTTAAGAACAATGATGAACTCGGTAGAACAAAAAAATGACATGCTGAAACACTAGATTAGAAACATAAAAATAGGTGAAAAGTGTGTGGTTTCACTTGTCATCAATCTTACTCAAAACCTTTTGATTTAAAGCACACATTTTCTCTATCAAAATCTAAGTGAAAAATGCTACACATTCAAGGCCTCATTTATCTTGTTACTGTTTACCTCAAAACTTCTACACAAATTCATCACATTTCCAATCAGATTTGTTGAAAAGTTATCTCCATATGCTCGAAATTCATCTCTTTCTATGAAAAAGTTCACATTGAAAAAAAACCCTTCCCCACTAAACAAATAAAACATTGAAGAATTATTCTCTGCATGAAAGGTTAAGTTTAGCTCTAACAAATGCTTATGAGGAGATTCGATTTAGCATCGACAAAAGTTTATGTGAAAACTAAAATCCAAACATTTCTAACGAGATAAACAAAATTTTAACTTTTTCCTTTAAAAAATGCTTGTTAATGGAGTATTTATTTAATTGAAAATGATTAAAATTAGTCCCGTTCCCGCATAATGTAATTTTCTTTTAAAAATGATTGAAATATAAGGTATTAATTTTTTTATGTATATGATTCAACATAGAATTATTTTGTTTCCCTTTCAATTTTTTGTTACAGTAAGAAATATAATTACAAAATTACAAAACTCGAAGCGCAGCATAACTCTAAGCTTTAAACCCCACCCAGCTTTTACCATCAAGTACAAAACTCGAAGCCTAAGCTTACTCTAAACCCCACCCGACTCTCAACATCAAGCCAAAGCTTTGATTTTTTGTTTTAAGGGGAACCAAGATTAAATACGAAACGTAAATAGATAATTAAACGAGAGAAAATAAAAGAAATTGAGAAATATGTTGATGGGTCGCTATAGGGGTTGAACTTAGGCAAGTTAATACCTTAAATTGGCTTCTTTAATTTCTCGTAATCATTTGTAATATTGATCGGTTGTGGCGGTATTAGTATAGGCAATTCTATAGTTTAAGGAAATTATGCCTTTTACAACACCTTAGTAGACCTGCTTGATAATAACACTTTGACAGACATTTGCTTCTGCTGCCTGCAGAGCACGGGTGCCATTCATCTCTGAGGTTTCTTGCTAGTAATGAAAAGATTATTGGAGGAGAAGTGTCTTGATCCTCATGTTTACTATATTCATTTCTTAAGATAATTAGGGAAGAGATGATGGTCATCAGGGGCCCTATGATGATGGCTGTTTAACTTTTTGGCCCTTTTTTATTGATTATTTTTTCGTCTTGAATCCCGTTCTGTTACTGTCTGAGGTTTTCTCATATTTTGAAGTATTTGATGAATAAATGGCATTCTGTTTGGACATGACATATAAATATTTGAACTCATAGATCTCATGGTCTGGTCAATGTTTTCATATATCATCGTTGCATCTTGGAGAATAGCTCTCTTCTGTTTTAGTGTAATGTTTTAAGAAATATTTGTTGTTTTTTCATCTTATCTTTTGTATTTGCAATTTATTATCTTGAAGTGCCTGTAATTCATTTTGCCATGGCAGGTGGCCACCCTCCTAAACCTTGGGAGCAAGCTGGGACCTCATCCGGTCCTACACCTTTCAAACCACCATTAGCTGGCAGCACTAGTGACGTAATTGAGGCTTCTGGAACAGCAAAACCTGGTGAAATTATTTCTGCCGCTGATAGGAATACAGCTATAAACAGAAATGCTCTTGGTAGGCCCGTACCCAAAGGGGCCTTGGGAGTAGCAGAACTACGGAAGTAGTTATGGAGGTGTGCAGTTTTGTGATGATAATTAATAATGCTTTTTTCTTCGTTTAAAATATATATATATATATATATATATATATATATATATATATATTTTGACAATATATTGTGATGGATGTCTGTATGGAGCCTTTTGATTTTCTTTTGCCAAATGCAGGTTATGGATCTGGTCTAAGTTATAACGCAGGGTATGGTTCGGGCATGTATGGTTCGTCCACGTCTTATGGTGGAATAGGAGGGTCTTATGGTAGTGGGTTGTATGGAAATGGCATGTATAGAGGTGGTTATGGTGGTCTATATGGAGGTAATGGCATGCATGGTGGGGGAATGTACAATGGTGGTATGGGGGGTCCCATGGGTGGCTATGGAATGGACCTCAGCTTGCTTAAGTTCGAGGTGGTCTTGAGATTTAGTTACCCACCTTGGACCTCAGTTTTCTTGTGTCTGAGGTGGTCTTGAGGTTTGGTAACCCACCTCGATCCTCGACTTGTCTAGGGCCTGAGGTGTTCTTAAGAATTGGCTATCCACCTCAAACCTCAGCTTGCTTGGGTCAAAGGTGGTCTTGAGTTTTGCTCACCCACCTTAGACCTCAAAAGTCAAGGGTACAAGGTGGTCTTGAGTTATTACTTACGTATTTTTCATGATGGCCCACTTCGATTCTCATCTGAAGTGAATTTTTCTTTTGATTAACCACTTCATACCTTGTCCTGGTAGAGTCTGAGGTGGTTTTTTCCTTACATGGTCCACCTTGTACCATAGGCTTAACCGAGGTGCGAGATACTTGTGCACTTGTGTATTCTTCTAGGTTGTTCTTTTGTCATGTGTACACATTAATTGTAATGTGACCATTGCACTACTCAAAAGTGAAGATCCCCTGTTTTTATTTTTTTTTTCATTTTTTATATAATATAAGCCTTGAGCTTTTCTAGAAAACACTCTGCAGTGGCATACGTACGTTATTGGCAATTAAAAGCCAGTATTTTCTCACTGTAGATTTCTGAAGGTAGATTGATTAGATAGTAATCAATTTTCATGATGTGGCACGGTGACAGTTTTGACCAGGAGACTTTTGGAGTTTAAATATTTTTCCGAATCTTGTTGCAATTAATCCATCAAAATAACTCAGTTTGTCAATTGGAAGAAAATGGAGGCCTGGTTCATCTTACTCATTTCCATCACCGTTTCTGCACTCCTCAAATACCTTTTCAACCTTGTCCTCCCCACCAAAAAACCTTCATACAACCTCCCTCCAGGTCCCCTCACCTTTCCCATTATCGGAAACTTCCTATGGCTACGCAAATCTTTTGGTGAGCTCGAGCCTATCCTCCGTTCCCTTCATGCCAAATTGGGGCCAATGATCACCCTCCATATCGGCTCCACACCTGCGATTTTCATAGCTGACCGGTCCCTCGCCCACCAGGCCTTAATCCAAAACGGTGCTGTTTTCGCCAACCGTCCCATAGCTCTTCCCACTGACAAAATTGTAAGTAGTAACCAACAGACTATCACCTCTAGTCTTTATGGGCCAACTTGGCGCCTCCTGCGGCGTAACCTAACAGCAGAGATCCTTCATCCTTCGCGAGTGAAATCCTACTCGCCTGCACGAAAATGGGTACTTCAAATTCTCAAAGAACGCCTCAAGTCACAAGCCAAATCCGGCCCTGTCCATGATGTTATGGAAAATTTCCAGTATGCCATGTTTTGCCTGTTAGTCTTGATGTGTTTTGGTGACAAGCTTGATGAAAGTACGATACAAAAGGTTGGGGATGTTGAGCGAAATTTGGTAGTGAATTTTAATCGATTCAATATACTTAATTTCTGGCCAAGAGTGACAAAGATTGTGTTTCGTAAACAATGGGAGGAGCTCTTTCGAATTCGAAGGCGTCAAGAGGAAGTATTGATCCCATTGATTAGAGCACGAAAGGAGCTAATAAACCAAGAGAAATTAAGCAAAGCGAAAGAGGGTGATAACCACGATGAGTATTTTTTAGCGTATGTTGATACATTGTTTGATCTACAACTCCCGAAGGAGAAATATAAGAAGTTGGATGAAAGCGAAATGGTGAGCTTGTGTTCTGAATTTCTTAACGCTGGCACTGACACAATATCAACTGCATTACAATGGATAATGGCGAATTTGGTGAAATACCCAAATACTCAAAAGAAGCTATTGATGGAGATTAAAGGGGTTGTTGGAGATGGAGAAGAAGTGAAAGAAGACGATTTGCAGAACATGCCATACCTCAAGGCGTTGATATTGGAAGGTCTTAGACGTCACCCTCCGGGGCATTTTGTGTTACCACACGCAGTGACTGAAGATGTAGTTTTGGATGGATTTTTGATTCCCAAAAATTCTGTTTTACATTTCATGGTAGCTGAGATGGGTTGGGATCCAAAGGCATGGGACGATCCGATGGCGTTCAAGCCAGAGAGGTTTCTCAATGATGATGGTAAAGTGGAAGCCTTCGATATCACAGGGAGTAGAGAGCTTAAGATGATGCCGTTTGGTGTTGGGAGGAGGATTTGTCCAGGGCTTGGTTTAGCTATGCTTCAATTGGAGTACTTTGTGGCCAATTTGGTTTGCGGTTTCGAGTGGAAAGCTGTGGATGGAGATGATGTTGACTTGTCGGAGAAACAAGAGTTTACAGTGGTGATGAAAAATCCATTGCAGGTCCAAATTTCTCCAAGGATAAAGGGTTAATTAATTACTTGATGCTTATTTAATTTTATAGATTTATTAAAATTATGTAAGGAAGGTGTTCAGTTCTTTTGCTTTAAAAATTGTGAAACAAAGCATGCAGTAAATTATGAGATTTGGTGGAGACTACTTTATAATCAAAATTTATATATACTATTTCACAATATTTTACAACAGAGGAGTTGATCTTGTAAAAAAAATTATTATTTTCAGCGTTGATAGCTTATTGTATTATTTTATCTCTGTTAAAAATTTATTTCACGAATCTTGTTTTGATAAATTATTAACCATGAAAAAAAATTATGAGTATTTGGTTTAACTTCGAACTTAGTTTATAAATTGATCAACTTATAAACGGTAACAATAGAAACATCACCATTTGATTGAGAATGTGCATAATCTAATAACTTTAAGTGGATTTTTGCCATAATCTGGAAGCGGTCCCTTCCCAGCTTCTCAAATCAACAACCAATTACTAGTGGGTTACACTAGTAATTTCATGTCGTAGACTTGGCCTCCAAGACATAGGAGACACTTACCTTAAAAAGACACCATCCCGTTCAGATGGCTAAATGGTAATTTTATGAAGTAGACTCACCTCATTTTCTCATTAGGGTAAGATTCTTGGTACTATAAAATAGTACATCATTCCAGGTACCATATTCTTTACACGTTACTCCAAATATTCCATTCACCCTCTCAATGCATTTACTTCTTCTTAGGTTATCAATTGACTTAAACATCGGAGGGTCCTCCTAAAGACAAAACTCATATCGGTTTTTTTTTTAGGTGTTGTTATGCTCTGTTGAGGTGGACCCAATTTCAGTTTAACTGGTCTTGACGTGATTACCCTGATAGCTACACACATTAAAAGACAAGGGCAATAAGACGGCAAGGAAGAGAAGTAGAGTTGGAATAACATGAGGTAGAAGATGAGCTTGAGCAGCAACAAGTGTTAAGGAGAAGCCAAAGAACAAGGCAAGCTCTTCAAAGACCACAATATATTTAAGGAAGTAAGCAAATGAATGGGGAAGTAAGTTAGGCAGTTATAAGACAAATGGCAAAGTTGTTAGTTGTTAGCATAACTGTTTTTTCTATTCTATTTACTTCAGTTGAGAGTTAAGAACAAAAGAATATACCTTGTAATAGGTCATGTCACCAATGTAACCCAAGTTCTTGATCGCAAAAGCGATGTCTGTACAGATCCTGAACTTGTCAGCCACGGAATCTGGAAGGTCGGTGGACAACGATGTCGTGTGCTCGATGAGGTTAAGGGACCAAGCGCAGATCGACACCTAGGTTTCCCACGTCAGATCTCTGACCAGTGAGACGTTTTCCGGGATCGAAATGCCCGACTTTTCTAGCGATTGTATCAGTAATATTTCTAACGAAATAAACGAATTTGTTAGAAAATCCACACATTTCTAGTGTTTGTTCTTTTTTGTTTGAACGGGAACCAAGATTAAATATGAAATGTAAATCGATAATTAAACGAGAGAAAATAAAAGAAATTGAGAAATATGTTGATGGGTCGCTATAGGGGTTGAACTTTGGCAAGTTAATACCTTAAATTGGCTTCTTTAATTTCTCGTAATCATTTGTAATATTGATCAGTTGTGGGGGTATTAGTATAGGCAATTCTATAGTTTAAGGAAATTATGCCTTTTACAACACCTTAGTAGACTTGGTTGATAATAACACTTTGACAGACATTTGCTTCTGCTGCCTGCAGAGCACGGGTGCCATTCATCTCTGAGGTTTCTTGCTAGTAATGAAAAGATTATTGGAGGAGAAGTGTCTTGATACTCATGTTTACTATATTCATTTCTTAAGATAATTAGTGAAGAGATGATGGTCATCAGGGGCCCTATGATGATGGCTGTTTAACTTTTTGGCCCTTTTTTATTGATTATTTTTTCGTCTTGAATCCCGTTCTGTTACTGTCTGAGGTTTTCTCATATTTTGAAGTATTTGATGAATAAATGGCATTCTGTTTGGACATGACATATAAATATTTGAACTCATAGATCTCATGGTCTTGTCAATGTTTTCATATATCATCGTTGCATCTTGGAGAATAGCTCTCTTCTGTTTTAGTGCAATGTTTTTAGAAATATTTGTTGTTTTTTCATCTTATCTTTTGTATTTGCAATTTATTATCTTGAAGTGCCTGTAATTCATTTTGCCATGGCAGGTGGCCACCCTCCTAAACCTTGGGAGCAAGCTGGGACCTCATCCGGTCCTACACCTTTCAAACCACCATTAGCTGGCAGCACTAGTGACGTAATTGAGGCTTCTGGAACAGCAAAACCTGGTGAAATTATTTCTGCCGCTGATAGGAATACAGCTATAAACAGAAATGCTCTTGGTAGGCCCGTACCCAAAGGGGCCTTGGGAGTAGCAGAACTACGGAAGTAGTTATGGAGGTGTGCAGTTTTGTGATGATAATTAATAATGCTTTTTTCTTCGTTTAAAATATATATATATATATATATATATATATATATATATTTTGACAATATATTGTGATGGATGTCTGTATGGAGCCTTTTGATTTTCTTTTGCCAAATGCAGGTTATGGATCTGGTCTAAGTTATAACGCAGGGTATGGTTCGGGCATGTATGGTTCGTCCACGTCTTATGGTGGAATAGGAGGGTCTTATGGTAGTGGGTTGTATGGAAATGGCATGTATAGAGGTGGTTATGGTGGTCTATATGGAGGTAATGGCATGCATGGTGGGGGAATGTACAATGGTGGTATGGGGGGTCCCATGGGTGGCTATGGAATGGACCTCAGCTTGCTTAAGTTCGAGGTGGTCTTGAGATTTAGTTACCCACCTTGGACCTCAGTTTTCTTGTGTCTGAGGTGGTCTTGAGGTTTGGTAACCCACCTCGATCCTCGACTTGTCTAGGGCCTGAGGTGTTCTTAAGAATTGGCTATCCACCTCAAACCTCAGCTTGCTTGGGTCAAAGGTGGTCTTGAGTTTTGCTCACCCACCTTAGACCTCAAAAGTCAAGGGTACAAGGTGGTCTTGAGTTATTACTTACGTATTTTTCATGATGGCCCACTTCGATTCTCATCTGAAGTGAATTTTTCTTTTGATTAACCACTTCATACCTTGTCCTGGTAGAGTCTGAGGTGGTTTTTTCCTTACATGGTCCACCTTGTACCATAGGCTTAACCGAGGTGCGAGATACTTGTGCACTTGTGTATTCTTCTAGGTTGTTCTTTTGTCATGTGTACACATTAATTGTAATGTGACCATTGCACTACTCAAAAGTGAAGATCCCCTGTTTTTATTTTTTTTTTCATTTTTTATATAATATAAGCCTTGAGCTTTTCTAGAAAACACTCTGCAGTGGCATACGTACGTTATTGGCAATTAAAAGCCAGTATTTTCTCACTGTAGATTTCTGAAGGTAGATTGATTAGATAGTAATCAATTTTCATGATGTGGCACGGTGACAGTTTTGAACAGGAGACTTTTGGAGTTTAAATATTTTTCCGAATCTTGTTGCAATTAATCCATCAAAATAACTCAGTTTGTCAATTGGAAGAAAATGGAGGCCTGGTTCATCTTACTCATTTCCATCACCGTTTCTGCACTCCTCAAATACCTTTTCAACCTTGTCCTCCCCACCAAAAAACCTTCATACAACCTCCCTCCAGGTCCCCTCACCTTTCCCATTATCGGAAACTTCCTATGGCTACGCAAATCTTTTGGTGAGCTCGAGCCTATCCTCCGTTCCCTTCATGCCAAATTGGGGCCAATGATCACCCTCCATATCGGCTCCACACCTGCGATTTTCATAGCTGACCGGTCCCTCGCCCACCAGGCCTTAATCCAAAACGGTGCTGTTTTCGCCAACCGTCCCATAGCTCTTCCCACTGACAAAATTGTAAGTAGTAACCAACAGACTATCACCTCTAGTCTTTATGGGCCAACTTGGCGCCTCCTGCGGCGTAACCTAACAGCAGAGATCCTTCATCCTTCGCGAGTGAAATCCTACTCGCCTGCACGAAAATGGGTACTTCAAATTCTCAAAGAACGCCTCAAGTCACAAGCCAAATCCGGCCCTGTCCATGATGTTATGGAAAATTTCCAGTATGCCATGTTTTGCCTGTTAGTCTTGATGTGTTTTGGTGACAAGCTTGATGAAAGTACGATACAAAAGGTTGGGGATGTTGAGCGAAATTTGGTAGTGAATTTTAATCGATTCAATATACTTAATTTCTGGCCAAGAGTGACAAAGATTGTGTTTCGTAAACAATGGGAGGAGCTCTTTCGAATTCGAAGGCGTCAAGAGGAAGTATTGATCCCATTGATTAGAGCACGAAAGGAGCTAATAAACCAAGAGAAATTAAGCAAAGCGAAAGAGGGTGATAACCACGATGAGTATTTTTTAGCGTATGTTGATACATTGTTTGATCTACAACTCCCGAAGGAGAAATATAAGAAGTTGGATGAAAGCGAAATGGTGAGCTTGTGTTCTGAATTTCTTAACGCTGGCACTGACACAATATCAACTGCATTACAATGGATAATGGCGAATTTGGTGAAATACCCAAATACTCAAAAGAAGCTATTGATGGAGATTAAAGGGGTTGTTGGAGATGGAGAAGAAGTGAAAGAAGACGATTTGCAGAACATGCCATACCTCAAGGCGTTGATATTGGAAGGTCTTAGACGTCACCCTCCGGGGCATTTTGTGTTACCACACGCAGTGACTGAAGATGTAGTTTTGGATGGATTTTTGATTCCCAAAAATTCTGTTTTACATTTCATGGTAGCTGAGATGGGTTGGGATCCAAAGGCATGGGACGATCCGATGGCGTTCAAGCCAGAGAGGTTTCTCAATGATGATGGTAAAGTGGAAGCCTTCGATATCACAGGGAGTAGAGAGCTTAAGATGATGCCGTTTGGTGTTGGGAGGAGGATTTGTCCAGGGCTTGGTTTAGCTATGCTTCAATTGGAGTACTTTGTGGCCAATTTGGTTTGCTGTTTCGAGTGGAAAGCTGTGGATGGAGATGATGTTGACTTGTCGGAGAAACAAGAGTTTACAGTGGTGATGAAAAATCCATTGCAGGTCCAAATTTCTCCAAGGATAAAGGGTTAATTAATTACTTGATGCTTATTTAATTTTATAGATTTATTAAAATTATGTAAGGAAGGTGTTCAGTTCTTTTGCTTTAAAAATTGTGAAACAAAGCATGCAGTAAATTATGAGATGTGGTGGAGACTACTTTATAATCAAAATTTATATATACTATTTCACAATATTTTACAACAGAGGAGTTGATCTTGTAAAAAAAATTATTATTTTCAACGTTGATAGCTTATTGTACTATTTAATCTCTGTTAAAAATTTATTTCATGGATCTTGTTTTGATAAATTATTAACCATGAAAAAAAATTATGAGTATTTGGTTTAACTTCAAACTTAGTTTATAAATTGATCAACTTATAAACGGAAACAATAGAAACATCACCATTTGATTGAGAATGTGCATAATCTAATAACAACTTTAAGTTGATTTTTGCCATAATCCGGAAGCAGTCCCTTCCCAGCTTCTCAAATCAACAACCAATTACCAGTGGGTTACACTAGTAATTTCATGTCGTAGACTTGGCCTCTAAGACATAGGAGACACTTACCTTAAAAAGACACCACCCCGTTCAGATGGCTAAATGATAATTTCATGAAATAGACCCATCTCATTTTCTTATTAGGGTAAGATTCTTGGTACTATAAAATAGTACATTATTCCAAGTACTACATTCTTTACACATTACTCCAAATATTCCATTTACCCTCTTTATACATTTTACTTCTTCTTAGGTCATCAATTGACTTAAACATCAAAGAGTCCTCCTAGAGACAAAACTCATATCGGTTTTTTTTTAAGTGTTGTTAGGCTCTGTTGAGAAGGACCCAATTTCAGCTTACAAATGGACTTGACGTGATAACCCTGATAGCTACACACATTAAAAGACAAGGGCAATAAGACGGCAAGGAAGAGAAGTAGAGTTGGAATAACATGAGGTGGGAAATGAGCTAGAGCAGCAACAAGTGTTAAGGAGAAGCCAAAGAACAAGGCAAGCTCTTCAAAGACTACACTACATTTAAGGAAGTAAGCAAATGAATGGGGAAGTTAGTTAGGCAGTTATAAGACAAATGGCAAAGTTGTTAGTTGGTAGCATAACTGTTTTTTTCTATTCTATTTACTTCAGTTGAGACTTAAGAAAAAAAGAATATACCTTGTAATAGGTCATGTCACCAATGTAACCCAAGTACAGATCCTGTACTTGTCCGCCACGGAATCTGGAAGGTCGGTGGAAAACGATGTCGTGTGCTCGATGAGGTTAAGGGACCGAGCACAGATCGACACCAAGGTTTCCGACGTCAGATCTCCGACCGATGAGACGTGCCCGACTTCTCCAGTGATTGTATCAATATCTCCAGAGAATCTTCCATTTCTTTTATTGGGGGTGGGGGGTTGTTTACTCTGTTTTTTTTTTCTTCAGTTTTATGTTTGTTGGCTGTGAAGTGGAGGAATCAGAGGAAAGTGTTTTTTAGTTGGTTGTTCGATGTTAGCGTTTGTTCTTTTCTATTGGCACTCGGCGGATTGTGAGGCTTCAGAAACAATGCCGCTTTGAAACAATGAATATGAAAAGAGAAAACAAACAAAGAAACCTAACTATCATTCTGTATTCTTTGTATGAAAGGTTAAGTTTAGCTCTAACAAATACTTAAGAGAAGATTCGGTATAGCATCAACAAACGTTTATGTGAAGATTAAAATCCAAACATTTTTAGAGAGATAAACGAACTTTTTAACTTTTTCCTTTGAAAAAAGCTTGTTAACGGAGTATTTATTTAATTGAAAATGATTAAAATATGTCCCGCATAATGTAATTTTGTTTTAAAAATGATTGAAATATAAGGTATTGATTTTTTTTTTATGTATATGATTCAATATAGAATTTTTTTTTTCCTATCAATTTTTTGTTACAGTAAGAAATATAATTACAAAACTCGAAGCGTAGCATTACTCTAAACTTTAAACCCCACCCAGCTTTTACCATTAAGTACAAAACTCGAAGCCTAAGGTTACTCTAAACCCCACCCGACTCTCACCATCAAACCAAAGCTTTGATTTTTTGTTTTAATGGGAACCAAGATTAAATACAAAACGCAAATAGATAATTAAACCAGATAAAATAAAAGAAAAAATAGTCAAAATTGTCCAATTTCTAGTTATGCTCTTGGCATTTTCGCTTGGCTGTTCATGGTCCTAAATCCAAGCAGTGAAAGCTTGAGTGGCTTACCAAACTACACCCTTCCTAAAGTATATAGGAAAGCTTCTGGTTTGTTACAGTTGATTCACTTACATTTGTAGATTTTTTATTCTCTCCCCCCATTGAAATATATAGATTGAACTTCTAGTTCATAATAATGTCAATGAACATGGAAATACGGGGAGGAGATCAGAATGAGATTGAGGGCATGTCATTGTCTCCTCCAACAATGGGGTCTATGCAAATTGCAGGGAGCAATGGCTTTGGTCACAACATTGAGTTCATGTCTCAAGCCTACCTCATAAACCGGTACTCGGAGATTAACATAGAGGATATTGATTGCTCGAATAATAATAAAGATCACCCTCTTCCGATATTTCTCAAGGTTGTGCTATTTTATTGTACATTACATCCCATCCCCCTTCTCATTCTGTCCACCAAAAGCATCCATAAGGTAAAAATTATCTAGTCTTTCTCTCATTCTATCTACCAAACGCACCTAACCTCCTTTCATCCTATGTGTTTGATGGACAAGATGAGAGAAGGATGGATGATTTTTATTTTATTTGTGTGTTTAGTGGATAGGATGATGAGAGGATTTTCATCAAGTGATAACAAGATAAATAAATAAAGTCATCCTACTTTCGAGGGTAGGATGAGACATTTCATCCTCCTGCTTATCTATCTCATCTTGAACTTTCTATTATTAACTTTTGGGTTCAAGAATTCCTATGTAATTTAAATGACATAATCAAAGCTTTTTCGATTATTTTATTAACTGTTTTATGTATAGGATTCCATTCGCTTCATGGTTGGGAACTAATGATTGGTTATATTTACAATGATTTTGGATTTGCTTGTCCACCAAATACACTGCTTATTGATCAAATCTGAGTTTCTTAATAGTTTAATGCTCAATAAAAAATTGACTGATATTTCTCAATGTTTTTATTTTTTATATATAATCAAGAAATAGCAATGTTGGGGTTAATATTTGTTGTTTTTTTAGTTACTAGATTAAACCCTTTTCATCTGACAACATTGCAGTTCGAAGATGTTGAATTCAAGGTCAGAAATAGGCAAGTGTCCTCTATAAATCCAGTGAAGGCAGCGGTGTCAAAAGTAGCCTCACAACTGAGCTTGGAGCAAGAAAACTACAAGCATATCTTAAAGGGTGTAACAGGAAGCATTGGTCCTGGTGAAATCCTTGCTTTGATGGGTCCTTCTGGGAGTGGGAAGACAACCTTGTTAAAGATAATCGGAGGATGATTAACGTAAAACGTTAAAGGAAAGATTACTTACAATGACATTCCTTACAATCCAGCTGTTAAGAGGAGGTTAAAGAAGCTAGTCTTCTATCATACAGCACTTGAAATTTGAATAGAATCTTAAGTTCTTAACAATGGTCAATTTGTTGACACAGGATTGGATTTGTGACACAAGATGATGTGCTATTGCCACAACTTACGGTAGAAGAAACATTGGTGTTTGCTGCATTTTTGAGACTTCCAAGCAGCATGAGTCGTCAACAAAAATATGCGAGAATAGAGATGATTATAAAGGAGCTAGGCCTTGAAAGGTATGTCTACTAATTAATCAGTTGTAATTAAATCTACCAATTTCTCTAGCTAATTAATCTCCTGGATAATTACTATAGATGTCATCACATGAGAATTGGAGGAGGGTTTGTTAAAGGAATATCAGGAGGAAAAAGAAAAAGAACAAGTATTGGTTATGAAATTCTTGTTGATCCCTCATTGTTGTTACCTGATGAACCAACATCAGGACTAGATTCCACTTCAGCAAATAAACTCATTCAAATCCTCCAAGGAGTAGCTAAGGTATCCTAAATTAATGCATTTTTTGGTAACATTTTGACAATTTCCTCTAAAAGAAAATTATGTTTGATGATTTATAGGCAGGAAGGACAGTAATCACTACAATCCATCAGCCATCAAGCAGAATGTTTCACATGTTCAACAAACTTTTACTTTTAGCATAAGGGTACCCTGTTTACTATGGGAAGGCTAGAGAATCTATGGAGTATTTTTCGCCACTGAGATTCATTCCAGAAATTGCCATGAACCCAGCAGAGTTCTTGATTGATTTAGCTACCAGGCAGGTGAATGACATAAGTCTACCAGAAGATTTATTGGCAACTCAAGGAGCTAATTCTGATTCTGAGAGAGCTGCAACCAAAGTAAAAACAAACTCTTCTCACAACTTTTTCTGCATTAAGTAATCTAATTGATCTCTACTAATCATCCTCCGCCTTTCAAACATTTATTTATTTTTATGTTATATTAGTATCTTCAACTCAAATACAAAACTTAATTGGAGCCAAAAGAAAAGGAAAAAACACCAGAAAACCTTCGATTGGCAATTCAAGCTAAGAAATATTGGACGTTGTCTTGGTGGGAGCAATTCATGATCATATGAAAGAGAACGTTTTGAGAGAGGTATAGAGATTATTTTGACAAGCTAAGACTAGTTCAATCACTTGGAGTCGCGGTCTTGTTAGGCCTTCTTTGGTGGAAATCAAAAACAGATACAGAAGCTCAACTTAGAGATCAAGTAAGTATTTTTTTTTCTTTCCATTTAGCACACACTACCCTTTTCATTCAATTTCTTTAAATTATCACATTCTTTTATATATATAATTGTAGGTTGGATTAATGTTCTACATCTGCATATTTTGGACATCTTCATCTATATTTGGAGCTGTATACGTTTTACCATTCGAAAAGATTTACTTGGTGAAAGAAAGGAAAGCAGACATGTACAGATTAAGTGTATACTATGTGTGCAGCACTCTGTGTGATATGGTTGCACATGTTTTTATCCTACATTTTTCATGGTCATTGTGTATTTCATGGCTGGATTCAAGAGAACAGTCCCTTGCTTCTTTATTACATTGTTTGCCATACTATTGATAGCTATTACAAGCCAAGTGAGTCAAAAACAATTTCCAATTTTTTCAGATTTTTATTTTGCTTTGATTGATGATCAAATGGGTTTTTTTTCTTCTTGTAATTAGGGAGAAGGAGAATTGTTTGGAGCTGCAGTTTTGAGTATTAAAAGGGCCGGTATGATTGCTTCTTTGGTACTAATGCTGTTTCTTCTCACTGGAGGTTACTATGTCCAGGTATTCTAATGAAGTTAACTTTCACTAAAAAGAAAGATTAGCAATTACTATATCCTAGCTTAGTTAAACTAAACCTGGCAAGCAAATTAGGGTCTTACTATTCACATTAGCCTTTTAAGTTTCAAGAATATATGCATTTTTACTTGAAAATTAACATCTTTAAGGGTAATCTTTCTTTTCTTTTTATTTTTATTGACGTTTAATGCTTTAAGCCCTTTGGCCAAAAAAACAGCTTGGAGAGAAAGTTAAAGGATACATGTATTGATGCACCACTTATTTAGATATTTAAAAATAAAGAAAATGAAAGAAAAGATATAACATATTTCATAATTTTGTCCAAAATTCATATAAGAAATGTTATTAAAACTTTGAGGTATGATGGCAAGTAGTATAAAAAATTATAAAGGAGGTATGCTTTTGTTAGATAGACTGTAATATGCCTAAATGACTGGTAGATTGATTGTGATATGCCTAGATGATTATGTTGAAATCATTTAGAGAAATGTGAGATGAGTTTTTGAAATTTATGAAAAGTAAGAGTAAAAAAAGTGAGCTTACCATTTGTCTTAAGATAGTGGGTAAAGTGTGATAGGCTCCACAATACCCGTGTGCGAGGGTGCGAAATTGGCGTTTCCACGATTAAAGTAAAAATAATTTTTACTTTACAAAATTATTTTATTTGTGAGCCCGCTAATTTTATTAATTTCGGATTTAATGGGTTGCAACTGTTCGCATATGTGCGATATGGACTGTGTAAATTAATATATACGATGCAGTGGCCGAAATTTAATAGCGAATGGTTGAGTCTCTTTAAGAATTGGCCATGACCATTACAAAGATATATGTTTGGGTCTATATAAACCAAACGAATTCAACCATTAAATTGTTCTAAATTTTCCTCTCTTTCTCCTTCTCTTTCTCTTTCTCTCTATAATTCTTCTGCCAAAATTTGTGAGTGCATTGTTGTATCGTGAAGGTAACTTTGTCCAGATTCATGTGAGCGCAAATATCTCCCTTAAGATAGAGATCACGCACCTCAAAGCAGATTCTAATTTTTTTCTTCTACAAAAAATCACCAACAGTTTTCCTATAAATCCTCTCAATTCGAAAGAGTTAAAAAAGAAGAGAATTTGAAAAGAAATGAAAGAGATTTCCCAAAAGATGAGCGTGCACGCTATTTTGGCGTTGTTTGGGAACCACTTTAAACAAGTTAAATCACTTTGCTTAAAGTGGTTCAAAGCAATTTTCCCAAACAATGCCTTCGTATCTTTCTTTCCATTCTCCTCAATCCAAACGCACTGAAAGATATTTTTAGTTCTATGTAAGAATTAACATTACATTTAGTGGCACAATAAACATGACTGAAAAAGAACTACTCTAACAAAGAAACTTGTACGTAAACTCATTGTTTGAATTGCAAAGAATAAAAGAAAACGAGGGAAAACGAAACAGAGAGATACATGTATAATGCACTTTGTTATTTGTGAGTTTTTTTATAGTGAAAATAGGAAGGCTTCAAACATTTTAATTCATCATTGTGTACGTATAAACATAATGCAAACAGTTTCAGACAAAAATTATGAATAATTAAGGATCAAAGAGACATTACTAACTAATTGATTAATTGTTCTCTTTTTTTTTGCAGGATATACCAATATTTATGCAATGGTCAAAGTACTTGTCATTCAAATACTATGGGTTTAGGCTTCTTCTAAAGGTGCAATACTCAGGGTGATCAACTATACGAATGTGAAAGCAAAGCTGGGTGCAAGACTCTGCAGAGTTCACCATCGTTCGACACTGTGCACTTGGATGGTGGCTTGCAAGAAGTATGGGTTTTGCTGGCAATGGCGATTGGTTATCGCTTGTGTCTTCGCAAGAGAATCAATGTTTGCCATCTTTGAAAACACATTGATATATTTAATATTGACAAATGTGTTAAATAATAATGAAGAGAGATATAAAAGTTGAGGAAGCCATGAACTAAAATAAGTCTTTTTTTCATCTTCTTCTTCTCCAAATCACCAAAGAGAACAGAAAATATGAAATTGTAATTGGCAGAGGTAACTTTTATAAGGAATTATTTGGAGTTTTTTTATTGAAGAATGTCATACCCGTACAATGATATATTTATTTGATTACAATATTATTTCGTAACTTATTCATATTATTATCACACTATCTTTCAAAATTGAATAAAAAAAATAACTACTAAATAAAACACACATTAATGAGAGTCGAACCTGAGACTTTGTGGTCTCGAGACCTCAGTTTGGTTTTTTTTTTTTTTACCATTAAAGCAAAGCCTAGTTAGCTATTTGAAACTTTTT
This sequence comes from Bretschneidera sinensis, assembly GCA_023935145.1. Lineage (NCBI taxonomy): Eukaryota > Viridiplantae > Streptophyta > Magnoliopsida > Brassicales > Akaniaceae > Bretschneidera > Bretschneidera sinensis. The sequence continues at coordinate 75,390,626 of CM043704.1, forward strand.
ATTTGACATGTCAACCGCAAAACTAATTTGAGTTATTTATCATTTTTGTTTTTCTCATATTTATTTCTGTTTCCATTATTACATAAAACAGAAAGGAAGAATGAAAATGCATTTACGATTGGTTATATAGAATTAAGATTTGAAATTGAAATCACAATAAAATTATGATATTTTTGTAATTTATTTTTGAAAAACTTATGATTCTATTTTAAAGTAAGTCAAATATAAATGATTTCATTGTTACACTGAAAACAAAAAATGTGAACGACTTCTTTTTATAAGATTTTAAAATTTGTAAAGAAAAATGAAAACAATTTCATTCTCTAAGGAAAAGAAAGTTTTGGAAAGCCAAATGCAAGTTCCATCAAACCCAATTTTGATTAAAAATAAAATAAAAACCAAAACGATATGTCAACCCTTTTGGTGTGGGTAAGGCACGTGCTGCATTTAATATATTCAATGAAATTTTGATACTTTTGACCCTTTAGTTTTCGATTCGCAAAGACAAGATGAAATTTTTAAAAAGTCTTCAACAAGGATGGGAACAGAGACTAAGGGTTAGTTTTCCATAAAAAAAATACTCGTGCTCGTGTTTTTTTTGCACAATAAATTTTTATATATTACATAAATATATTAAATAAAATTAATAATTATTCAATTACTTTTAATTATATAAATAAATACTTACGATAAAATTTATTTGTAATTTGATGACATATAATTAAATAAGTGATGTAAAAAAAGATTCAGTGTTTGTATTTTAAAGTGAAACATTTATTTTGTATTTTAAATTTATCGGATGATTTTTAACTTATATATAATATTTTGTTTTCGCATGATTTAAGTTTTGCAATATATTATTTTTCGATTAAATATCATCATAAAATCATGAAGTGGAAAATGGTGCGCATACATAATCCACATTTTCTTCTCTAAGTTGTCAATGGTTACAACATGTAAACACAAAATATCATTTTTTTTATTTTATAAATACATGAATCTCTTAATACTCCATGGTTAACAGAATGATTTTAATTTTCTGCTTAAAATATAATCATTGACCAAAGTAATCACAATTTGTAAGTAAAGTTGATCTTGATGACATTTTGGTAATTCTAATCTTTCCTCATCCTCACCATAAAGTCCATAATCTCATTCATCACTGGGAAAGCTAAAAAGTCGAAAGGGGTACTGACTACAAAAACCCCATAAATATCCTTTCCGTCTCTCTCAATTCTCCATTTAGGTAACTTATCTACGTTCTCTCATTGCCATTCAACAGAGAACAAAATCCAAAAATCTCTTGGTTGCCCTTGTGTCAATTCAGGATTGGTTCTCTCTCTAGAAACCCTCAAAAACAAAAACAAAAACCGTTTTCTCTCTCTAAAAATTCTCTCAATCTCTGTAGAGGGATGGAGTTAGTGCCATATTCGGGAGACCCAGAAACTAAGTCAAACTCCACAAATCTTGCATGGGAAGACATGTTCCGATCAGCCTCAATCCGCAAGCCTTCACCAATCCCACAGTCCGACGCGCCACCACCCCAACCCCACGCGCCGACACCACAACCATCAAATTCGGGTCATCCGGATCACAAAACAACCCTCTCTGGCGATCCACAGGTACGCCTTGCTCTCTACATAGCCATGGCTCATGCCGGCCTGGCCTTCTCTATATTCATTCTTTACACTGTGTACAAGCTGTTGCAAGAGTATCTTAGGCCAATTCAATGGGCAATCTTGTGTTCGATTCCCTTGAGAAGTATACAAGAGAACGTTGTTGGATTTTGGAGCGAACCTCTGAAACTAGGGCTCACTGAGACCGTACTTGCCGTTCCTGTTGCTGTTTTCAATGTTTTTATAGGCACCCTTGGTGATATTAAGGATATTTTTTTAAGGGTTTTCCTTAAAAGATCCAAATCCAGCAGGTCTAGGCGTAATCGAAGTGGGTTTTCGAAATTACTTAGGTTGCTAATGTCATTTTGGGTGTTTGTCATTGCCTATGAGAGAATTGGTGGTATTGGGTCGCTGATGATTCTTGTGTTTGGGTTTCTGTTTAGTTCTAAAAATGTGAATTCAGCATTGTCTGCAGTGTCCTCGTTTAGGAGTACTAGCTTTAGGCATAGTTCGATTAGTGCGTTTTTCACGCGAGGGATATTGAAGAGATTGAACACGGTTGTGGCAATTGGATTGATTGTTGTCATGATTGTGGGGTTCTTGGCTGGTGTGATATTTTTCTCGTATAAGATTGGAGTTGAGGGAAAAGATGCTGTGATTTCGTTGAAATCACATGTTGAGGAGAATAATTATGCAGAGAAAATTGGTATTAAGAAGTGGATGGATGAGAATGATGTGCCTGGAATGGTAGATAAGTACACTACCAAGTTCTACGAGACGGTGTCTGGGCAAATAGATAGTTTGGCAATGCAGTATAATATGACAGAATTTGTGACTGGAATTAAGCATTTTGTGATTGCTTCACCAGCTGCTGATTCCTCATCGCAATCTACAGCTTTGATGAGTCCCTCTCCCTACACAGAGAAACTCCTGAGTTTGAGGGAGAGGGTTAGCAATCGGGAATGGGGACAGATTTACACGGAAGTGGATGCAATTTTTAGGGAGTTAATAATCACTCGGGAGGATTTAGTTGAGAAGGCAAAAGGGTTTGCTGTTCAAGGGATGGATGTCTCACAGCGTGTATTTGCTAGTAGTGCATCTGTTTTAGGCAGTGGTGCAAGCATCGTGTTCTCCATTGGGAACTCTATTGTTTCTGGTGCTGCTGAGTTTTTAAACTTTGTCTCTCAGTTAATGGTTTTCTTTTGGGTTTTGTATTATCTTATCACATCAGAATCTGGTGGGGTAACAGAGCAAGTGATGTGTATGCTTCCGATTTCAAAATCAACAAGGATCAGATGTGTTGAAGTTATTGATAATGCTATATCAGGTGTTCTTTCGGCTACAGCTGAGATTGCAATATTTCAGGGATGTCTCACATGGCTTTTGTTTAGACTATACAAAATACACTTCTTGTACGTGGCAACTATTCTTGCATTCATTAGCCCTCTGTTGCCAATCTTCCCACCTTGGTTTGCAACAATTCCTGCAGCGTTGCAACTTGTGCTGGAGAGTAGATATATAATGGCTATCACCTTGTCAGTTATTCACCTTGTGCTTATGGATTATGGTGCTACTGAAATTCAGGCGGACGTACCTGGTTATAGTGCATATCTTACTGGGCTTAGCATCATTGGTGGAATGACATTATTTCCATCTGCTGTGGAGGTAATCTCTCTTCCTGAATACTAATATGCTAAATTCTACATCTTCAAGCCAGTAGAAAAGTTATTTTCTAATGAATGTATAATTTACTCTCTTCTCTGCACATCATCAACAATGTTTTTTTTTTCCTTTGGTAAGAAATCAAGAAGGGTTAAATGAACATCAATCTATGTGGCCATTATAATTAGTTCTCTTTTCAAGTTAAATCATTTAATTGGAACTTGTTTTCTTATGCTAGTTAATTTAGTTTAGGAATCTGCATTATGTATCATGATAATAATGTTGTTTCTCATGCAATTAGCTCTGATATTGATGATGATATTCTATAGAAAAGATTAGCTAATCAAAGAATTGATTAGGTTCAAGTTACATATTTAGCTGAGAAGTTACTTCACTAGTTTGCTAGTCTGATCTTTTGCTTAATTTCTAAATACATGGGCTACCTTTGTGTCACAAAAGCAAAAGCTGATAATAATTGTGAATTAATCTTGTGTCACAAAAGCAAAAGATGACAATAATTGTGAATTAATCTTTTGTGGACCTCCAGTTAGTTTTGGTCAACTTATCCATCTGCCTTCTTTCTTGGTTTTTATTTGATTTTAAATGAACATTTATTATGTGGTTCTGCTTATGCTGCCGTGCATCTCTTGATTTGATATTCTATTGTTGCGTTACTGGGCTGTTCTTAATTTGCATCTACTTTTCACAGGGAGCAATTATGGGACCGCTGATAACAACAGTTGTGATTGCTCTCAAGGATTTGTATGCTGAATTTGTTCTGAATGAACCAAAGAAAAGTGGCTAGTAGGTTTCGGTTTGTCTGCCAATGCGTACTTTCCATTCATTTGTTTTCAACGGTGTGGATAACTCGTGTACATTAGTTTGTGCTGGTTCGGACAAATCACAAAAATAGCGACCGGCACGATTCCTAGCCAGTCTTTGCAGTGCTGCTCCTACCCACACGGTGGGCTTATTCAATTTTTATCTGAGTTCATTTATTTAAATTGGTGAGTAGGGTGTTGGTTTTCTTCTTTTTCGTAGAAATAGATAGTAATTTTATCCTCTTGGTCGTTGGCAGCCTGTTCAAAACAAAAGATGTACATTTTTGCCATACAACCATGTAAGATTTGTGAAGTGCAAAGTTTGGAACATGTAAATGAATGTGTGATTTTTTTTTTATGAGTTCATTTAATCTAATTAAGTGTTATATTTCGTATTTAAGATCTGTCTTATCTGGTCTGTGAAAGTCCCTGCGCCGATTGTAGTTTGACTTGCGGCATAAATTGTTAAAGCTGAGATCAATTGCAAGACCTCTCCAGGCATTTACTGGGGAATGGAGAGCAAATCTTTTCTCTGGGTGTTGGTCCTCTTTTGGATAGGGATGTCATTGGTTAGATCGGATGTGAAAGTCCCTCCATTCACCTCGACGGTGAAATTCACTGTCTGTTTTACTATCACTTGGTAATTGAATGAGAATTTTTAACATCCTGCTATCACCCATTTTTTTTAAAAAAAATTCTAATTATTGTTTTTGTAAGTCTGTACTTATACATATTATAATTAAAAAAAAAAAACTGTGTTGTTTTTTAACTATACAAACTTATTATCTAACCCGAACATGTTATCAAATATTTTAAATAAAAAATTTATATAAATGTAAGGTATTTTAGTAAATATGATACTTTATCAAGAGTAAATCAATATTTCACAAGGGTGGGTTGGATGAGAGGTTAAATCCATTATCACCGAACTATCGATTCAAAAATAAAATTTTATTTCTATAGTCAAATTATCCTCTGATTTCAAACGAAAAAAGAACCTCTCCAACGAGAATGAGTGGATCGAATTTTCAGATATTAGGTCGGTTTTTGACATCCTATTTTTATTTTTGGATCACTATGGTAGAATCCTAGAAGGCTGAAGGAAATGGATCTGCATAAAAGAAATTGAGTTCCAATGGCCTGCAGTAAAGTCTGAAGCGCTTATTAAAAAGTCTAGGCTGCCTGCAGTACCATTTCCTAACTCTAAGCACGGTTTAATGCTTGGTTACCCATTCTTGGCAGGCTTGCAACTACAGTTAGATTGAGAAGCTGGTAAATTGTAACAAATGTCATTTCCATCTTTTGCAATTGTTTGGATGAATGGGGAGATCATTTTTTTAAAGCAAATTTGATCTCATATTTGAATCTTGCCCAAATCTACAAGGGAAACCTTGGTGACTGGCAATATGGGTTTAGTGTAACGTTTAAAATTTGAAAGGTAAATGCTACTACGTAGGCTACTAACATGTAGAAGTTAGCTTGGTGTGCCTGTACCTACCACTTGTGGCAGGCGAGCAACGTTATGTTTAGTTTCCGAAAATATTTTTCATTTTCTAAGTTCATTTTAACAATTCCTCCAATTATTTACATATTTTTAATATAATTATAAAAAAATAATACTTCTCTTTCTAATATTGAAAAAAAATTGAAAAATTAAGTTAAAAAAGTGGTTTTTAAAAAAATTATGTTAAAAATATGCAAACTGTTAAAAAAATATATTTAAAAAATAAAAAATAAAAAATATTTTCTCATGAGGTCATATGGTACAGAAATGATTCTGGATTCTTTTTTTTTTTAAAAGTGATTCTCGAAATTATACTCAAATCGAATTGCAAAGGTGTAATTGATCACTAAGAACTCAACCATCACGAGTAAAAGACTTTCAAAACCACAAGATGCAAAGATATACCGTTGCCAGCTTCATATGTATGTCAACATTAGATAATAGACTCACAGCAAGATGAGTCTTAATATCAGATTTTCCACTAAAAGAACATTATTTTCAAACCCAGTCATCGAATTGTGACTTTTCACACAATCAAGATTAAGTTCCTTTCATTTCATATACTTGTGCAGGAATTTGCGGTGAAAATCATTTCTGATAGTGTCATTGATGAAGCGCTTAGCAGACTTGGTTTCACCGCGGGCCTGGTTCTTAAATACCACATCATCATCCCACCTGAAAAAATAATGCATAATGGTATTAGGATAATACTCCCTGAAACTCACTAAGAGTCCTAGATTTGCTTAAGAAGGAAGTTAGGTCTTCCAGCTACTAACCTCCTTTTGACATTAAATGAGGTTGGGTTATTAAGCAATGGATTTCCTCGAAGAAGCTCTGCTTCTTTGACTTTAAGCTCTTCTTCCTGCTCTTGTTTTTCCTGCACAATCAAAATCATATGGTGTATTACTCAAAAGGATGCACTATTAAGCGAAATGTGTTCAAGAGCCAAGGCCCGTGATTAGTGCACAGTAGTCATCACTCAAGCCTAGAGGTGGCAAAATCTGAAGCCAAGGCCAGTGATTAGTGCACAGTAGTCATCACTCAAAACTAGAGGTGGCAAAATCTGACTCGACCCGACCGTAATCCGAGTGACCCGAAACGACACAGATTCAAATGACCCGACCCGAAAACCTGAAATGACCCGACCCGAAATGACTTGAAAATTTAAATTTTTTATAAAAAAAAACAATTTTCTTTTTAAAACTGAAATAATAGTTAATTTACTAGTTGTTAAATAAAATAAATTATATCGTAATGAATTATTTATGAATTTACATGTGTTGATATCCATGGTTCAACTTTCTATAAATGTGAGTAATCTCATTAATTTTAAATCAAAAATCGAGAGAGTAAATTTTGCATTGTTCTTCAAATCACAATAAAATTTTATTTTTAATTGTTCTGAAAAATATAATGAAATGAAGTGATTATACGAAATTTAATCTCCAAAATTTGGAATAAGACGTTACTAGTGAGAATACTGCGTGGACCAATTGTTTGAAATCATTTAAGACATACTTTTGGGACTAAGAGTCATAACATTGCATATTGCATTAAAAAATTAAGTATTTCTTTATTATTAATTAATTTTTACAGATTTGATAATGTAATTCGTTTAGTTCTATTATATACAAATAAAATATTTTTAAAATTAAACACAAATATTTATTTTGTTAACCCGACCCGAAGTGATCCACGACCCGAACAACCCACGACTCAATACGACCCTAATCTAACCCGATCCAACCCGAACCCGATTGACCCGATCCGTTTGCCACCTCTACTCAAGCCATTTATCAACTAAACAAATAACAAGGATAATCAAGCATTACACACCCCAAAAAAATCCTCTACTATCAATGGTGCCATGCCATGGATATGAAATAAACTACCCCAGTAAAAGACATAAATAAAGTTTACAACCATTACTAAACTTTTAGTTCATGGAGCAATCAAATCATATCTTATAACATCATCATATGAAGCCTAAAAATAACATATAGCAAAAAGGACAATAGAAATCCCCAAGAAAAATAAAGCTTACCATCCGGAGCTTCTCCTCTGCTCTTTCCTTCTTTATCAGTTCAAGCTCAGCCAAAAGAGCTTCTGTGTCGTCTTCATCATCATCGTCGTCATCGTCACTAACACAAGAAATAAGATATTTTAACAAATGATAATGCAATAATACAATGTCATTCGAATGGGTAATTTATCCAAAAAAATTGTCATTCCAATGGGTAAGACACAAATGAGAAACAGAATCAAATATGAAAATAAAAATATTGAATTGAAACACAGATAGAAATGCGATTTCAAGAAAGAAAATATCCAAAAACAGGTCCTCTAAGCTCTAAGTATTGTTATTGCTTCAAGATAAGACAATTGATAAATTGCATAATCACACCAACATAAACCCCAGCAAAACCAATCCACAACAACTAAAGAAACAAAGAAAGAACATATTCACAATATCTATGTTCAAGTATCGTACGAAGATAAAGACAGACACCTCTAGACATGACTAAAGAGATTCAGGAATTTTGCCGCTACCCCCTCAATTCAGAACAAAAATTTGAAACATGAGCAAGCTGAAGCAGAAACTCTGTAAATAATAATACTATCAAGAGTGCTTCTTTTTGCAAATAGGTTCCATCACATAGGGTTTGCAAACAGTTATTGCACAGTTTATATACCACGTATGCCACAGATATTGTATACAACAAAATTGAATTGAACCACTATTTAAAAAAGAGTTAATCCATAAGAGAAGGCGAGAAGTAGCTAGATTAAAGAGAAAAATAATAGTAATAAAAATGCTTCTATTCTTATGCAGCTCTCTTTGCTTAGGAATTGCACACAACCACATACGCAATATAAAGAAAACAAAAGCATAAGTTGAGCAGGCACTTTTAGCAAAATCCTGAGAGTCAATTCCACAGACATTAGAAACAAGGAAAACAAAAGAACTAGGCTCACATTTTTAACAAGTGTGAGAATATTAAATTCAACAGAGAGTGCACATCCCTGTATGTGGTGAAGCAACAGTTTCACAGTGACGTGGCCATATATGCAATACACATGGCGTTATAAAATTGGTCCAACTAACAGAACTCCACTTATACTCAAAGAAAGCATGTTCCAAAGTCACATTTTTAACATAAAAAGAATAAATCAGACTCGTTTTAACAAAAGTTTGTTCACCGAAGGCATAAGTGTAACAAAGAGCACTGAGTGAGGTATTGCAATCCTATGTGATACCTGCTAACAGTATCCTATTTAAATCAGCTGTATAAATCATCCAAAAGAAGATCAAATCATTCATCATAGCAGTATACATTGTGTAGACAGGCATGCTAGGCATATATAAGCCATGGGTAACAACCTCTCATCATCACTTTTGACTTCCACATCGGAATCATCGGCATCTACACTGCGTGGAACAATGCGATCTTCAGTGTCCCTTTTTGTCCCTACAAGCAACTTTTCCAGTTAGTAAACCCCTTAGAGGACCTCAATTTGATATGTAAAAATCCATGAGAGATAGTGAATTCACCTTCCAGCAGAAGATGGCTTCCCTTTCTGTGATCTCTGTCATCTGAAGCAATATAGAACAAAATTAGAAATTACCACACATCACAAACAAACTATAAACCAACCATGGGAAAAGTAGAGGAAAATCAGCAAACTTCATGGTAAACTTTGCAAATCATCAAGATTTTTTACCACTATAAGACTTGTCCTTCGATGAGAAATGCCTCCGCTCACGCTCATCCAGCTCCTCACGGAGGTTCCTCTTCTGCAATTCCTCCTGGGTGTCTTGCCCTTCCCTCCTGTAATGTACACATACCAATCAGAAACATAAACCCTCATCTACATTATTATAAGATAAAGGTTGGCCAAATATCCCAAGTATAGGATCGACACCCGAATCTTCTTATGCACAAACCAATTGTGTAACAAGGCGCGTGCAATATAAATTTATAAATAAAGAACTTCAAGATTGAATATGCATCGTTCTCCTATAAAAATGTAAATAAAGACAACCAAATAGGAACATATCCCAACACAACTCGACAATGTTGATTTCAGATGATATAACACAAACTCTGCAATGCAAGAAAGGTAATAAGCCCTAAAGACACAATCAAACCGACAATTGCGATGGTACTAAACACACAGAACCGACAAACATCATGAGATGCTATGAAACCCAATTATCAATTTGAGAAACCCACCTTGGCTTTAGAGTCGTATGAGCTGCAATATCCCTGGAAGAGTATTTCTGGGAGGGGCCGAAGATTCGAGTACCACCCTGTTCGTTACCGCCCTTCGCAGGCGCCCATGTAGGTCGAGCTGCTGTCGTCATGTTTACTCACTATGCGTAATTGCCTGCTAAGTCAGAGTAGATTCTTAATCAGATATATGTGTGTATCCTTACTATTAAAAATCGCGTGCCACTCTAACAAATCTCTAACCTGATTTTGTTCTCTCTTCCTCTTTCTCTTCTCTCTCTTAAACCTGATTGAGAGTTCGATGATAAGATCCTTCTAGGATTGATTCTAGAGAAAAAGATCGGATCTGGAGCCTAGAAGAAGCGGCAGTCGAAGCACCGTTCTCGGAGAGGAGGAAGAAGAGATGCGTGAAAGAGAGACGTGAGAAAGGGAGCAAAAATAAAATAGAGACCCTGACTTAAGTGGTCATATGAAGTCCTTCAAATTTCTATTCGATTCGTCTCGAAATAGAAAGAGAGAGTGAGGATGAGAGGGGTTATCAGCTTTATATATCTAATCAGGCTTAAATTAAGAATCAGATAAAACTTTGGGAAATTAGGGTTTTACCTCTGAAAATCAGTCTCCCCAACTCCAAGTTTCAATTCGAGTCGTTCCAAGGTGGAAGATGAATAAGAGAGAGAGAGAGAGAGTTCGTGGACATATAAATATATAGGCGGCCCGGTTTGGATTGAGATCGAATAATACGTGGCGTTCTATCATTGGTTGATTAGAGATACTAATACGACACTGTTTTAAATGGACTATTTCAATTAATCTATTTACTAGTACCATCTATATTAATTGGGCTTCAAAAATGTCTAAAAACTCTTTTTTATTTAAATAAAGTTAAATATATAATTTAATTTATTTTAATTCTCCATATATTTTTACCACATTTTTCTCAACTTTAGTACCTGACATTCTTAACTACCTGACTCTTTTATTTTACAATAATTTCAAATCATTCAGTTACCTCCTTCTTTTTCATTTTTTGGTTTATAATATTTTCATTTTGTTTTATTCTTCTACTTATATTTCATGATAAGCTTAATCTGCAATTGTTCTTTTTATTTATGATTCTATCATGATTGTGTGTTTTTTTTTTTTTACTTTCCTAAAGTTTCTTTGTAAGAATCGGTTTGATAATCACGCTACAATTGACTACTTATGATCTAATTCTTCTTTACACATTTATGGATGAGTAGAAAATTTTACTTATATTAGCATATTTATTTCATCTCATAAAAAAACATATCAGCAGGTAGTGTTTTGAGATGCTAGTATATAAAAATAATAATGTGATGGTACATTTTGTTCCAACTTTACCCATAATCCCCATTCTACCATTGATTTTGGGTTTGGGTTGAATATTTATGAGGCTTCTCGTGAAGTGTTTATTCTCTATATTTGATATAGATTCTGAATCGGAGGTCGAAATGGCGTCATCTCCTCTTTTTTCTTCTTCATCTTTTAGTTTATATACCCTTATTAATAAGTTCAAAATCTAAAACCTTTTTATAATTTATCGACCAAAAATATCAATTAGTTTGACAATACTTTTAACACGCTTTTTACTATATATTAAGAAGCTTTTAACTTCACAATACCCACTACATAAATTTATTTTAAAATCATTTTTGAGTTCTTATAACAGAATAAAAAGTTAAGCCAAATAAAACTTAATTAATTTCGAGTAGAGTTTGCAAGTTGATGAATTCACCTATTAGTAGAAACTGTAATCATAATGTAGAAAGTAAACACCCAACCTACGGCTCAAAGTTCAATGAGTATTAACCCGACCAAATAAGCAACCATATAGCCAACCTAAAGAAGAAAAAAAAAGTTTAGATAGAAAATGGAGTCTGTATCAACGTTGTGTGAATGTTTTTGTATGAACCAAACACATAACCTAATTAATGGTAAATTCTTGAAAAAAGAGTTATCTCACCCCATCATAACGAAAAGACTCGAATCCAAATATTTTTTACGAGAAAAGCGAGTTTCAACCACCTCACTAAAATTTTGATGGTTAATCATAAATATATGTATATATTTATGTGGTATTCTTCCTCTAAAGAAAATTAACTTCTAAACGAGAGCTATTACTTCAGCTTGAAATGGGATTTTTTTTTCTTTTTTTTAAAAATTGTGTGATATTAAAAATACAGAAGATTTTATTAACGTCGGTCGTGATTGACGATTAGCAACACATTGTGAAACATACGAACGTGATTCACATTAGTCCAAGCACATGTATACCATATGACTTATTGTTAATAAACAATTTAGTCAACCACAACGGACACTAACAGTTTTCTAGCAAGCTATCCAAAATGAGGTTGTATTCAACAAAAAGATTATGCAGCCGAGTTCCTTTCACAGTTTGATCCAAAAATTGCTGACATGAAGGCTTTGGTGCAAGCCAAGGTTGAGAATTTTCTTTTAACATTAAAGAAAAATATATATTAACTAATAAAATGGCTTTAAGATTTTTCTTGAGGTCATCAATTCAAATCCATTTGGAGTTAGGTTGTAAGAATTTTTTCTTGAATTCTATGATGGACGTAGATGGCTTGCTTTTGACTCACCTGAAAATGTGGATTTAACATAATGCGTGAAAACTGATATGTGATATCACCTAACTGTTGAACAAAAAATAAAAAAAGTTGTACATCACCTATTGAGTGAAAATATATTAAAATTTTATATCATATGTCTATTTATGAAAATATGGTGAATCTAAATATTTACACGTTGCCATAAGTTAACGGTTAATAGGGTCAATCATGACTAAAATAAGAAACATTAAACCTAATTAATTTTTTAATCAATAAATAAATTACAATATTGGTGACATATAGCTAAGGAAACTAATTCAATATATTATCCCATAGGAAGTATTAATTTGGACTTTGATAGTTTGAAGGGCAACGTGTGATATTTGAATACCAAAATTTTAGTCTCTTACTCAACCTGCGTGGTATGAAATATGAGTAATTAAACATGGTGGCCAAAGTTTATAGAGAAATTGGTTTCCTTCAACGAATTTGCCTTAAAAGCTCATTGTTGACAAATAAGATATATCCTCTTTATGGTTTGGGCTTATAAAATATTTTTTGTTGGGTATTTTTTTTTTTCACGGGAAATAAGTATGTTTATACGGTAATTAAAAGTATTTGGAGATATTTTCATATTAAGGGTACTTTGGTCATCATCAAAAGTAACGTCCAGCTAAAATTTTGATTATTAAAAAATAATCGTTTTATGATTGCTTGAAAGTGGAAAATTGATGTTTTTCAATGAATTGTTGGTTTTAAAAAGTTTTAGTATGTTAATGTTATTTTAACAAACCTAGAAGTAGTACAATGTAATTTACCCAACAATAACTCAAAACTACAATTAGACCAAACGGTACTAAATCTGTTCAACATATGCACATAAACAAAAAAATTTTTTTTTTCATAAGAAACCCTAAATTGATGGACTACATAACGAAATAAAAATCTCTCATTTTCCTCATTCTCCAATGACAAATTTCTAGTCTGATCCAGATTTTTATGATTATAGTAGAAGCCGGTAATAATCACGTTTTGTAATGCCTATTTAACACAACGATGATAATAATAACATATTATCGTTATGCAAAAGAATTGCACAAATTTACTGTTTTCATTAAAATATTGGGTTCGTAAATATCATATATGCAAATTTTTTTCACCAGAAAATTCTTCAACACCAACTAAGTCGAGTTGATCTTAAAAAAAAAAAACCTTTCGATAGCTAATTAAAACCATTTTGAGATATTTCATTAAAAAACACTTTTTTATATAAAAAACTCTATCTTGAAATAACATCATATTGATTTATAGCAAGTAGCTTGAAGTCCAAGATACTTTAAATCAGACGTTGACACAGTGAGATGTACCAACAAGGTAGCTCACCTTCTTGCTTAACCTTCTTGCTTAAACAAAGTAGTATGGCTCAATACCATAAACATTTAATGGACCCATGACCCATCATTCATAGTAAGCAAATTTAAAAGTTGTTTTTATGTCTGATAAAATAATTATAAAAATCATTTATTTTAACACAAATTTAATTTATTTATAAAAAAAATTCAATTTTTAATTCTTTTTTAAAAACGTTTAGTTTTATTTTTGTTCTAAAAAAAAAAAGATTTTATGATCACTATAAAAAACAGTTCCTAATGATGAGGTTGATCAAATCATGGAAGGGACAAAACACTCCAATCAAGTCATACTTTTGTAAAATTGATTTGTCTATGAACCCATCTCACCGGTCATAAACCTGTCATTAGAGTGGCTAATCGTACTCAAGAAACATATGCAACCACACAAAAAGAATAGCCGCCATGCTCATCCAACGTCAATATAAACTGCCGGTTGGATTTGGTGCACAACTGTCCATTAGATGAAAAAATATCACAACACTGTACCCGCCATAATTCAAAGCCATCTACTCTTAATTTTAGGTTTTTTTTTTTAATGTGTGTGTATATATATATATACACTTTTGTCAAATATAGTTCATATCCTATCCGATAAGAGTCTTAATGAAATTAACTAAAAAGTTAAATATTACAAAGAAATCTTTGCTTTTATCCTAATTGAAGTGGAGAGATTTGCATTTGAAGCAGCAGTTGTTCTCTCAGCTTTGCTTATTTAATAGACAAGAAGCAGAAGGAAGTTAGGCCAACCGTTAGTTTCTCTCTCTCTCAGATATGTGATTCACTTGAAATTAAAGCAAAGCCTATGCAGTTGATTCTTGGTCACCATCTGAGACCCAACTTCACCTTCCTGTCATGTTTTTAATTAACACCCTTCTCCTTCCAGTTTCTTATTCTTTCTATATAGAACATAACTTATTGGCTTTTTGTTTCATATTTGAGGTCTACCCACAAATACCCAATTGAGTTTTTCAACTTTAGTTCATGTTTTAGTGCTTCTTGGTGCTACTTCTTCGTTAAAACTGAAGTTTTTGATTGTGAGATTTGGTGGTGAAGTTCTTAACTTAGGGATTATATTCAGTAAGTTCATGATATAGCTTTTGCTTTAAGATTGAGTTTTTCAAAGTGCAGAGTTGTGGGCTTTGAAGAATTGGACAATAACAGAGTTGGTTTCAATCTGAAGATAAGGAGTTATGATTTGTGGGTTTTTAGCTGCTGCAGCCGAGGAGGAGCTTCACAATCTTTGACCTCACTGCCTGACCCCGCTGGTATTTGAATTTTTGCCTCACTGTATTCGCATGACTATTGCTATGACATGAAAATTTCATGATTTTATCAACTTAAGTTCTTTCCATTCAATATTCGTGATTTCTAGTTTTGTTATTATTTATTCTGGGATTTCAAGTACCAGTTAATACCATATAGGCTTGGTATAAAGTCATAATTATATGGAAATTGAGTCTGTTATATGTTCTTCTTCATGATAGACCAAGGTCCAAGTTGGTGATTATACGGTGATATTATTCTGGGAGTTTTGAGGCTTGAAAATCCTACAAGATCATTCCAATGAATACCCGTTACTTTTTCCAACCGGATTCGTTGTGTAATTCAGGAGCTGCAGTTTCATTTTCATCAAACTCTCCAGAAGGGGAGGAAACAGGGGAGGACCGTATGGCTGTGGGTGTTCGAAGTAGGCCTCCACGTGATCCTCGCTCTTCGTTCTTGATAAGGACAGCCATGAGGGTATCTAGAGCAAGGTGGTTCACCTTCTTAAGGAGAGTATTTCACTACCAGAATGGATCGAGATCCGATCTTGGGTCTAATCCTTTCAATTCTGGCACTTGGATGATGTTGGAACTCATTGCTTTGGTTGTTCAAATAAGCATAACAACCTTCACTTTAGCCATATCAAAGATGGAGAAACCCATTTGGCCTATGAGAATATGGATCACTGGTTATGATGTTGGATGTGTTCTCAGTCTGCTGCTGCTATATGGGCGGTACCGAAGGGGCACTGAAGAATCCAGGTACCTTTGCAACTTTAAAGTTCCCATCTGAATTGTTTTATTTTTTTTGTTATAAATAATCATACAGTGCTATATTCATAGTGATAATTTGGCGCGCTGAGTATCATAAGAAAATCACATATTTTCTTGGTAGAATCCCCAATTAGAATAAAATCTGTTGAATAATTAGTTAAACTAAAAAAAGATGGAGAAGTAAGCAGGAAAGAGCTTAGAAATTTTGGTAAGGAACTAAAAGAATTTTAGTGTAAGATAGCTACCACTACAGAAATGAATTGGTCAAATTAATAGAGAATAACATAAAAAGAAGCTACTTTCAAGCTTTTATCTAGTCACAAAGATGTTTACTGAAATCTTTGAAATTCCTAGTATGCCTATTGATTGATATATAGTATGTACAGGAGCTCACATTTGATGAACAAATGTCGGACTTCGCTTGAGCTTTTCTTCGCAATATGGTTTGTGATGGGTAACGTTTGGGTATTTGATTCTCGGTTTGGTTCTTTCCATCGAGCTCCAAAGCTTCATGTGCTCTGCATCTCTCTGCTAGCTTGGAATGCTCTCTGCTACTCCTTTCCCTTTCTATTGTTTCTGCTGCTATGTTGTTGTGTGCCACTGATTAGCAGCTTCCTTGGTTACAACATGAACATGGGGTCCTCTGATAGAGGGGCATCTGATGATCAAATTTCAATGCTACCTAGCTGGAGATATAAAGAAGTTGATGCCAACTTAGAGCTTGGGAACAATATTGACTCCAGTTCAGCCCTTGCAAGTGAAGATCCAGTGAGTCATAATCAATACTTACAAATAACTAAGTAATCCAAATAATTTGAGAATCCTAGTTTCGCCTCTTACCCTTTGGATTGAGGGGGGGGGGGGGGGGGGGGGTGAGGGGGAAAAGAGTGGAAAAGAAATGAAGAGTAGCTTTCATCCCCTTGATTGGAATATTCTTAAATGAAGAGAAAGGAAATGAGGGAAACATGCACCCCCACTCTAAACCCTTATTTTTCCTAATCATCCATAATTTGAAGGGTTGAGAGGGAGAGTGTGCTTCCTTTATAAAGTTTTTAAACATCCAAACAATGGGCACATGTATCCCTCCATTTTCTCTCCTTTCTCTTTCACTCATATCATTTCATATCCTTCTCTCCAAAGTTTCAAACATACCCTTAAGTGTTTCACATTTTTTATATTAAAATGATGACAAATGCAAGTAATACACTAATTGATTTAATTACAATACAAACATGTACTATCTCATTATCCATGCATAAACTCATAATACTACCACAATTCATTTGAAGTGGAGAAATAACCGACATATAAACCGGACAAATAACTTACACACTGTGAAAATCAAACCCAAGCCTCATCTTTGACCACTAAGTCAAGATCTCACCGGCTTGAGTGTGTTTCGCATATAAATCATCATTAAAAGCTCATTTTTTCTTTGTAAGACTAATTTAACCAATGTATGCAAAGTAAATAGAAAAAGAATCCTATAATCATACAGGGCTAATGAATGTTTTCTTGTCTTCTTTTCACAGGAGTGCTGTATTTGCCTAGCCAAGTATAGAGACAAGGACGAGGTGAGAGAATTGCCATGTTCCCATATGTTTCACCTCAAATGTGTGGATCAGTGGCTCAGAATTATTTCCTGCTGTCCCCTCTGTAAGCAAGAACTGGAGAAATAGATAACAAGAGAGTAGAGACCAACTAAAAAGCTGGAGTTTCAATTTGATTTTGTTTTCCCTTATTTTATATTCACTATGGTGTGATTTGAATGTATTAAAAATGGTTACTTGAGTGAGTTTGCTGTTTCTCACCAGTAACCAAAAGTTCAAAACAATACACAAAACAATACTGAAGCATACCATCTTTGTATATGTATGACAGTAGAAAGTGGTGAATTTATGCTTCCCAAAGTAGTGTCAGTGCTAGGTGGAATACATGTACTTGCACTAAAATAATGTGCACAGAAAATCTCTATTTAAAATTGTTTCAATATTATACCATTTCATAATATTTTTGCTGTAATATTTTTTTTTTAAAAATCAACCCTTTATCAGATTTAATTTTCTATTTATATAAATCATGCACGTCACATTTAATTTTTTTATAATACATATTATTTTTTAACTAAATGAAAAACATTGATATAAACTTTGCAAATTAAATATAACTTAAATGAATAGAAGAGAAAATAAATAAGAACAACAAATTGAATAAACATATGAAAATTCATAGATTGAAAGGTGAATTACAAAAATTCAAAGGGGGGCATAGCCCCTAAATCTAAAATCTCACAAACCCCTAAAATCAGAAAATGGGTAAGTTCAATAGCATTTAATACAAAACAATTTGCAGTGCATCAAAATAGATTCACGTTATCTATATATGTATATGGTATCAAAAAGAAAATATAATAGAGTATATACTAAATTAATTTTCTGAAAATAGTGGGACAATGCTTACATAATAAAATTTTCCAAATGTATTGTGTTTTTTAAAAAGAATTATCAACTTATCAATAAAAATAATAATTCGAATTGTTGTATCATGTTCGTGTCGTATCATATATATAACACAAAATAAATCGATACGAGCACAATACAATTATTAATTGTAATCATGTAAAAAAAATCCCAATGCGCCTTTCCAAGCTTGATCTGATTATTAAGAAGAGCAATGTTTTTCAAAAAGTAAAAAATAGTAAAGATTGTTGATTATGTCAAATTTCTATCAATGGCCCACTTAGATGCATTGATAACCCAATTAAGAGGCAAGAGGAAGCCCAATTGTCAGATGATTGATTTTTCTCACCGAAGAGAAAAGGACCCGGTACCATTTGTATATCAAACGTCGTCGCTTCGCCAAGCGGGGTCGTGTTTTCTCTACCACCCTTTCCTACTTCGCAGTTCACACCGACCAGCTCCCTCTCTCTCTCTCTCTCTGTCTCTCTTCCCCTAAATTTTCAAATTCTCTGTTCCTCTCGTTTTTTTAAAAGAAAAACAAAAGCAAAAAATGAGTGATATGAAGTCGAAATTATTGGAGGTATACTCAGTATTGAAATCGGAGCTCCTTCGTGACCCTGCTTTTGAATTCACCGACGATTCCCGTCAATGGGTTGAGCGCGTAATTCCATTTCTCTCTCTCTCTCTATATATATATATATATATATATATATGTTTTTATGTATATTTATATGTTTTTAGTTTCACTGCTAATGTAAGGTTTTGATGTGCATGGCTTTCTGATGCTAATAGTAAGCGTTTTAGCATTATAGGGTATGTTTGCTGGGTGTTTTTTGTGATTGCGTTTTGTTGAATTTAAGCTCTTTATGATGTGAATAAGAATTTGAATGATGGTTCTTTGGTACTCTGGAGCTTGGGTGACGTTTACTCAAAGAGAGAGAGAGAGAGAGAGGAGTCTCAATTTTAGTTTTTTTCTCCATTTAATGCTTTTTTAGTAGATTTTGCGTAGACGCACGTTCTAATTGTAGAATGTAGAGTGTTGATCCCACGGACTGGGTCCGTGGTAGTTGAAGTCCATTAGTAATTGCGTCTCCTAAACTGCTAATTGGAGCTAATTGAAGTCCTTTTTTCCTATCTCGGTTGACATTTACTCCAACAAAAGAGAATAAAAGAAAAAGAGTCTCAATTTTTGGTTGCTCTTTTTTACATTTAATGCCTTTTTAGTAGATTTTGTGTAGATGCATGTCCTGGTTGTAGAATTGGGTGCTAATTGCTTGAATTTAGTTTGGAGAAAGTAACTGGATTCGAATAAGTTTGAAACTTAACCTTTAACATGGAATTTCAAAGTACATTTTAAAAACTATGGATTTTGCAAGGTAATTTTACTCTTAATTTAGCCGTGAATTTGTGAAAGTTTGCATGACCTGATCACATTTCTCTGTTACTTTTGTTGCAGGTGCTGGATTACAATGTACCTGGAGGTTTGTTCGTTTGGGGTTTAAAAATGTTTTCACCTATTATATTCTTTTAGCTGTTCTGTTTTCATGAAACATATAACCCTTTTTAACAGCCGTTATCAATTGAATTCTTGGCAGGAAAGCTGAACCGAGGGCTGTCAGTTGTTGACAGCTACAAGTTACTGAAAGAAGGAAAAGAACTAGCAGAAGATGATTTATTTCTTGCGTGCACACTTGGTTGGTGCATTGAATGGGTATGACTGGAGCATATATGTACTTGTTATTGTGTTTCTGATTGACCCTGATTACCTTAATCAGGACAATTATTACACCAGTTGTTTTACTGCTATTCCGCTGGAAATTTAACTTTTGTTGAAAATGAGTTTTGTAGCTTCAAGCGTATACCCTTGTTCTTGATGATGTCATGGATAACTCTCAGACACGACGCAGCCAGCCTTGCTGGTTCAGACTTCCAAAGGTGTGAGTCTTTTGTGATACTGATGTGTTTATTTCCAATTGTTATATAGCAAAAGCATGTTAATGGTAGTGTTCTAGTTGTGGGATGGATTATTTGGCAAACAAATGGGGTTTACTAACAGCGTTAGGGACTTGAGAGTTGAGATGTTTGTGCAGATGATTGTATTATTTATTGCTATGGAAATTCTAACTTCTGTTAAATATTGTCACAGATTGGTATGATCGCTATAAATGATGGCTTATTACTTCGTAACCATATCTCAAGAATTCTCAGGAAGCATTTTAGAGAAAAGCCTTATTATGTGGATCTGCTGGATTTATTTAATGAGGTGAGGTGGTTGTTGGATTGACTCTTGGCAGGTCTAGCTAGGTTTTATGATAAACGAGTACCAGTTCTTGATATTAATTATTTTTATCCAGGTGGAATTCCAAACAGTGTCAGGACAAATGATTGATTTGATCACCACACTCGAAGGAGAGAAAGATTTTTCTAAGTACTCATTACCACTGTAAGTGATAATTTGGGATTGTTTTGATCTTTATATCAGCTTGATATGATTTCTGTGCTTTTAACATATCAAATGCTTGTACTGCCGTGCAGTCACCAATGCATTGTTCAGCACAAAACTGCTTATTATTCATTTTACCTTCCGGTGAGTTAAATTCCTTATGCTTGGATTAGGTAATATCTTCTTACTACAAGAGTCTCTCATCTGAAGTTTATTCATGGAAACTTTGCTTATTTTGCTGTCGTGTAAACTAGCTAATATCTCGTTATTTTTGTTTCTGAATGATGTTGTTGTATTTTCCAAGAGTTGCATGCCCCCGCGATTAATGAAAAAGTCTTTTTCATATTTTTTTATTCCACTTATATTTCTAAGTTGTATGTCTTAACTTGCTCATTTTGGAGAAGTATGCCTAGATGCTTCTAAGTTACTCCGTAACTCATATTAGAAGAGCTCTTATATATTTTTGCTATGTGATATGTCTAGTTCTTTATGAAAAAGTATCTTTTATCAGGATTTAGTGAATATGATTTTACCTTTTGTTCATTACGATCATTCTATACACACAGGTCGCATGTGCTTTGCTCATGGCAGGCGAGAATCTTGACAATCACATTGATGTGAAGGACATCCTAGTCGAAATGGGAACTTACTTTCAAATACAGGTAATCACTAATTGCATTGCAATCACATCTCTACAATTAATTTATCATTACCATGTATGGATTTCTTTTCCCATATATGCTCTGCAATTGAACAAGCTTATGTCTTTATCTCTGATAAGCTTTTGGAGATTCTATTTTGTCAGTTTCTCTGATGTATTGGTAAATTGTGGCTTGGGCGTAACCGAATTGATAACCACACCTCTCCTCTAAAGAGGAGGTCCCCCCACCCCTAATTATAAAAAAATAAATTAATGTATTGGTGAATTATGTAGGATGATTACTTGGATTGTTTTGGTGATCCTGAAGTGATTGGGAAGGTAAGTTTTAGGGTATACTCATTTGCCTTTGTTAATATTATTGGCTTGTCTATGTATCTTTCTCCTTTTGTAAAACTGGATTTGAGAGCTAATTGTAGATCTTTTGCCTTATTAGGTTGGAACAGATATTGAAGATTTCAAGTGCTCTTGGCTCATCGTGAAAGCAGTAGAATGTGCAAACGAGGAACAAAAGAAATTGCTATATGTAAGCAAGAATCAACTCTATCATATTCCGTTCTAGTGTATTAGTTACTAGACTTTTGCTTACTTATCGATGCTTTGTTCCCAGGAGAACTATGGTAAAGCAGATCAAGCTTGTGTTTCAAAAGTGAAAGAACTTTATAAGGTTCTTGATCTTCAGGTTTGCTTCTGTTCCTTCTTTTGGCTCTGTATTTGTGGGGGCTGTGGAGCAACATTTCTTAATAAAAAAACACATTTCTTTCCTTGTTACTTGACTCTGCAACCGCCAAACCAACTTAGAAAACATTTGTCTATTAAGCAATGATGTCTTATAGCCAAGCATTTAAGGGCATGTTTGGGTAACAGTTTTTTATTTCCAGTTTTCGAAAATGAAAATTGAAAACAGTTTTATGATGTTTTCCGAAGAAAACTTGTTTGGATAACTATAACTCGAAAACTGTCTCCAATACAGAAAACAGTGTAATGTTGTTTGGATAATCTTATTTTGAAAATTGTTTTGATGCACCTTGTAATTATTTTTAGTTTTGAGTTTAAATTTAAAATCTATATTAATTTTATTTCTCATATTTACTAAATACTTAAAAATAATTAATATTATTTTATTTTAATATTTTTATATACCATGAAAGAAGAATGAAACAGAGAAGTGAACACTGATTTTAGGGTTATTTTTCGAAAATTATGTCAAAAAACACCAATTTGGGGTTTTCAGAAAACAGTTTTAGAAAAATACATTTGAAAACTGTTTGCCAAACATGAAAATAAGTTTTTGAAAACTGAAAACAGTTTTCGAAAACCTTATCTAAATATGTCCTAAGTTTTTGATAGTTGTGCTAATTTTTAGCAATAAGCGATTGCAATGGTCATGTTAACGGAAGCTTGAACCATTTTTTTCCGAATAACTAATTGTTTTAGTCATTTTCTGGGGTTATTTTGTAGGGTGCATTCAGGGAGTATGAGAGCAAGACTTATGAGAAGCTGATAAAAACTATTGAAGCTCATCCAAGTAAAGCGGTACAAGCTGTGTTGAAATCATTTTTGGCAAAGATATACAAGAGGCAGAAGTAAAAACTTCCAGAGAATAAAATGAATCTTTACCAGGAGTAGATTTCTAGTTCTCCTACTTTGCCTTCTGTAATCTCTCTCTCTCACACACACAGAAACGCGATGATACACAATATAGAGCATTGAATAGAGTTTGTTCTCAATATAGATCTAATGGACTGTCCTTGTTTAATGTAAACGATTTAGAATAAAATTATATTTCAAGTTGCGAAGGATTTTTCAATCTTCTTGATTTCCTTTCCTGTAACATTTTAGAAATTATTTCTAAGCTTAATCTTTGTATCAACATGTAATTAGACGTCTCATCTATTTGATCAAAGCTTTCAGTATATGTGAACTCACATAAAACTTTACACCAACAATGAAAAGAGAGAGAGACATCTAGTGTCACATACTGTTCTTGGTGCGCGACCACTAGGAGTGTTGTTTGCTCGGTTTGAAACTCGATTAGATCGAGATCAAGCTATGATTTTGGTTCGATTAGTTTATCGAGTTGAGTTTGAGTAATGTTAAACTCGGTTCGTTTGGTTCACGCGTTAGCTCATTTTAATTATTAAATTAAATTAAATAAATATTTTATATATTATATTTATTTTATATATTTAACTAAAAAAAGGTTAGTTGATATTGAGGAGTGGTGATCTTTCGGATCCGGTTTTGTGGGAATTACTCCGAAATCAAAAAAATTAACTAGAAATCCTAAATAAATTGAATAGTAATTATTTCAAAAAAATTAAAAAAACAAATTTAAATACTAAAATTAATATTCAATTTTATCGTAATTATTAATAAACTTTCTTCGTTCCGTTATATCACCTCTCGACGTTGAGCTTCATGAGGTGTTTTGTTAATTATAACAAAGAACTAAAATTAGTGGTCTTAACTACTAAAAAAAAAAAAAAATTAGTGGTCTTAAATTGTTAATAAGGCTATTACCACATATTTTGCAACCACAAAAGGAAAACAAAACCCCAAAATTTTAGCTATTAACAACCCTGCTAGTTTGTGCATATTTGTCCTCCCATTTTCTCTTCCTCTTTGCAAGAACTAAAAGCAATTCATCTTGCAAGAGGACCCCCTCTCCCCCCTTGCACCCTTATCCTTCCCTGAGGGCAATACATTTCTGTCGACGACAATTGAAAAGATTTTCTTCGCCATTTGATTTATCAGGTAAATGAGCTTATTTATGATTTTTTATTTTAAAATGAAAATGTAATTAATTATCAATAGTTTGATTTATGAAAAGTTAGATTCTTAAAATTAAAGAACCTAACTTCTCGCAAATCAAAAAATATGAACGTTAAGAAATATAATATTTATATGTTTGATTTTGATAGAAAATAATATATAAATTATGAAAAAAATTAAAATTTTCACATTTGATTTTCTTTAAGATAGCTATTTTTAGCATAAATTACAAAATTATCCTCAAGCTTTCTCAATATTTTAGGAATGAAGGAACATTATTTTTTTTTATAATTGAAACGATGATAACCCAAATCAAAATTGAAACATTTTTAACGTGAAAAGATAAAGTGGTGAATAGTAATCACGAATTCGAAAAAGTTTATTAATAATTATAGAGAAATTGAATAGTAATTATTTCAAATAGTTTTAAAAAAAATTTAAACATTGAAGTTACTCCTCAATTTCTGAATAATTACTAATAGATTTTCTAAATTTGTTCCATAATAACTTCTACGGAATCGGGTCCGTGATATCACCACTCGAAAAAAAGATATTCAAATTGACCACAATAGAACATTTTCTTTTTGTTACATTTCACCGTATATTTTCATGAATCATGATGCATGTTAATTAAAAGTTTTAATTAATTATGTTATATTAAAGTAAGAACAGAGAAGAAGAAGAAGAAGAAATGGAAGCAATTAGAGAGAATGAAAATCCCCAGAACCTGGTGAAAATAAAGCCAAAGAAACCAGTGGCAGAGATTAACCTGGAAGAAATCAGGAGGCAGACATTGTTTAACTCTCCTCGTGTACAAAGGAGTTCAACAGGGAAATCATCAAGCGGGAGGTTGAATTGCCTGTGCTCACCTACTACCCACGTGGGCTCCTTCAGGTGTCGACACCACAGGCTTGCAGGCATCTCTCGAGCAGGCTCAGTTGGCTCCAACTTATCCTTGTTGGCCTCCAATTCAGGCAGTTACAGTGATTCACTGCAAGCTCAGTAGCAGCAGCAGCAGCAGCAGCAGCTGGTTGCATTATGCAACTGCCGTCACAATTTTTTTTTTAAAAAATAAGCTGGGTTTGCAAATTAAATTTGGGCTGATATTTATGTATTTAATTAATTAATTTCAAGTTTTTAAGAGAGTGAAACGTTTTCAATTATGTTGGTTTGATGGCTGTATATTCAATTTATATATGTGACAATGATTGATGTTGAATAAGTTGTTGTTCCATCATTTGTGAATAAATAAGTTTCCTACATTCTTGTGTATTTTATTGATAAAATGTTATGTATATATCATAAAGAGTGGATCTATTTTTAGGGAGGATAAGTCTGACAAACCTTTTGTAAAACTAAATTTATTTTTTTATATTAACAAATATTGTGAAAACAAATATATAACGTATGAAAAAAAATCACCTTATCGTAAATTCTTTCTTATGGTTTCTTATCATGAGTTCTTTAATAGAGGTTTTGGTGGTTTTATGTGGAGTATGTCAGTAATTCCACTTGAACATGAAGATACCTGTTACTTTAGTAGGATAAAATCACTTGTCTATGCACAATTTTTCAAAACTTAAACCTTGATGGGAAAATGGTTACCTTTTATTGCGTAGTCCCATAAACTCTTCCCCAAAAAATAAAGCTATTTGAACTATGAAAACAAACACCCAAAATAAAACCATAAGACTAGATTAGTAATTTGATGACACATCATGAATTTTTATTAATTTTTTGATTATACGTTTTTTATCAATGAAAAACATTGTAATGAGTGTGAATGAACAATATGATGAGAAATAATTGAAATGAGAACCGTGAAAAATAACATATTTTGGCATTTTGACCTAATGATCCAGGTTTAATCTTTTGTTTTTTTTCTGTTAATATATTAAAAAATTAGTAAGTGATCGGGTTTTTTTTATAAAAAAAATCATTAATGGGAAATGACATCGAAACTGTGTTTCTTATATGAAAGATCTAAAAGAGCTTTCAAGTGATGGTTGCTTTTTGTTGAATCACAATTTTCCTATGCAATAATTAAAAAAAAATTATATTTCAAATGTCTCTCTTTATTTGGATAAAATATTGACAATATTAAGCAAAATTGATAACAAAAGAAATAATGTGTTGGTATTAACCACGTAGACATCGTTTGGGAATTATTTTAAGTCCAATTTGAAACAAAAAAATTATCTTAATATGAAACTATTTTTTTTTCTTTAAATTGGAATTAACAAACGGCGCCATAATGTATTAGCCTATTTATTAGAACTTCATACTGGGTAATGAATTGGGCTAAGCCCATTCCTACCTTGAGCCCGCTCACTGCTGATGAGGTTTTCCATCTAGAAGACGACGTCGCTAGCTATTAGAACTACTGAACTAACTAAAACGGCGCCGTATTTTGGAAGGCACTACCATCACCGCCTCATTAGCTTAGTTGTATATCGCAGACGTCGCTTAAAATCCATAAATCCTCAAAAAGCGAAAATCCCTTTCTTCTCTCACGAAGACAATTCTTAGAAGGTACAAAACTCTTTGCTTCATCTTCATTTGAGTTTCTCTGTTTGGTTGTTGAGAAAATGCGAGAAAATTAGAGGAAACAGAAGAAAAAAAACAGTTAATTAATCCTGACTTTTTCATTGACTCAAAGTTTCACCTCTCTAATTTCCATTTTTTAAACGTCTTTGTATATGCATAATTTGATTATGTTCAGGTTCCTAATTTTTGGGTTAAGCTTTGATAATTGTTTCTTCTTTTATAAATCAGTTAAGTTACCGAGCCAACCGGGCCTCATCAAACATGAATATTTAGTATATATATATATCTCTGTGTGTGTGTGTGTGTGAGATTAGGAATTGCTTTTGTTAACGGTCTAATTTATCACATTTTGGCGTTGTGTGTTATAACTGTATGAACATTCTCATCCAAGTCTGTCATATTCTGATCAATAAATTTCTCTTTCTTTATCTCATCCATTTCTCTCTCAAAAAATGTTCTTTGCATTCTGTCTAAAACAAACAGAACCTTTTTAAAGCTGTTTTTTGATATTCTATTCTTGCTTTTTTATTCCCTTTACTCTCGTTTTCTACCATTGACACTGATTATGAAGGTAAAATCTGCTCTCTTTTTTTGCTCCTTTTTGACTAATGAAAATTAAGGATGTTCAAGCATGTAACGGTGATTCTGATGGATTGGTATTGGTGTTTGATATGCAGATCAATTAAGGTCTTTTGTTTTGAACTTACCATGCATTATTTGTTCAGGGCTTAATATGATGCTTGATTATATATTTCATGTTAGATAAATGAATTCTGGTTATATTTTTTTTCTTCAGCCTTTTTTGGTATTGAAAAAATAAAATTTTCTGGGTTGTGAATTTTTCAGCTTTTTCTTAATGTTTGTTTTTTTATTCATTTTGTGCTACAGCTTATTGTACTTGTATATAAAAGTTTTTTTTTTTGTTTTTTTTCCTCCTCAAGTTGAAGGTAATTTTAAACATGGCATTGGGTGGGGTTACTGAATTTAAGGTTTATTGTCAAACTGTAGAAAATCCTTATGAAAGTTGAAAATTTTCTATATGATCGGTGATAAGAACCATTGTGTTATTGCTTTGATGAGTGAATGGGATGTTTTTTTTCCCCTATTTACTCCAATTGTTAATTGCACAATATTTTCGACATTGTAAATGTACTCTTTCTCTGCTTTGAATTTAATACTTTTAAGGTAGTCATGTATTTCTTTTGAAATAAGGTTATAATACAAGCAGCTGTCTTTATAAGGTCATGTCTTCCACCGCCATAAAATTGTCCATGGTCACTCCAAGCTCCATTGCTACGTCGCCTCTATTACCTTCAGGTATATGATCCTGTAATTTAGTGTTAATCAAGTGCGTATCTCTTAAGTCAATCGTCCTATTAAAAAAGAAAGTTCTGTTTATGTTTTATGTGTTCCTGTGCAGCGAAAACTGGTGATCAATTAAAGGAGCGAATTAAGCTTACGGGGTGTAATTCACTAAGGGGTTCTAGACTATTTAAACCAGTTAATGGAAGCGGGGGGAGAACTAGAGTTGCTGCTTGGGATCCACCAGGGCTTGGCTCACAATTACAACCCCTTGATGGAAGAAGACTTATTATGGGTTCTAATCGAATAAAGTCTGCTTCTTTAGTTTGTGCTTCTGCTTTGGTAAGTTTATACATGTATCTCCTTCTATTGATCAAAAGAGAAAATCCTGAATCTCCTTTTTATCTGTATATTTTATAATTGCTCAATAAATTGCAAAAGTTTTATCTTCCAAGTGTAGAAACCAGAAAACTTTTCTTCTTCATAACTTAAAAATACATTGTGTCCTGGGCATATTGCTCAATTGGTAACCATACCTCTCCTCTAAAGAGAAACTCCCAAGTCAAAATCTTCCACCCCCAATTATAAAAAAAATACATTGAGAATCAGCTTTGTGAAATGTAGAAGTCATTTTTTTGTTATGCATAGGAATGAGAAATATGACCTTTTGCATTTGGCTGTCTTGTGGTCTCTGAGGCCTGAGGGAAGCCCGAGTTTGAGAGCTTCCTGAGAGTTTGCTGTGGTCATGGCAACTAAAATTTATTTATGCTTAATCTAGGCTGAGGTGTTGAAATTCACGTAACTAGAAATATACTTGCGAAGTTTGGTGATAGAGACATGAGATTTACTGTTCTACACTGCGACATAATAGTTGGAACGGAAATTAGTTTATTAATCTGTCAATGTAGCCAGTTTTTCAGATATTGAGATTTGGAAGTTCAATTTTGTGGTCATATTGTGAAATGACTTAATTTGTCATGAAAACCAGGAATAAATGATAACTGTGATCTATGAGAAGTGACTAAGGCTGTCAGGAAGGTGTGATGCCCACGTGTCGATCTTTGCTCTTGTGAGCATCTTATACTTACGTTTTCTGCAGCATGTGGATTATAAAATATTTTTTTTATAGGATGTGGATTATAAAATAATGAAAATGAAGGATAGCATTGAACAAAGAAAGTAGATGTGTCTTGAAAAAGACATTCCTTAACGTGGTCTTTCTCTCTGTAGGGAATTGTTGCTGGCCTAAGGAATGGATTGTTTGTTGTTTTGTTTACATCTATGTTTTATTGGCATCCATTTGTTTGGAGAGATAGCTCTGTTGGCTTTGAACTACTACTCTCTGTGAATATGTATGTGTCCGTGTTCTTTGTTTCTTTCAGATCTATCAGGAATGGACATTTTGATGAAGTTAGGAATTGAAGGTCTTGATCTTTCTTTTTTCTGCAGGATGCAAGATGCAGTCAAGGGCAAACTCAAACTGTTACCCGTGAGGCACCAACAATCACCCAAGCTCCTGTTCATTGTAATAGCCATCATCTTACTTTCTCTTAGCACTGTAATAGACATGCATACATTAATGACTCCAAATTGCATGGTGTGGTCATGGTAATGTTGTGCCGCATTGGACTGCTTTCCATATACCTTAGGGCAATTGTGGCTGAGAGTAGCTGGCTGAGCATAGTGATATTTTTTTATTCCTGTATGTTTGTGTTGCACTGACCTGTTCTGCATCTACTCTCACTTGAGGTGGTGGTAAGTTGGTAACTATAGTAGTACTATACAGTTGTCATCATTCTATTTTTGCATTGTGATCCACTAGTTGCTATTTCATCTTCGAATTGTTTGTGAGAGTTCTTCAGGATCAGTGTCCTCATTAGATGTATTATATCTCATTTACTTGCGAGTCACTATATCACACGTGCTGGTCTTTTCTTTTACATTCAATATAATTCTTTTCACATGCAGATATTTTTGAATTAACTTTCTGTTTTACTTTTCCCCACTTGCCTATGGGGAAATTTCTTATCTGAATATAACGGACAATTAAATTCCAGCAAAGGAGAAGTCGCCAGACCTTGATGATGGTGGAGCTGGATTTCCACCTCATGATGATGGTGATGGTGGAGGTGGTGGAGGAGGCGGTGGAGGCAACTGGTCAGGTGGATTCTTTCTTTTCGGCTTTCTTGCATTTTTAGGATTCTTAAAGGATAAAGAAAGCGAGGAGAACTACTGGGACACTAGGAGAAGATGAGGGACGGATATAACTTTTAGGTTTCTTTGTTATCTATTCTTTTTTGAACCAATGGAAGTAATTACTTGAAGAAAAATATTGTCCTCGTGGTTAAGTTGGCTGACTAGTAGTTTGCACCTCAGTAAAATCTGATGGCATACATGCCCAGAAAATTATATAGTAAGTTCTTAAGTGCTCATTATTTGGGTGCTTAATGTTTGTGCTGTAACCATTATAAATCTATGTTTTTTCACGTTTCAGGCTCCTTGGAGCTGGTGGAGTCTGCGAAATTTTTTCGCTCATGTCATTTTTCTTTCTCCACAAATATATTACGGAGTACAATATTCTTGTAAGAATGAGCGGCTATGACGGTCCTATGGAATTTATCAATTATGTATCACGGCGTCCTGGAAGATCTTGTTGGTTTGCACTAGAAAGAAAATTAAAATGAATGTTTTATTTCATTTGTTAACGTAAGATGACAAAAATAATTTTTTATCGTATATTAATTAGAGAGATTAAATAAAAATTAATTAATAAATTGATAATTTTTTTACTCATATTTTTTATTTTCTAATCTTTCCAAATTAAGAGGAATATAAAAAAATATATCAATCATTTTAATCTTTTTTTTTCAATTCATTTTTTTTATTAAACAAAAAAAAAGTGATTCTAAACACCTTTATTTCCTTTTAATTTTAATTTTCATACTTTTTTTTTTCTTATACTAAGCGTATGCTCTAGTAAAAACGTTCAAGAAAAGTCTCTGATTAGACAGCATCATATATTTTTTTTCATATATATTTTAAACACGTACATTCCGAACTGATAGTAAAACATATATATTTTTTTATCTTATAATTTTATTAGTGATTCTCTGAAAATCAAGTGTTAATTTCGCGAAAATCCAATGGAAACATAAAAAGACTAAACAAATTTCATTTCGTGCTTGCGTAACATGTTCATTCAATAATACCTTGATATATATGTTTTTCTGTTTGTTAAGGATGAGCGTTTTATCTTTATCCAATTTTAAAATATTCTTCATCTCCTTCCACTGACACGACCCATTCATGGAATATAAGGCATAATAAAATGAAGTCATTTAAACGTCAGGCTCAAAAACTTTACAACTGGTTGGGGAAGAAAGTATCTTCAGGACAAAAGGAAGATGAAAGCACATTACAACCCAAAAATGGAAGTAACACGATAATATCTGTTCTAAATTCGCTGATAGTATATCATTTCGTTGGTCTGGTCCAGGTTGTTTCAGAGGTAATTGTATTTCCATAATAGACTTGTTTTGAGGATTCGTCCCAGTGAACCTGGAAGAAGAGAAAAGGGGGAGAAAATGCAATTTCAAATCAAGTGTTAAATGAGAACTAATAATCAACCAATAACTTAAAAATTATAAACTCAAAGAAACCAATTGGTATTTGGATATTTTGTGGAAGTCTGGAAAACAAGGGAGATTCTAGCGGATTTTCCACATAATTTTTCATTAATTTTAACTTTATAAAATTTTACTTCTCTTATTTATTTATATCATGTATTACATTTTACCATAGAATGCTTGATCAAGGATTATTGAGCTATATAAATGCTCTCATTGCTTATTAATTAATATGTTTGCGATGAAAGTGTTTGTGTTCAAATAATCTTTTAATTATTCAGAGTGAACAGTTTAAGAATGCGTGATCCATGTTACAATAAGTAGTTCCTTGCTTGTTTTATTTCGATTAGATTTTATCAGCATTTCTCTTAGTTCTTTGGTATATACTAAATTTAGGGTTATCTTCTTAGGGTATAACAACAAATTTTAAATCGTGTACTTGGAGGACTAAAAGGAGATGCTAAAGAAATCTATTCGAAATAAAACAGCACAAATGAAATTACTAAATGCAATTAGGATTAAGCATCCTGAATGAGTTAGAATCCTTATCTATTAGTAAATTGAAAGAGATGATTAGAAAGCATTAATGCAGATAATTTGTTATTTATTTTCTTATTCACTAATTTGTTATCATTTTTTATCAAAATGTAGAGGATCAACATACATCAACATGTATTCATATTTGTTATTTTTATGCAAAACAAGATGCTGAAATGTAGGAGTCGACGTGTAGGATCTGAAGGCAGGGATCTCCCCGAGACTACTGCTAGCAATGACATCGAAAGTCAGTCTGCCTCATCAATTGGTAACAGAACATTTACTTTTGCATTGTTCATATACTATTGTCCCCTTTTTTAATTTCTTTGTTAAATTGTGTATTAATATGTCAAGATACATTCCCATATGTAAGGGGCGAAGGGGTCTTTTGAGGCTCTTTCTGTGAGGCATCGTGGGAGAGGACCCAATAAAGAGAAGCTCCTTCCTGCTTAAAAGATTATACTCACCATTTTAAGCAACATTTGTTGTATATTTGTTTATAGCAAATTAACCAATTATGACGGGATGTAATTAGGAGATGTGTATACATATAGTAATTACTTTGATAATTTTAATTAATATGGTATAGATCGATTAATACAATTAATGATATGAATGCAGTAAATTTCGGGGGGACAAAAATGTGTCAAACAATATTGCTACCTAAATGAAGAAGCATATGAATATAGAACTCATATGCAGACTTCGACTCCAGTCCCGAAATTATGTTTTTCAACATTTTTTTGGTATACTTTTTCGAATTTTTTTGTTTTATGTTCATTATATGTGTTATATATATGTTCACACGAACTCTTATATATTCACTTTATGTGCTTTATATATAAGTTTGCAACATAAGAGGAACTCAAAGTTGCGAGACGGGTCCACGACAAGATTGTTGCGACCTACCATTTCGATTGGATGAATGAGTTACGGGCCCAATGTATGCAAGTGAGGGGCTTGGACAAAGAAGCATGGATCAAATATGGGTGAAGAAGATGGGAGGAGAGGCCACGACATTCGAGGGGATCATTGGGACACTTTTGTGCAGATGTGGGCAAGAGATGTTTGGACTTATCGCTCCAAGGTGGCATTTAACAATAGGTAGGCAAGAGATGATTGATGTGTCCATCATGTTAAGGGGGTGGGGGGAGGGGGGGTATGAACGCTACTCGGAGGCTTTCATATGGTTTGAATCGTTGGATAGTTAAATTAATTCAAAATGTTTGATTTGTATATTTTTAATAATTAATGTCATGTTATATTTCTACATGAGGTATGGGTTATCTTTATTTTTAGAACAAATTCTCAAGATTACGTTGGGTTAAATTATTTTTTATTTACAAATTGCAATGTGCAGTTTAAGAAGTTAGGCAGACCGATTACCAGGATTGAGATATTTAACAAGACTTATAAACATCCGGGGACAAATGAATGTGCTGATAAGACGGCACAAAACACCATTGTATGTATAATATACTTTTTATTTATGAGAAAAGTAGCTAGACACTAAAGTTTCTCGTAGATTGTAACTTGTTATTAATATTCTTTGGAAGAAAAAAGATTATTGATTGTATACATCAATTTTTATTGTAGGAACTTTTTGACCAGCGCATACGAATGAAATTTGGTGCTTAATCTGATTCATCCTTACAAGCTGAGATTGATCCCGAGGAGTGGGTAGAGGCATCTGGTGGAGTTAAGAAAGGACGATTCTATGATTTCGATTGGATGTTTGATGGTCGGATTGCTAATGGCTCACTAGGAGGTAGTTCGTCATCCAGATCCAGTTCAGCACACTTTTGACCATTCCATTCTCATAAATTCATTGTGAGTGCGATGCAGCAGGAGCTGAAGCAAGAGAAGGCAAAGTGGGATGAGTTGCAGTCACATATCCAAAACATGGACCAGGTGATGCAACAACAGATAAATATCGTGATGCAACAATTTTGCAAGGACGTCATCTACCAATGTAGCTCCACCTATACCAGTCACCGTAAGTATACTGTTTTAAATAAAAATTCAACATTTAGCGATTTTTAGGGTAAAAATACAAAATACTCATGTAATGGACAAGTCGGGGGTACCGGCACATTTGTGGGGTTAAATATGACTCATGGGAACTAACAAGATCCATTTCGGATCGCCGGTTAGTAAAAGTGTGGGTTTTAAGCTAATAAAGTTCAAAACTTAGCGATTTGAAGACTAAAAATGTAAAATACTCATGTAATGGACGAGTCGGGGATGCTGACATGTCCGTTGGGTCGAACATGACTCTTGGGAACAAACATGATTTATTTTGGATCGATGGTTAGCAAAAGTGGGAAAATAAAATTCAAAACTTAGTGGTTTTAAAGGTAAAAATGTAAAATACTCATGTAATGATTGAGTCAGGGATATCGACATGTCCGTGGAGTCGAACGTGACTCATAGGAACAAACAGAATCCATTTCGTATCTCTGGTTAGTAAAAGTGTGGGTTTTAGGCTAATAAATTTCAAAACTTAGCGGTTTTAATGGTAAAAATGTAAAATACTCGTGTAATGGACGAGCCATGGGGTACTAGCACGTCTGTGGGGTTGAACGTGACTCGTAGGAACAAAAGGGATCCATTTCAAATTGCCAGTTAGCAAAAGTGTGGGTTTTTGGCTAATAAAGTCCAAGACTTATACTCGTGAAATGGACGAGCCAGAGGTACCAGCACGTCCGTAGGGTCGAACATGACTCGTGGGAACAAACGAGATCCATTTCGGATCGCCGGTTAGTAAAAGTATGGGGTTTAGGCTAATAAAGTTCAACACTTCGCAATTTTTAGAGAAAAAATGTAAAATACTCGTGTAATAGACAAATTGGGGGTACTGACACGTCCGTAGGGTTGAACATGACTCTTGGGAACAAGTGAGATCCATTTTGAATCGTTGGTTAGCAAAAGTGTGGGTTTTAGGTTAATAAAGTTTAAAACTTAGTGATTTTAAGGGAAAAAATATATAATACTCGTTTAATGGATGAGTGGAGGGTACCAGCACGTTCGTGGTGCGAACGTGACTCATGGGAACAAATAGGATCCATTTTGGATCACTAGTTTCTGTTTGAATTAAATTGTACTAGTTTGGAACGTTTAAATGCAGTTAATTTTCATATATATATATATATATATATATATATATAATGAATATATATCTAATACCCTTTGTTTTGTTCTATAGGATCTTGTTGCTTCAGATGATGTTGAGCCTCGGGACAATGACGACACGGACCAGTGATTTGTTTTAAGACAAAACAATTTATCAAATTTAAGTATATTTTATTGTTGAAAGAGATTTATTTATATTTTTAAATTATTTTTTTTAATATGATTAGTATTTTATAATACGATTAGTTAATTATGAATGTATTTTGAATAGGTATTTAACAGATATTTTAAAATATATATATATATATATATATATATATATATATATATTATCACGAACGAATATTTTCTTATCGGTGATTACATTTTCAAATGAAAAATTATCTTTGACAAAACTACTCCGTCAGAGATAATAGCTTATTTAATTTTTTATTTTTTATTTTTTAAATTTTTTGGGCATATATCCGATGGAGAATTTTTGTCGGTGATAATTTTTTTAAAAGAAAAATATTCACCGACGAAAGAAAATCCATCAGTGATAAGGTTTTTTTTATATTAAAAACGATCAATTTTTTTTGAAAATATATCACCGACGGATAAAGGTCAATTATATCCGTTGATGATAAAAGTTTCGCCGAGTGATTTCTGTTCCGTCGAAAAAAAACAGTGTCACCGATGAGATTTTCTCCAACAGATTTCTGTAGAATTGAGGGCAGCACTGACAAATTTGGTCCGTCGGCGATACCTCTTTTTCTTGTAACAAAATAGTTTTTGGTATAACAATTGTGGTAATAATTTTTTTAACACAAATATGAAAACACTTTTTTTGTGTGTTTTTAATTATTTCTAAAAACCATTTTTTCAGAGGTGGTTTGGCTAGTATTTTTAGAAGAGTTTATGAAATAGTTTCTTTACCGTAAACAGAATTTATATCAAACATTATTTAAAAAAATGGTTTATAAAATAGTTTATATTTCTAAAAAACTGTATTTATATCAGAAAAATTGTTTTCACTATTGTTTAATCAAACATTACAGTTTATAATTTCACTGTTATTTTATCATAAACCATTTTAGAAGCATTTTAATCATAAATCGTTTCAAAAATTATTTTTAATATTAGATTAAATAATCTATTTATAAAAAATATAAATTATTTCATAAATTTTCAAAAAAAAAAAAAAAAAGCATATAGGGAACGGTATTACAGTATCTTTTAAGTGGAATATTTATGGAGATGTTCCCTCGCAACATGGAAGATCCTTAAGTTAAATGCTTACCTTAATGAGTTCCTATAATAAGAATGGTTGGTCGTGAGAAATGCTCAGCTGATAGCAACAGATATCTGTCATGTGGGTCGATCAGATGACTAAATTAAGGCCACTTTTGATAGCATTGCAACGTGTACGTGTACTTCATACATAAAAAGACAATTCAATAAATGATTATTCTCCATCATGGCCTACCATTGTTTTCAAATTTTGACCATTTATAATTGTTATCTCTTGCAACATACATATATATATATATATATATATATATATATATATATATATATATGGTTTTTATGTTGAGAGATTCTTGATTATATCGAGTGTAATATTTGTATTTGTATTGGAGTAGAAATTTGATTGATAATTTTAAAAAATTTCACTGATAACATTTATATACACTTAATTAACGTTATTAATAAAATTCTCAAAAATTCTCAATTAAATTTTCACTTCAATATAAATATAAGTTTTATGCATATAAGAATCCATCTTCTTATATTTCACAGATAATGCATCTGTATCAGATATTGATTGAATCATACTGTTTGCAGCATTGTGAATCATTTTCCTCTTAGACTTTAATTGATTTTTATTTTTTAGATAATAAATAAAAAAAAATATCTACAACAAGAGTGGTGTGGTTTCTTTCATGGTTCTCACACCTTAGTCCATTTCTTGCCTTTTATTTGTGTTAATTTTTGTACATCGTACACCAAAAATAAAAATAAAATCTCAAACATCAAGTAATAAGAGTAGTAGTTTTTTGAAAAAGAAATATATCTAGTGCACCAACTAGGGATAGCAATTTGCAAAATTTTCACGGTTAACTAATACGAATCATATTCTTTTAAGCGTGTATGGATAGAAATAAATGAGGGTGGATAATATTTTATGGTTTTTAACGGTTTTGTGATCAGATTCGGATAGCAAAGTAACTAAACGGATACAATTATGGATATGTAAAACTTTGCGGGTAACCTACCTGTTGCCATTCCTAGATAAGCCATCAACCTACATGATTTTGCCAAGGTCAGTTTCAATTGTGTCAAGGAAATTCATATTCTTTTTTTTTTTTTAGGGTTGGGGGGATTAAGTGGGTAACCTAGCCTTAATTAATTTTTCTATAAAAAAAGAAGAGAAAACTATGTTCTAAACCTTGAGGTTTGCCCAATGTTCTAATTAGTTGCTGACTTTTTATTTTTCTTAAATTGACCATTTACGTTTTGACATTGCATCAATCAAGACTTCTGTCAACTCACTAACCCGTATATCCTAGGGGTTGAGTGATGCAATGTCAAAACGTAAAGGGTCGATCTAAGCAATTAAGAACACATAGGTTAATTGGAGGGCTAGAACATAGGGGCATGTTTGGATTGG
This sequence comes from Bretschneidera sinensis, assembly GCA_023935145.1. Classification (NCBI taxonomy): domain Eukaryota; kingdom Viridiplantae; phylum Streptophyta; class Magnoliopsida; order Brassicales; family Akaniaceae; genus Bretschneidera; species Bretschneidera sinensis. Next base: position 75,428,635 of record CM043704.1, read on the forward strand.
GTTTCTGAAAATTGTTTTCAGTTTTCAAAAACTAAAATAAGTTTTCGAAAACTCAAAAACATGTTTGGTAAACAGTTTTCAAAAACAATTTTCTAAAGCAATTTTCTAAAAATCACTTTTCAAACATAGGTTTTAGAAAACTCCAAATTGGAGTTTTCATACCTAAAACACTTTTCACTTTTCACTTTTATACAAACTCTCATAACTCTCTTGTGAATGGTCGCGATTATAGTATGCTCCAGTTGCTTCCAGTCGCTTCCAAGGTCTATAAGTACCACGCAAAATTGATTCACCAGCCTCCAGAACCACACAAAGCGATTGCTGTAAAGGATTTCAAAAACACAACGGTGTCCGAGTTCATACAAACCCGATTTTGGATCCCTCTCTCAGGTTTGTCAATAATCTCAAATTTACCAAATTGTTTATTTATTTAATTTTTTGCTTTTGTTTATCCTTTGTTTTAGTCCTCCATTTGTCTTCTTTTGATGTGGATCTTATCCATGACGGGTTTTTGTTTTTTGAAAATGATGGGATTGATTTATGCTCTGCTGTGCTTGGTTTCTCAATAATATGGAATGGGTCTTTTTGGGTATGTTAAGGAGAAAAATGTGAACTTTTATTTCCAATTAAGAAAAAATTCGGGCAATTGAAAGATTTTTAGAGCCAAATTTTGTTTGCATTTTAGGCTTGTTCTTAACTCGTGACTTCGTGTTCTTTTTTTTTTCATTTTATTTCTTTTTGTGATACCTTATGAAAAAAATTCTCATGATTAGTTTTTTTTTTTTAGTGAGAACTCATTATTTTGTCTTACTGAACACATAAAGACATTAAACAACTAGAAACACATCAGTCTGAAGGGACCTTGACTCTTTAGATATGTGCTCATCCTTGCTTGTAGATGCAAAGCTCTACTATACTTTTAGCAGAGTACATTGATGATTTGATGCCATTACCAACTATAAGTTTTTGGTGCTTGATTGGTCGCTGGCTAAAGGTGTGGAAGATGAAACTTAGTGTGCATAGTCTTATTGTGCTTTCCAACTAGATTTTCCATGCTCGAACAACTAGGTTGAATATGAAACCTTAATCACAGGTTTCCGGGGAATATAGGTGTCTGACCCCATCATTGGCTGACTATAACTGCATAACTCTGGAGCTACTTGACTAATTCGTGAAAGTAGAGTTAGAGCATGTGTACAGAGAAAGTAATAAAGAAGCCAATTTTTTGACTCATGCTACATCTGGGATTCATCTCCCTCAAGGTGTAAGTCAAAGGACTTTCTGTAACGACCCATCTCGGGTTGGCCACCCTCGAGATAGTATCGTCACATTTTGAAAATCTCAGCACGACACATATACCAAGGGATGCAATCTGGAGGATTTTGCTACCAATCGGGGGGAACACCGCATAGCAACTACGAGTGGAATTTCTCTCTCCATGTATTGTTAGTTTTAATTTATTTCTTATAAGTTTTAAAGTTTAATGTTTAGCACTTTAATGTTTGCTCTAATTTTTTCCTTGAGATTTTTGTTGTCCATTATATTTATGGGTAACTAAATTTTCAAGTGGGGCTAGGGATGAACTTGCACAGTAGATGGTATTTTTGTTTATTTTTAAATTTATGTATTTGATTTTCAATTACTAAAACTCTTTTGTTTTATCATTCTCAATTCATTGGTGATGTTTTCTTCTCCAAATAATCGTAGAATTTATTTTGTTTATGGATTCAGTCATGCTTTCTCTATTGAATGGATTAGCTCTTTGATTATGTTTGGATCAATTATTGATTTAATTCTTTGCTGCAATATGTATTTTAAAAGTGGTGAATGATTTTTCAAAGGGTTACATTTGGTTTAATCTTGGTTTATAAATCTAAACCTTTCGATTGGGAATTTTGGGAATTGAGTTCCCAATTGAGTTATTCAATGAATTAAGAATAATTAAAATACCAGATTTGTGCAAGGGATTCCCGACGCTTTACTGTTTGTCAAATTTAAGTACTTTCGCCGTTAGTCACTTTGCTTCACTTTAATTTGCATTTAAAATTAATCTTTTTTCTCCATTAATCATTTAATATTTTTCTTTAGTTTCTTTGTTCCTTCTACTATTCTTTAAATTTGCCTTTCTGTGAAATTGACACCCCAAAGCTGTGCTACAACTACTGCGTTATTCTTTGGGTGTAATCAAATTTTGGCACAATAAAAAATAACAACTGCAATGATTTACATACATCAATCCTCAACCCTCAACAGTGGAGATACATCATTCGGATCTCAATTAAACATTATATACAACATATTATGCATTAATATTTACAATATATTTTTTTCTCTCATTAGTCTGAAACTCCGCTCACAATTCTATTTGTCCTACCCGCTATCTGAAATCATTGAACAATGAGGAGTGAGCTTTACAAGCTCAGTGAATTAAATTTACTAGAAGTATTCAATTTGTATAATTAATCTTCCAATATTCATTCATCTATATCTTGTATAATTTGATAATAGCATTCTGTTATCACTACTCCTATCATAATCCCCATCCTTTATAAATCTCTTCTTCTCATATATTTAATCATCTTGAAACTATCAATTCTATCTCATAATTACCTCGTTATGAGGTTCACAACATATAATCAATCACTCAGATAGTTCTTATCATATCATACTTTCATATTTCCTTCTAATCATATCTGTCTCTCTGTGAGACTCATTCATCTATCAATAAATTTACAATCAAGAATAATATTTTAGCATATTAAGTAATAAAATCAATATTGAAAACAGATGCAATGCATGAATTATTATTTGGGAACGTCTTCCCACATGTCAATATGTTTTTATCTTAGACCAGTTACCTTCTCGGTTCTTTTTTCTCCAGTACATACCGACTGTCACAGTTTTCATTTATTTCTAGCATACACCGACTGTCACGGTTTTTATTTATCTCCAGCATATACCGGCTGTCACGGTGTTCATTTATCTCTAACATATACCGGCTGTCACGGTTTTCATTTAGACCGACCCTATCCGGTTATTTTATTTCATGCATATGCATATGAACAATGATATGAAATATGTATATGAACAATAATATAAAAACAAACATGTATTCAAACATTCCATTTAGCTATCCTGCTTCTTCTTAAAATTACTATTTGATAATATTCATTAAATTTTTCTCCTCATATATCATATCAAATTATCAACCATAGCTTGTCAAGAATTTCATTTATCCCTTCATTATTTAATCAACTCATTATTCCAATAATATTACTTCTCATATAATAATTCTATGCATATCAATTATTCCTATCATACCCATCAACCAACTTTCATCTATCATCAAACCATAGGTTAATAATTAATTCAACTATTATTACTATATATTTCATATTTATTTTGATTACTTAAAATAAATATAACTCACCACGTAGCACTTAGAGCTATCTGTGGATCACCTCCTTGCTTTTTCTGCTTTTTTCAGTAATTTCTCCCGATTGCTGATTGTCAACACCTGACAAAAATATTTCTATTAAAATTTCCAATTTATTCTTCAATTCTTCCATAGTTCATACCCTTCAAAATTTTCCATATTGAGTTCCGAGAAATTTCATATATGTTAAATTTCAAAAATAAAATTAACATTATTAATTTTGTTTTTCTTAGAGCTTTCTGTGACTCTCTTTAAAAATCTCCCGTAAACCCCTTCAAAATTTTACTCTTTTACAATATATTTTTTTCTCTCATTAGTCTGAAACTCCGCTCACAATTCTATTTGTCCTACCCGCTATCTGAAATCATTGAACAATGAGGAGTGAGCTTTACAAGCTCAGTGAATTAAATTTACTAGAAGTATTCAATTTGTATAATTAATCTTCCAATATTCATTCATCTATATCTTGTATAATTTGATAATAGCATTCTGTTATCACTACTCCTATCATAATCCCCATCCTTTATAAATCTCTTCTTCTCATATATTTAATCATCTTGAAACTATCAATTCTATCTCATAATTACCTCGTTATGAGGTTCACAACATATAATCAATCACTCAGATAGTTCTTATCATATCATACTTTCATATTTCCTTCTAATCATATCTGTCTCTCTGTGAGACTCATTCATCTATCAATAAATTTACAATCAAGAATAATATTTTAGCATATTAAGTAATAAAATCAATATTGAAAACAGATGCAATGCATGAATTATTATTTGGGAACGTCTTCCCACATGTCAATATGTTTTTATCTTAGACCAGTTACCTTCTCGGTTCTTTTTTCTCCAGTACATACCGACTGTCACAGTTTTCATTTATTTCTAGCATACACCGACTGTCACGGTTTTTATTTATCTCCAGCATATACCGGCTGTCACGGTGTTCATTTATCTCTAACATATACCGGCTGTCACGGTTTTCATTTAGACCGACCCTATCCGGTTATTTTATTTCATGCATATGCATATGAACAATGATATGAAATATGTATATGAACAATAATATAAAAACAAACATGTATTCAAACATTCCATTTAGCTATCCTGCTTCTTCTTAAAATTACTATTTGATAATATTCATTAAATTTTTCTCCTCATATATCATATCAAATTATCAACCATAGCTTGTCAAGAATTTCATTTATCCCTTCATTATTTAATCAACTCATTATTCCAATAATATTACTTCTCATATAATAATTCTATGCATATCAATTATTCCTATCATACCCATCAACCAACTTTCATCTATCATCAAACCATAGGTTAATAATTAATTCAACTATTATTACTATATATTTCATATTTATTTTGATTACTTAAAATAAATATAACTCACCACGTAGCACTTAGAGCTATCTGTGGATCACCTCCTTGCTTTTTCTGCTTTTTTCAGTAATTTCTCCCGATTGCTGATTGTCAACACCTGACAAAAATATTTCTATTAAAATTTCCAATTTATTCTTCAATTCTTCCATAGTTCATACCCTTCAAAATTTTCCATATTGAGTTCCGAGAAATTTCATATATGTTAAATTTCAAAAATAAAATTAACATTATTAATTTTGTTTTTCTTAGAGCTTTCTGTGACTCTCTTTAAAAATCTCCCGTAAACCCCTTCAAAATTTTACTCTTTTACAATATATTTTTTTCTCTCATTAGTCTGAAACTCCGCTCACAATTCTATTTGTCCTACCCGCTATCTGAAATCATTGAACAATGAGGAGTGAGCTTTACAAGCTCAGTGAATTAAATTTACTAGAAGTATTCAATTTGTATAATTAATCTTCCAATATTCATTCATCTATATCTTGTATAATTTGATAATAGCATTCTGTTATCACTACTCCTATCATAATCCCCATCCTTTATAAATCTCTTCTTCTCATATATTTAATCATCTTGAAACTATCAATTCTATCTCATAATTACCTCGTTATGAGGTTCACAACATATAATCAATCACTCAGATAGTTCTTATCATATCATACTTTCATATTTCCTTCTAATCATATCTGTCTCTCTGTGAGACTCATTCATCTATCAATAAATTTACAATCAAGAATAATATTTTAGCATATTAAGTAATAAAATCAATATTGAAAACAGATGCAATGCATGAATTATTATTTGGGAACGTCTTCCCACATGTCAATATGTTTTTATCTTAGACCAGTTACCTTCTCGGTTCTTTTTTCTCCAGTACATACCGACTGTCACAGTTTTCATTTATTTCTAGCATACACCGACTGTCACGGTTTTTATTTATCTCCAGCATATACCGGCTGTCACGGTGTTCATTTATCTCTAACATATACCGGCTGTCACGGTTTTCATTTAGACCGACCCTATCCGGTTATTTTATTTCATGTATATGCATATGAACAATGATATGAAATATGTATATGAACAATAATATAAAAACAAACATGTATTCAAACATTCCATTTAGCTATCCTGCTTCTTCTTAAAATTACTATTTGATAATATTCATTAAATTTTTCTCCTCATATATCATATCAAATTATCAACCATAGCTTGTAAAGAATTTCATTTATCCCTTCATTATTTAATCAACTCATTATTCCAATAATATTACTTCTCATATAATAATTCTATGCATATCAATTATTCCTATCATACCCATCAACCAACTTTCATCTATCATCAAACCATAGGTTAATAATTAATTCAACTATTATTACTATATATTTCATATTTATTTTGATTACTTAAAATAAATATAACTCACCACGTAGCACTTAGAGCTATCTGTGGATCACCTCCTTGCTTTTTCTGCTTTTTTCAGTAATTTCTCCCGATTGCTGATTGTCAACACCTGACAAAAATATTTCTATTAAAATTTCCAATTTATTCTTCAATTCTTCCATAGTTCATACCCTTCAAAATTTTCCATATTGAGTTCCGAGAAATTTCATATATGTTAAATTTCAAAAATAAAATTAACATTATTAATTTTGTTTTTCTTAGAGCTTTCTGTGACTCTCTTTAAAAATCTCCCGTAAACCCCTTCAAAATTTTACTCTTTTACAATATATTTTTTTCTCTCATTAGTCTGAAACTCCGCTCACAATTCTATTTGTCCTACCCGCTATCTGAAATCATTGAACAATGAGGAGTGAGCTTTACAAGCTCAGTGAATTAAATTTACTAGAAGTATTCAATTTGTATAATTAATCTTCCAATATTCATTCATCTATATCTTGTATAATTTGATAATAGCATTCTGTTATCACTACTCCTATCATAATCCCCATCCTTTATAAATCTCTTCTTCTCATATATTTAATCATCTTGAAACTATCAATTCTATCTCATAATTACCTCGTTATGAGGTTCACAACATATAATCAATCACTCAGATAGTTCTTATCATATCATACTTTCATATTTCCTTCTAATCATATCTGTCTCTCTGTGAGACTCATTCATCTATCAATAAATTTACAATCAAGAATAATATTTTAGCATATTAAGTAATAAAATCAATATTGAAAACAGATGCAATGCATGAATTATTATTTGGGAACGTCTTCCCACATGTCAATATGTTTTTATCTTAGACCAGTTACCTTCTCGGTTCTTTTTTCTCCAGTACATACCGACTGTCACAGTTTTCATTTATTTCTAGCATACACCGACTGTCACGGTTTTTATTTATCTCCAGCATATACCGGCTGTCACGGTGTTCATTTATCTCTAACATATACCGGCTGTCACGGTTTTCATTTAGACCGACCCTATCCGGTTATTTTATTTCATGCATATGCATATGAACAATGATATGAAATATGTATATGAACAATAATATAAAAACAAACATGTATTCAAACATTCCATTTAGCTATCCTGCTTCTTCTTAAAATTACTATTTGATAATATTCATTAAATTTTTCTCCTCATATATCATATCAAATTATCAACCATAGCTTGTCAAGAATTTCATTTATCCCTTCATTATTTAATCAACTCATTATTCCAATAATATTACTTCTCATATAATAATTCTATGCATATCAATTATTCCTATCATACCCATCAACCAACTTTCATCTATCATCAAACCATAGGTTAATAATTAATTCAACTATTATTACTATATATTTCATATTTATTTTGATTACTTAAAATAAATATAACTCACCACGTAGCACTTAGAGCTATCTGTGGATCACCTCCTTGCTTTTTCTGCTTTTTTCAGTAATTTCTCCCGATTGCTGATTGTCAACACCTGACAAAAATATTTCTATTAAAATTTCCAATTTATTCTTCAATTCTTCCATAGTTCATACCCTTCAAAATTTTCCATATTGAGTTCCGAGAAATTTCATATATGTTAAATTTCAAAAATAAAATTAACATTATTAATTTTGTTTTTCTTAGAGCTTTCTGTGACTCTCTTTAAAAATCTCCCGTAAACCCCTTCAAAATTTTACTCTTTCAATTTTTCTTTCAGTCCCCAAGTGTTTAAAGAAATAGAGCAGTTTGAATTAAAGAAAGAAGAAAACCAAATAGGATTTGGTAAGATTTAAATAAAATAAACAAAACTAAATATGTATATACATATATGTGTATATATATATATATATATACACACACACACAAAAAAAAAAACCGTTGCATGTCTCTGTTCCTGTTGTTTCATATGCAATTTGACAATTGTTTCACATGCAAGAAATTGCATGCCTTTGTGACAACACCTGGGCTCCAAGTGTTGTCCACGTTTTTTTTTTCTTACCGCCCCTGGACACTTCTTCTTTTTATTTTTTATTTTTCTTTCCCTTCTTCTTACTGCCTCTGGACACTTCTTCTTTTTATTTTTTTATTTTTTTCTTTTCCTTCTTCTTCTTTACCCAAGCGTCCTTTTTTTTATTTTTTAAACCAAAACTTTTTTTAAAAGAATTATTTTATTCAATAATAAATCTTTTTTATATATATTATTTTAATTCTATGTCATATTTATCAAATTACTTCTTTACTCTTACTTTAAGAATACGGGTATTACAATTCTACCCACCTTATAAAAATTTCGTCCTCGAAATTTTCTTACTTAACTCATGAAAAAGCTGGGGGTACTCTTTCCTCATCCTTGTTTTATGCTCCCATGTAATTTCTTCAACATCTTTATTCCGCCACAGAACTTGAACTAATAGAAATAATTTATTACACAAAACTTGTTCTTTTCTGTCTAGAATTCTGACTGGTACTTGCATAAAGGTTAAATCTTTCTGAAGTTCTTCAGTCTTATTCGGAATACTATGGGGTTCATCATGTAAACTGATGAGAGTCATAAAATACATTTTAACAGTACTTATTTGTTAGCATTTTAGGGTTGATCTAAGTTTGAATTACACTTTTATACCTTAACAACTTTGAAGTGATATTCTTGGATTGTTGATATATTTTCGGTGCATTTTCAGGTATTTTGAGTTCAAAAGAGATGGAAAGCTATTATAGCTTAAAGCACAATGACTCGATGCATACCGGAGTGAAGGCATGATTGCGAAAGGACAAAATGAAGAGAATCAAGGCTATGCACCGCAGCCTCCAGAACCATGCCCAAAAGAGCCAAGAAGACCACCAGTGTCGCCGCAGCCTGGACCAGTCTGAGCTATGGCCTGGCAGGCTGAGCCGCGGCCTGGATGGTATGAGCTGTGACCTCCAAAAAGTTGAAGAAAGTCAGTCTAAAGGCTGAGCCGTGACCTCAATTAGTGTGCGCCGCAGCGTGAGCACGATGCCTTGTTTCTTAATTAAGGTTTTAATGATAGTTTAGACCCGAAAATACCCTAGAAACTTTTGTATTATAAATAGATCACTTAGGGTTTGATAAGGGTCATTCATTAAGGCTGGAAAACTCAAGAAAGCTACCACACTCTTCTCCATTACGGTGTTCAAGCATGAGCCCCATGGCCAACTAATTTCCAAGCAAGGCGAAGGGATGAATTCTTAGGTGTAGTTGTTCTTATTTTTCATTCTTGATTCAGTTGTAGTTTGGATTTATTATTAAACATTGTTATGGTTTACTTTTTGATTTAATTAGAAGATTTTCTCTTAATTCGGTGATTGTATCTTTCTCCTCTATATAAGTCTAGTCATGCTCTTCTTATGTAAAGATTGTCGGATGTGATTGATTCCGGTAGATTTATCTTTTAGGTTTGTCTATTACTACAATATTGTCATTTCTTGATAAATCTATAAAATATGTCATGTGTGCTTGAATCGAAAGTAAAGAGTACTTCATAGCAATTACATTAGGGTTTACATGTGCTTTAATTGAATATTTACCGATTGCTTGTTCAGGATGTGAAACTAGCAATCGAGTTTAAAACAACTGAATCGAGATTGGAATAAGGCAACGAACCTAGGGAGGATTCCTGGAACCTTGTTATCTCTCTATTATATTCTTCATTATATTTACACAATTTTTTCACATTGCTTTATTATCAAAACTCAAATTCTCTCACTTGATCTTTATCGTTCGTGTTAAAGTTTACACTTTCCCTTGTAGTTCACTTTTCCTCGTGGGATCGACACCTCAACTATACACAATAACCACGTATTAGTTTGAGCGTAACCAAATTTTGGCGTCGTTGCCGGGGAAACGAGCTTAAGTACAAGGAAGATTGTCAACTTTGAGACAAGATGGTAATATTGTTCCTTTCTCTAAGTTTTGATTTTCTTTTATTATTCTGTTTTATTTATTTCCCCTTTAACTCATTTGGTGTATGCTTAGACCGAGAAATTCGCTAGGTAGATTCATTAAAAGACCCGAAATAGAGTTACCCTCTCCTTCCACATCCGTTAGTGAAACCTTGCCTAGATCAAACCATAGTGTACACCCAAACGAGAATTTAGAGGATTTTGTTAACATGGCTAATAACCCCAATGAGAATGTTGCTAGGACACTTAAGGATTACTTGCATCCTAGTTGAATAGCCACACCATCATGCATCATGTTTCTAGCTAATACTCGCCATCAAGATTTTAAAACAGGGATGATACAATTACTCCCTACGTTTCATGGCTTGGAAAATGAAAACCTATATGTACACATTAGGGAGTTCGAGGAAGTAGTTGCGACTTTTCATAGTCAAGATGCAACTGATGACATCGTGAGACTCAAATTTTTTCCTTTCGCTTTGAAGGATAAAGCTAAGAGTTGGCTACACTCACTAAGACCACGATCTATTGTGTCATGGAATGAGACGACTCAGGTCTTCTTTAATAAATACTTCCCTCAACATAAGACCAATGCTTTAAAAAGGCAAATCTCCACCTTTGCACAAAAGGACAATGAGACTTTGTATCAGTCGTAGGAAAAATTTAAGAAGTTGTTAAGTATGTGTCCTCACCATGGGTATGAGAATTGGTGCTTAGTGAGCTATTTTTATGAGGGACTTACATATAGAGAGCACCAATTTGTAGAGATGATGTGCAATGGTGAATTTTTACAAAAAGATCCTGATGAGGCCATAGAATACCTCAATGAGCTTACTGAAAAAGCTCACATTTGGACTAGACCTAGCACTACTGAAAGCACAAATAGGTCACGACCTGTAGGAAACCCCATTGGTGGTGGAATTTACCATCTTAAGGAAGAGGACAACCTAAAGGCTAAGGTTGAGATGCTCACTAGGGAGTTAGATGCGTTAAAGACTAAAGGCTCAAAGCCAAAACACATGGCTAATCAAGTTGAATCTTGGAACCATGTTTTGTGTGTGGCGGGGTAGGCCATCCCGCCTAAGAGTGTCCCACATTTGTTGATATGAGAGGGATGTATGAGGAACAATGTAATGCCTTAGGCATGTACAAGAAGCCTTTAGCACCTTTTTCTAATACCAGCAGCTTGCATAACCCCCTAGATCATATCCTGCACCATATGATGCACCCTCATCCTCTAGGAGTTCTTTAGAAGACACTTTGCATGCTTTTATTGAAGCACAAGGTAAGACAAACCAAAGATGTGAAACATTAATTACACAGATTGTTGAAGAGAACAAAGAAATCAGAAGCCAAGTGGCCAAACTGATAGGCTCCCTGAGTGTGAATGAGCGAGGTAAGTTCCCTTCTTAAGCTCAATCCACACCCCATGGTCAACACATGGCACAAGCAAATCTGAAAGATGTGAATGTCATTGTGACATGGAGTGGCAAGTCATTACACATCCCAACAACAAATAAATTAGAGGATGTGGAAAAGGGTCAAGGTAGTAGTGATGTCGAGCTGCCCAAGGACCCTGAGGTTACCAAAAGCCTTGTTAAGGCACCATTCCCTCAAGCCTTAAAATCAAACAAGAAAAATTTGGACCTAAACAATGAAATCCTAGAGAACCTAAGGCAAGTAAAACTTAATCTTCCTCTTTTGCATGTGATTAAACAAGTTCCTACTTATGCAAAAGTTCTCAAGGATTTGCGTACAATTAGGAAGCACCATGTAAAGAAAACGACATTCCTAACAGAGTAAGCTAGTGCTTTAATCGAGCAAAGAATTCCCCCCAAATACATGGATCCTGGCTGTCCAACCATTGTATGTAGTATTGGAAATCATGAGATTGGACAAGCATTGCTAGATTTTGGAGCTAGTGTAAATCTGATGCCATTTTCTATTTATTTACAGTTGGGTTTGGGAGAAATCAAACCAACTGCTGTGGTATTGCAATTGGCTGACTGTTCAGTCAAAGTACCCAGGGGTGTGGTAGAGGATGTTCTAATTCAAATTGATAAATTTTGTTATCCTGTTGATTTCCTAATCCTTAATACTACTTCTGCTGTTGACACTAACTCTAAAATTCGTTTAATTTTGGGTAGACCTTTCCTTGCTACTGCAAATACTCTTATTAATTTTAGGAATGGACTCATGAAGCTATCCTTTGGAAACATGACCCTCGAGGTGAACATCTTCAATGTTGCAAAACAGCCAGAAGATGATGACGAGAGCCACCAGTTATACATGATTGAGTCACTCATCGATAGGGGAGTTTCTATACTTCATGATTTTGATCCTCTTGAGTATTTTCTTGTTAATTCTAAGTTTGATTCTATTAATGATAAATCTGATGTAATTGATATTTGTACTATTTTTGATAAATCTCAGGATTATGGAACTCGAGCATGACAACCAAAGTTTGAGGAGTTGCTTGAAAGAAGCGAGAAACAAATCCCCTCAAGTGTGGACGTGCCCAAAGTTGAATTGAAGCTGCTACCTAAAGATCATGCAGCCCTTAAGTACCTTCTTACAAAGAAGGATGCTAAGGCACGACTAATACGGTGGATCTTACTCTTGCAAGAATTTGACATCACCATCAAAGACAAGAAAGAAGTAGAGAACGTAGTGGCTGACCATCTCTCGAGACTCACATTTGAGGACACCTCTGACAACATGCCAATCAAGGATGATTTTCTCAATGAGCAATTACTCTCTATTATTTCTCTACCATGGTTTGCTCATATTGTGAATTATTTGGCTACCGGTGAGATACCAAATGATTAGAGCGCTCAAGAAAAGAGAAAGTTCATGAATGAGGTATGTAATTTTTATTGGGATGACCCTTGTCTTTTTAAGTATTGCCCTGACCAAATTTTAAGGCGTTGCATCCCTAATGAAGAGATTGCCAGCGTCTTGGAATTTTGTTACTCCCAAGCTTGTGGGGGCCACTTTTCAATAAAAAAACCGCTGCAAAAATTCTGCAATGTGGATTTTATTGGCCCACCTTGTTTAAAGATGCAAATATCTATTATCACTCATGTGAAAAGTGTCAGAAGTTAGGAGCTGTGTCTCGTCATAATATGATGCCCTTAAACCCAATTTTAGTAATTGAAATCTTTGATTGTTGGAGCATTGATTTTATGGGACCATTTCTTTCTTCTTTCGGATATCAATATATCATTGTGGCAATAGATTGTGTCTCAAAATGGGTAGAGGCAGCAGCTTGCCTGAGCAATAATAATAGAATAGTAATTAAATTTCTCAAAGAAAATGTGTTATCTCGATTTGGTACACCACATGCTATAATTGGTGATCGAGGTACGCATTTTTGCAACCGTTCTTTTGGAGCTTTGATGAGAAAATATAGGGTGTCACATAAGATCTCTACTGCCTATCACCCTCAGACGAGTGGACATGTAGAACTTGCAAGCATGGAAATTAAGCAAATTTTAGAAAAAACAGTCAACCTGGATCGCAAGGATTGGTCTTTGAGACTAGTTGATGCGCTTTGGGCCTACTGTACAACTTTCAAAACTCCCTTAGGTATGTCACCTTATAGGCTTGTTTTTGGAAAGCCTTGCCACTTACCTATGGAGCTCGAGCATCAAGCTTATTAGGTCATCAAGTCTTTCAATTTTGACATAGGAGAAGCGGGTAAGCTTAGAAAATTTCAGTTGACCGAGTTAGAGGAGTTGAGAAATGATGCTTATAAGAACTTTAGAATCTATAAGGCTAAAATGAAAGTGTTTCATGATAAAAATATTTTGAGGAAAACATTTAAGCCTAATGATCGGGTGTCCTTATACGATTCTAGACTCCATAAGCATCTAGGAAAACTTCGGTCGAGGTGGACCAATACTTTTGTAGTGAAGAATGGTTTTGCAAATGGGATGGTAAAAATAAAGGATACTAGAGATGGTTGGATCTTTAAAGCAAACGGTCAACGCCTTAAAATCTTAATTGATGGTTAAAATCCGGAAGTGGAAGACATTCCACTTATGAATCCAGTCTATTCACTTGGACCACACCACAAAGGTATGTTTTTATTTATTTATTTTGTTTTGTTTGTTTTGTTTAAGTTTATTTCAATTTTAATTTTTAGTTTTTTTTTTCTAGTTTGATTTAATCTAATTCTTATCTTAAAGGTTATTTTTATTAATTTTATTTTTTTATTTGCTTAATTTTATTTTTATGTGGAACAAACAAGTTTTTCTTTAGAAACAAGTCCAAGCACACCGCGCCTCAGCACAAGCCGAGTCGCACCGCACAGTGTCCGCCCCAGTAGTCCGCGCCGTGCCTCAGCATAAGCCACGCCGCAGTGCGCTGCAACTCACCCATCCCTTCGCGCCACACACCTGCACAAGCAATGCCGCACCGCGCCAGCACACCTGTTCTGCACCACAAAAATCTGGACCATTTAAAACACCAATCTGCACCTTTCTTCTTTATTTCTACATTGCGAAAATAGCAACCCCTTTCTCTCTCTCTCCTCCTCTCTCCAAACCCTCACTTAGCCACTCACTTTTTCTCACTATTTCTTGATTCTAACATCATTTCTTGGAGGATTTAGCACTAATATTGCAGATTTTCCTGATAATTTCTCCAAAAAAAAAAAAAAACTTGGTTCTAAGAGGATTTTGGGTCCTTCAAGAAGATTTCAAGTTGGTGGGTACTCTTTCTTCTCTCCAACTTTAGGCATCAAGTAAGACAAATTCTTCTCTTTGTTGTTCATTTGTGCTATTTGGGTGGTTGATTTTGAATTAGTTCTATTGTTCTATATATTTGATTCAAATGGCCCCTAAAACTAAGAGACCAAAGGGGAAACAACCTCATGAGTATGATGAGAGCAAATTTGTTAGTTTTGAGGTTAGTGAGAGATATATTAGCTTGATAAATGCTAGGAAACCCATTCCTCAAAGAGGATTCACTATCACAGATAAGGGAAACCCAACCTTGTTTAGAATGATTATTGATAGGCATTGGGGTACATTTGCAAGACAACCATCTCATTCCCTTACAAATGTGGTTAGATAATTCTATGCTAATGTAGAAGAACATAGGAATGGTAAGGTGATGGTGAGAGGAAAAACAGTTTCTTTTAGCAGCATATCTATCAATAGATTCTATGGGCTACTTGACATAGAAAACAGTGAGTACATTGCATATGCGTCTAATATTGATCATGAGGAGATTTGCAATACTCTCTATATTCTGGACACAACATGGAAAATGACGGGTGATACCCGTAAAACCTTGCCCGGTACTTCTCTGACTGTCAATGCTCGAGCTTGGCAATATTTTGTATGTCAGAGGTTGATACCTGCTACGCACTATAGTGACCTTACTGTTGAGAGAGCTATTCTAATTTATACCATTTTGATGGGCATGACTATTGATGTGGGCCAAATCATATTTAATTCTATCATACACACTGTGAGACAAAAGCTTAGATTATACTTCCCTTCATTAATTACCCAATTATGCATCCGAGTCGGAGTCCAATACAGTCCTGATGAGGAGGCCCAGCAACCCAAGAAGCCCATCGATGATGGCATGCTCAATCTGATTAAAGCCTCAAGGCCGCCAGCTCGGGGAGAGAGAGCAGCGATTGCTGCCCCCCTCCTCCCTCTAGGCATTTCACTGTTGCAGAGCACCTTGAGCGTTTAGAGATTCATTTTGACGAGTATCAGAAACTCTTGCATGATAGGTTTGATCATCAAGAACGATTCTTGGCTAGGCAAACTGATTATCAAGCGGGGGTATACTCTTCTTTTGGTCAGATGTATCAACACCTTGCCTTCACCACTAGTTGTGACATGGATCACTTTCTCACTTTGCCACCCTATCCAGGTTTATCTTTTGATCTAGCTCCTGAGGAAGGTGAAGAGAATGAAGAGGAGGATGAAGACATAGAGGATTAGTTTTGGGTTCTATCTTGTTTGTCTCATTTTATTTTATTTTTTTATTATCGGATGACTGTACTAACATTTATTGTGTATTCCTTTTCGTCATTTTATTTTTCATACTTTATCTTCGTTTTTAGTTATTTATTTCCATTTCATGTGTTAACCTAACATACGGTGGAAATCTTAATGTTACACTACAGTTGCTTTCTTTTTGTTTGTTTTGTTCTACGTTATAGATCGAAATTTCAACATGAAGAACGACATGCAGTTCAAATGGTGGTGCACAATTTTCAGCTTCTGTACACTTTTGGTTGCAAGGGAGTTTCCTTTGCTTTTTCTTTCACATTGAGGTCAATGTAATTTTTAAGTTGGGGGTGGAGGAAACGTATTTATTTTTTTCATTGAACTGCTTGGTGTCATTTTTTTTGTTTTTTTGTTTAGCATGCTTTGTGTTAGCCTTGGAGTTAATTCACATGTCAATGATATGAGCCTAATTAAGATAGCATATAGCATTTAGAAGAAGTTAAATCTTACTTCGGTTTGAGAATAATTTAAGTGTCAATCTTCATTTGGTTTGAGACTCTAGGTTGCGATAAGATTGCATGATTAGTCTAAAACATTTAGAGAAGTTTTATGTGTGATTGTTTTGTGAATACTTTTGTAGTCTCGACAAGCTCTAGACTTATTTGATAATCACTTGAGGTGAAATCCTAGAATGCACATTACTTAGGATATGATATAGGCCATTTTTGGACCGTTTGAGCCTTTTAAACTTACCCTTGCTATATTTATCGCTAGTCACCTATTTGAGCATTTTTCTTGAAAAAGAATTTGAGCCTTGTTTCTTTCGATAACCCATTTACTTACCTTTATGAGCCTAAAAATATTTTATCCTTACCTTTCTTTTAAAAGAACTTAGTTTATACACATTGGTTGAGAAGCACTTAAGAGGAGTAAGGATGGAAATATGAAGAAAAAAAAATATTACTACCATAACCCAAGTACACTAAATGAGATAAGTTGGGGGTTGTGGAAAAGAGTAAAAAAAATGAAAAAAGAGGTGAACGGTTTTGTGCCAAAAAAAAAAAAAGTGAATTATGGCAAAGAAAGAAGAAAAAAAGTGGTGATTTATTGAGAGAAATGCTCAGAAAATAGTTGAAAGAGTTGAGTGTTGAAGTAAGGTTATCCAGTGCTTAAAGTGATTGTGTTTAAAACTAAGAGATTGAGTTCTTTTACTTATTGAACCCTTTCCGTTATTTCTTGACCTTTACCTTAGCCTAACGTTACAAGCTTATTAAAGACCTATTGATCCAACGTAGTGTGATTTTTCTACAATAATGGAGAGTGATTTGAAAAGTGAGCCTATGGAGCTTGTTTTTTGATTGATGTAATGCAACTTAATATTTTTTTAGAGGCCAAGACTTGTATTCATGAATGTTGTGCATAAAATCATCCGGGTGTTTGGACTAATGGTTTGTGGTAAGATGGATGTTAAGAGTCGATAACAATTTTAAGATTGATGTTTGGATTACTTTTGGACTTTGGTGATATTTAATGATTCTATTTGCTGTGTGTTATGTGCGATTCTTGAGAAAAAAGTTGAATTACTCATGGTTTAACGCTAACATTGCTTTATTTTATTTTGATTTCTGCTATAGAATTCATTTTATATTGTCCTGTTTTCACTTGAATTGCTAAGCGACTAGCAATAAGCTAGTTGGGGGTTATGATGAGAGTCATAAAATGCATCTTAATAGTACTTATTTGTTAGCATTTTAGGGTTGATCTAGGTTTTAATTACACTTTTATACCTTAACAACTCTGAAGTGATATTCTTGGATTGTTGATATATTTTCGGTGCATTTTCAGGTACTTTGAGTTCAAAAGAGATGGAAAGCTATCATAGCTTAAAGCACAATAACTCGATGCATACCAGAATGAAGGCATGATTGCGGAAGGACAAAACGAAGAGAATCAAGGCTGTGCACTGCGGCCTGGACCAGCTGAGTTGCGGCCTCCAGAACCATGCCCAAAAGAGCCAAGAAGAGCACCAGGGTGCGTCGCGGCCTGGACCAGTCTGAGCCGCGGCCTGACAGGCTAAGCCATAGCCTCTAGAAAGTTGAAGAAAGTCGGTCTAAAGGCTGATCCGCGGCCTGAATTAGTGTGCGCCGCAGCGCGAGCACGATGCCCTGTTTCCTAATTAGGGTTTTAATGATAGTTTAGACCCGAAAATACCCTAGAACCTTTTGTATTATAAATAGTTCACTTAGGGTTTGATAAGGGGCATTCATTAAGGCTGGAAAACTCAAGAAAGCTGCCACACTCTTCTCCATTACGGTGTTCAAGCATGAGCCCCATGGCCAACTAATCTCCAAGCAAGGCGAAGGGATGAATTCTTAGGTGTAGTTGTTCTTATTTTCCATTCTTGATTTAGTTGTAGTTTGGATTTATTGTTAAACATTGTTATGATTTAATTTTTGATTTAATTAGAAGATTTTCTTTTACTCTGGTGATTGCATCTTTCTCCTCTATATAAGTCTAGTCATGCTCTTCTTATGTAAAGATTGTCGGATGTGATTGATTCCAGTAGATTTATCTTTTAGGTTTGTCCATTACTGCGATATTGTCATTGAGATATATTGTTGTTTCTTGATAAATCTATAAGATAGGTCATGTGTGCTTGAATCGAAAGTAAAGAGTACTTCATAGCAATTACATTAGGGTTTACATGTGTTTTGATTGAATATTTGCCGATTGCCTGTTTGGGATGTGAAACTAGCAATCGAGCTTAAAACAATTGAATCGAGATTGGAATAAGGCAATGAACCTAGGGAGGATTCTTGAAACCTTGTTATCTCTCCATTATATTTACACAATTTTTTCACATTGCTTTATTATCAAATCTCATATTCTCTCACTTGATCTTTATCGTTCGTGTTAAGGTTTACACTTTCCCTTGTAGTTCGCTTTTCTTCGTGGGATCAACACCTCAACTATACACAATAACTGCGTATTAGTTTGAGCATAACCATAAACACTTTCTAAAAGTGAAACAGGAAACACATTATGTAACTGTTTCAACTTTTGAGGCAATTCTAGGCTATACACAACGAGCCCAACTTTCTCAATAACCTCATAGGGTCCCACATACCTCGAACTCAACTTTCCTTTCTTTTTTATTCTCAACACACCTTTCTATGGAGATATTTTCACTCAATCGCCTACTTGAAACTCAAGAGGTCTTATTCTATTATCAGCATAGCTATTTGGTCTACTTTGTGCTACTTTAAGGTTCTCTCTAATCAGTTTGATCTTCTCAGTTGTTAACTCAATAATTTATGGACCAAATATATTTCTCTCTCTTACTTCTTCCCAGCATATAGATTGATGTTGATTATTATAAGCAAATTTAATCAATGGCAAGTAGGCATCCCAACTTACTAAGAAACTCATCACATTTACCCTCAACATATCTTCTAGTACTCTAATAATCCTTTTTGTCTGCTCATCTGTTTGAGGATGAAAAGTTGTACTAAACTACAACTGCGTACCCATGGCTTTCTGAAAGCCTCTCCAAAATCTAGATGTAAATCTAGCTTCTCTATTTGATACTATGCTCAAAGGTACTCTATGCAATCTCAACATCTTAGCCACATACAGGTCAACCAACTTTTCAGAACTCCAATTAGTTTAATAAGATGAAAATGTGATGGTTTAGATAATCTATCTACAATCCCCTATACAACATCAAAACCTCTTTGCGTATGAGGAAATCCAGAAACAAAATTCATACTCACATTCTCCCATGGCCACTTAAATATTGGAAAAGGCTGTAGTAAGCCATCTGAATGTCTATTCTCAGACTTCACTTATAGACAAACCAAACATCTAGAAATTTATTTAGCTGCATCTCTCTTCAATCCAGACCACCAGACATTTTGTCTCATTTCCCTAGACATTTTATTGTTACCTGGGTGCATAGAATACATTCAATCATAAGCCTCTCTTAGTATCTCCTTTCTCATATCAACATCATTGGGAACACAAATCCTATATTCCAATACTAAAATACCAACATTTCAAATTTTGAACTCATATTACTTTCTACTAATCACTTCCTGCTTAATCTTTTCTATTTCCTCATCTCTACCTTGCATTTCTAATAAGCTTTCTACAATGGATGACTGTACAACCATATTTTCCAATAATACTCATCTATCACTAACATTCAACTTCATTCTTATCTCTCTTAAATCTGTCATCAATTTCACATCATGACTCTCAATAGCAGTTAATCTTCCTGTAGATTTTCTACTCAATGCATTAGTTACCACATTCGCCTTTCCTGAATGATAGCAAATTGTACAGTCATAGTCACCACTCAACTCCATCCACCTTATCTGCCACAAATTCAACTCTTTCTGGGTAGGTAAATGCATCAAACTTTTATGATCAGTACATATCTCACAAGTGGCTCTATACTGATGATGTTTCCAAATCTTTAAAGCAAACACTATGGCAGCCAACTCTAATTCATGGGTAGGGTAATTTCTCTCATGATTCCTCAGTTGCCTAGAAGCATATGCCATTACCTTACCATGTTGCATCAACACACATCTCAACCCTTGATGGGAGGTATCACTATACACCACAAATCCTTCATCACCAGAAGAAAGCACCAATACCAGAGCTGTAGTTAATTTCTTCTTTAGTAATTGGAAACTTTTCTCACACTCCCCAGATTATACAAATCTCACCTCTTTCCTAGTTAATCTAGTCAAAAATACTGCAATAATAGAAAATTTCTGAATGAATCTTCTATAATAACTAGCTAACCCCAAGAAGATTATAATCTCAGTCACATTAGTTGTCTCTCCCAACTCAACATTGCCTCTACCTTTCGTGGATCAACTGTTATGTCATCTCCAGATATTACATGCCCCAAAAAAGTTATTTCATTCAGCCAAAATTCACATTTAGGAAATTATAGCATAGGAAAAGGTAAATATTATTTAAATGAATCAAAACCAAGTAGTGCATCAGTTTCCTGAGGTCAAGAAAACAACTAACAACCTTAGAACACCAGTAACTAGAAATTGACAGCAAAGTTCCTCTAGGAGTAAAATTCTCAAACACCTTTAAGGCAAACCAGTGAATTGGTAGGCTTTTCTTGATACCATTTTCATACTGACCAACTTTACAGCCAAGTTAAAGCCAATCCATCAAAATCACAAGGCAGCCTAATGAATAAATTGATCCTAACGCATTACTGGGAGTTGATTAGCTAATCAAGTTTCATTTCGGAAAGCAAAATAACCAACGGCTAACTAGAGAGCTGCAAATATGCATAAGATATCAACTAATACATCCTATTTGATTTTTGAATGCAATTTTTTACAATACATCAGCCAATAACAACAAATCAAA
Organism: Bretschneidera sinensis; assembly: GCA_023935145.1. Taxonomy (NCBI): domain Eukaryota; kingdom Viridiplantae; phylum Streptophyta; class Magnoliopsida; order Brassicales; family Akaniaceae; genus Bretschneidera; species Bretschneidera sinensis. The sequence continues at coordinate 75,450,198 of CM043704.1, forward strand.
AGATCATGTCAATATGATCTGGTAGTATTAAATTTGTTATTGAATCTTCAGCAATGGACAAAGGCAGCTCAAACCATCCGTATTCTACATGAACTTGGAGGATATCCTACTAGGTTCTTGGTGAAAATATGGAAATTACCATCTTAAATCCTTCTGTCTTGGCTTAATTAATTGGGACATTCTTTTCAGATGGAAATTACTTTAAATTGAGCATGTCTAGTTGGGACTAACTATGAGTTATTTTAATGAAGGGTAGGAATTTAAGGTCTGCCATAAGCCTAGTATAGACAGTCTTTTCAGACTTATTGTAAGCCACCTTCATTATTGAAATTCATAATTTAGAGGTTTTCAACCCTAAACCTTAATTTTGTTCCAGCTAACCTACATCAAAATTTTAGCGTTTAATGTGTTCCAAAACTGTTGTTTTCACTTCCTAACCTACCACATTTGGGCTTCTAAAATGTATCCATACCTATACTTAGGTAATTATAGTAGGTTTTTTGTTATTAGAAACCCTTGTCAAGTTCCATTTTGAATTCATGCAGAAAATTGTGGTTGATATACTTTTGAATATGTATTTATCAATTGAATGAGATTCCTAGTTTGTCATATTCTTGTTTTGAGAGAGTATATAATTTATGAATGTACTTTTTCTTATTCGCAGCACAATATTGCAAAGAGGTGGTTCCTATCATTTGGCTATTGCCATTTTTTCTGTGCATATGACTATCGATATTTTCTTTTTTGCATAATTTATATCTTGGAAAAATGAGTTATAGCTCACAAAGAAAAGCATTGAATATGCTCAAATCTTTCTATGAGCCGCATCTTTCTAACCTGTCTCAGGCCTTAAAAGTATTGTTTGTCATTTGCTACTTCACTATCGTTGGTAGTTTAGATTTGATTTTCAAATATTATATATATAGATTAATGCTTGGTGTTGATCAGAGTCAACTAAAGGTTACAATATTATCATTCTGTGGCATTGTGATGTAAAGACTATTTATGACGGCCTTTTCAAAACTTAGTGAATTAGCATGGAATAACTTTTAAACCCACTGTACTGGAGGTGCCCAGTAAGGTTATAGAAATATGAGCATACTTGTTTGGCTCATCCAGGTTGACCATCATATCTGAATTCTTTGATTAATAGCCCTACTGCAGGTCACTAATTCCCTACAATTTCACAAGCTGGTTTTGGTTATTTAAATGAGGTAGATGTGCTTTCTAATGTGTGATCATACCATTGTTTTTGAAGATAAATGCCTTATACACGTGGATTCATATTAATTCATTCAATAAAGCTAGAATATTGTGCCTCTTATTGTCAGTGTCACACCAAGCCATCTACTGCTTGGTTCAGGTCAGGTTAGTTGTGATTAGTAGGTAATGGTAGATGCCAAAGAATGTAAACATATTTATTTTTAAGAAATATTTTTGCCTTCCCTATCGAAAGCAATTAGCACACATCTTCAATATTTTGGACGTGCATCTATCACCTTCTATGAAGTTAAAAAAAAATTTATTTTTGGCCAATATTGAAAATTATAATGTTGTGGATGATATACTGGTAAAAGAAGGAAAATTGAAACCCTAGAGATTGGGAAGTTGATGTGTAGTGAAAGAGTACCTTCAGAGTTGGTTGAGAAAGCAGGAGAGATGAAGAGAAAGAAAGGAAAAAAGAATGAGAGAAGAGAAAGAAAAACATTTAATTTTTGAGAAAGAGAAAAAATAAGGATTTATATAATTTTTAAGAAATTTTTAATTAGTTTAGTTTATTGCATGAGATTTCATGAGTACATTTATAGTAATACATTGGCAGCATCCACTTTGAGAAACTTGTGCTCAATGACCATTCCTTACTTTATATTCCTCAATTCTGTCACAAATTAGCTGATATACTTAGAATTGTGTCTCATATTGCTTTTTTTTGGGGGGGGGGGGGGGTTTGGGGTTTATGAGATGATGGAATGAAATTTTCAGATTACCAATAAAACTCAAATTAAAACTAAAGAATTGCATTTGACCTTTGATCTTGGTTATGTTAACTTACAAGGAAGTGTAAGCGGTATCAATTGTTGGCCCTTTTCCTATTGCTGTAACTAATTTGTTGGATTTAACAAGGCTACATGTTCCTATACTTCTTGACCTGCTACAATCTATTTTACTTTCCTAAGAACAGTTACATAATCCATTATATCGTGTTTAAATAGGAACCTAGGAGGTGTGCAGGGATTGTTCCATCTGTTAGTAAATTGGTATTAAGCTTCAATGGTTATCTTAGCAAGTTTTACTGTACAATAATAATCTGTTAAGTTCGCTTTTAATGTAGATGACTTCTGAAAGCGTTGATATTTCTCTATGGGGCTCTGAGAGAAAAAAAATATTTTATCGATATCATGGTTGATGAGGTAAATAAGGAAAATATGAAATGTGGTGTGTTTCATTGAAAGATTTGAGATTTTATTTGCAAAGAATTGAATATGGAGACTAACAAGCTATTTACAGTGAAACAATTGAGGGAAAAATATCAAAGGTTGCATATGAAACACCGGTTGTTTAGTCAATTGCTTGAGCAAACTGGGTTTGGTTGGAATACAAAAAGTAATATTGTCACAGCCTTAGATGAGACTTGGGAAAATTACATTTGGGTATCTTTTTTCTCCCTAAATTTCATATAGTGGACTTATTTTACGATAATTTCTTTGAATAATTTTAGCAATCGATAATAACATTTATATCTTGAATTTTTTGTCTCAGACACACCTGAAAGCTTCCCAATTTTGTAAGAAAGGCTGTGAACACTACAAATTGTTAGGAATTATCTTTAACAAGTCAACTGCTACAGGAATTCTTCACCATGCTTTTACCCAAGATCCACCTAATTCCGATAAGGAGAATGAATTGCATAAAGCTTTTCTCACTAGTGGAGTGCATATAGATGTGGATGTTGATGGCCTTGCTAGCCTAGATGAACCAAATACTCCGGTTGACCTTAAAACCCCAAGCACTCAGCCGACTCAGCTTGAACGTTCTGCTAAGCTTTCTAAAATCAATAAAAAGAAAAAACAAAAGGAAACTAGAAATAGTCAATTAAGTGACGTTTTTACTCGTTTCATGGTGGCAACAAAAGCAAGGACAAAAGCCTCTTTGGCTAAGGCTGAAAGGTATAGAGAGAAAAGTGTTGAGGGAACAAGTTCGGTGGTTTCAGCAGATTATTCAGTGGCAATGTGTTTGAAAGTTCTTGATGAAATAGAAAATCATGTGGATGATGACACATATATGAAAGCATTAGAGAAATTTACTAATAATTATGAGTTGAGGGAGGCATTCATTAAAATGCCTTTAGAGAGGAAGAATGCACGGTTAGCTAGGACTGGTTAAAAGTTGGAGACATTACCTTTGGTCTTAAATTATGTTTGTGTGTTAAGAAGACTATTTGGTCTTTGATGTGTGTTTATGTTTGTACTTGGATATTTTTATTGCCTTTTTTAGTTTATGGATGATATGTTATTTGTTTGGATTAATTGTATGCATTTGACATTCCTTGTATGGTTGGAATATGAATGATTAGAATTGTGTATGCAGGTCTAATTAGAATTGAATGATTAGAATTGTGTATACAGGTCTAATTAGATTTGAATGATTAGAATTGTGTATACAGGTCTAATTAGATTTGAATGATTAGAATTGTGTATACAGGTCTAATTAGGTTTGGAAAATCATAGAAAACAAAGGAGGTGTTGTTGATTTAAAAAAAAATAGAATTAAACTTCAATCTATTTAGATTTGTGGAATATAAACTATACTACATGATAACCATAATGTGACTTGTTTTTCTATTTAGGTTAAGAAATGGACAATTCAGACCACAATAATTGTGGAAGCCAATCTAATTCATCAAGTTCGTCCGCTGAAGATGAGTATGAAATGCTTTCATTGTTAATGCTTCCTATGTTTGCTAAATATGATGAAAAAATTATGAACAAATTTCCTCTGCGAACATCACGACTCAATGGACATGAATATATAACCGAATTGTTAAATGGTCATTCAAAGGTAGTTTATGAATTGTTTCGCATGGACAAGGAAACATTTATTCACTTATGTAACACATTGAAGCCATATAATTATATATAATACCAAACTTATTCTAACCGTATGCAATTTAATGGATGCAAAAACGTCTTGGAGCAATTGATGGAACGCACATCAGTGCATGGGCGCTAGCAGAAAAAGCTACCAGTTATAGAGGTAGAAAATCGGTTGTGACACAACATGTGATGTGTGCATGTTCATTCAACATGAAATTCACATACATGTGTAGTGGATGGGAAGGTACGGCTAACGATTCACGAGTCTTTTTGGACGTCTTAACTCGATCTGATGCTCAATTTCCTTGGCCTACTGACGGTAAATCTATTTTAGTACTAAGTTGATATTATATACTAATTGATTGATATGTACTAAGAGGATTTGTGTGACTTATAGGTGAGTATTATTTGGTGGATTCCGGTTATCCATGTACAATCGGGTTTCTTCCACCGTTTAGAGGTGAACGATATCACTTAAATGAATATCAAGGTAAAACACGCTAACCGACGGGTTATAGAGAACTATTTAACTATAAGCACTCATCTTTACGTAATGTTATAAAACGTTGCTTTGGGGTCTTAAAGGTGCGCTTTCCAATTTTAAAAATGATGCCTAGATTTAAGCCCACTAGACAACCTCTTATAGTTGTTGCTTGTTGTGTCGTACATAATTTTGTACGCCAGTGTTCTCAGAGTGATCAACCGTTTAATGAATGGGATGCAGAAGGCCATGAACTAGAAAGCGAAGGGGAGTCGAGCACATTTACAAATAATCATATAGTTAATTTCTCTGATGTGTGTGCAGTAGCTATGGATGCGTTTCTTGAGCTTATTGTCAATCAGATGTGGGCAGATCGTTTTGATAATATCTAGTAATAATGTTATGATTTGTCGGTAAGAGTTAGTTAATTTAATGTGTGTTTAATTTAGTTACTGAATTATTTTTGTTATTCTTAGGAATATATTTCACATATTGATATATTATTTGACTTATAGGGTGTAAGGATAGCAAACTAACCAATTTGAGCAGTTGAGGCAAACCCTTTTGCAAGAAGAATTTTGGGTCGTTCATTTCCATTTTATTAATTTCTCAAAGTTGTATTTGATCAATGAATATTGTATCTTAAAGTTGTCATCAACTAACTTATTTTGAACAAGAAAAGTATGTTATCTTTTAGATATTGAACCATTTTGCAAGAAAAATGATGGGTTGATTATTCATATTTTATCAAATTGTGAAAGTAGTATTATATTTCTTATTTTAATTTTTTAGAATTTATTTAACAACATATGTGACATGGCTAGGGGAAGAGTTTGGTCATGTTTGATACATGGTATATAAAAAATACTAAAATTTTAAAAATAAAATAATATTAATTATTTTCAAGTATTTGGTATGTGCTAAAAACTGTATTTAGTAAATATGACAAATAAAATTAATATTAGATTTCAAATTTAAGCTGAAAACTGAAAACAATTACAAGAAAATGTAATCAAAACAGTTTTCTATTTTCAAAAAGATTTTCCAAACAACATTCACTGTTTTCTGTTTTGAAAACAGTTTTCGAGTTACAGTTATCCATTGCTTTCGAAAATGAAAATAGAAAACACTTTTCTGTTGTTTTCTTAAGAAAATATGTATGGATAACTGTAACTTGAAAAAAAATTCAAGAACAGAAAACAGTAAAAAGTGGTTTGAATAATTTATTTTGAAAACTGTTTTGAAACTAGAAAACTATTTGGATACACAGTTGTTTGCATTTGTTTTCAGTTTTTACATTAATTTTGAAATCGATATTAATTTCATTTATGAATTTTACTAAATATATTTATATAGAACACACCAAATAATTGAAAATAAATAATATTATTCTATTTCCAAAATTTTAATATTTTATATATGTCATATAATAATGCTCTTGTTGAAAACAATAAGATAGTTTAGTACAATTTTAATATAACAATCATAGATCAAATATTTTCTCTTCCCCTTCCCCACGTCACGTATATATGTTAAATAAATTATCAAAAATTAGAATAAGAGATAAAACTTTCGTGGATCAAATACAACTTTCACGACTTCACAAATTTAAAGACCTGCAAAGACGACTTTTCCATCAGTATAAACCATATTGCTTTTTTTCCTCCCAAAATTTAATGCTTAATGCATAATAACTCATAATACTAACAAAATATCATAATAAATAATTGAGTATACGAACATCATATCAAGAAATCATTTCATTCATCCAAAAACAAGTACGTACAATTGAAAAGAAAAAATCTTACATAATGTTTAACGTATATAAAAACATCTTTTGGGTTGAACAAAAAAATTCCATTCTATCTTAAATGTTTGCTTGTGAAATCCTAATTCTTTGGAAAACATGGAGTAATTTCCAGCAATAGTATCTCCCAGTGGGTAGAAAGGTCCCTGAAAATTAAAGCATTTAAATAGTAAGAAAATATTATTTACAAATCAACCAAGAAGCCTTAGTATCAAAACTGTAATAGCACAAACATCTAATTTGTACAATATTCTTCCTATGATGAATCTTTGATTCTAGTATGCTCAAACTTGGTAAATGTGGAAGCTTAAATTTAATTGGAGAGTAGAACCAATTGCAAGCTCCTTTTGTTCAATCCATTTAATTCAGTGAAACACACAAAAGAAGAACTAGTAGAGTTCTTCGTCATTTTTGGCTACCCTTTATTTTTGGTCTTCTAATTCAAATTATTCTTCTAACTTCACTAAGTCCACAAGAGCACAAAGATCTTCGAGGATAATCCTAGCACATAGAAATTTTCCTTAGCTAAATAAGGTTGGATAAGCTTCTATTTTTTGCAAAATAAATTGCTAGGGTAATTCATTTGTTTAAACCACCTTGAAAATAGACTAGATTAATTTAGTTCACTTAAAATTTTTTATCTTAATATACTTACTAGTTCATTAGCGTTTTCATTTTCACTAGTTATATGTCTTTCTTTAGTTAGCCACTAGTCATAATGTTGTCTCTCTTCGTTAAATGTAATATTGAGTTAACGGTAGTTTTAAAGTTCTTTCCTTTAGTTTAGTACCTTAAAAATTTTTAGGTCCTCCAAGTTAGATGTTTTATTTTAAATTGCCCTTAAATACATGTGAACTTTAATTCTTTAAGAAGAATTTTGGTCCCTTTTGGTCTTTGTTAATTTTGGGACCCCTTTGGCCCATTAAAAATATTACTAGTTATTAGTTATTTTGAATCTCATCTTTAAGGTAGTTTAGTTTAAATCCACATAGTTTAATTTTTATTTTTAGCTTATCTGCTTTAAAGTTATTTAGTCTCAATCCATCTAGTTTAGCTTACAGAATTAATCCACCTAGTTTAAATGCTCACACTTTAATTTTCTTCTCAGCTATACTTTGCAGGTAGTATTAATATTTTCTTTGTTTCATAATTCATTTATTTTAAATGCTTACTTTTACAGCATTATTTTAAAATTGATATTTGGTGTTGTTTTGTTTGAATATAAATTGTAAAATGTTTGTTTGGCTTTATTAGTAGTATATGATAATAATACTTGAATTAAATTTTCAATTAATTTACTTGAAACACAGAGGGCTAGACTTCTGTTTAGGTAAAAAAAAGCTTTAAATCCTCACTCTTTTGTTCCCAAATTTCTCAAGCTTTGGAATTTCTCAAACCTTGTTTATATTAGACTCGATAGGTTTCACTCGTTAATTTATGCCTAGTCATCGTAATCTGCACCATCACCGTATCTACTTCTTGAAACCAAATTATTTTGGATTTCTCTTGAAACCAAATTTTACATATTCCTACGTCTTTTATCAGTTTTCCAAGCTATTCAAAGGCGCAGTAACATGAAAGAATTGTTAAAATTGATAATCACACTAATTTTTATCTTTAAAAAAAATTAAATTATATTTATTTAAATTTACTTCAAATATCGACATTATAAACACACGAGATTTGAGCACATTCAAATCTATGATGTAAAGTTGGACCACATGATGCCAACAGTCAATCGTGATTCACGCTAACATAACTCAACAATACAATACATTGGATTAATCCGTTTACATATTCTCACGTGTAATTTCAAACTAAAATTCTTCATTTCTTGTGATTATTTCGTTATTAACTTTTTTAATATTTAACAAAAACAAGTGAAAAGAACAGTCATCGATTTTTACATTTGCAATTTTTTTTTCATTTCATGTTTTATTACTCACATTATTCGAACAAACTTACAACAAAGTAATATGTTAAAAATTTTATTCACCAAATTCGGAAGCTTAAATGAAAAAGAAAAGAAGAAAAAAAGCAAGAAAATTTTTTTTGGCCTCTTAAACAGAGGTGGACAATTGACTGGTTAGATTGAGTACGGACCAAATCTTATGTGTAACGGATGAAGGAGTATGGATTAAAAATCTTTGTTTTTTAATGGGTATTATTTTTTTGTTCATTGACATTGACAACAATTCTTTAATTTAGGTGAGAAAATGATGACCTGAGACGGATACAAGTCGGATCCTACAGATAATAATCAACAGGTATAGGTTAAAAATATTCGTTTCATAATATATATTATTTTTCATGTTCATATCCGTGTCTTAACGAGCATGTAACAAGTTAAAAATATGTACAGATAAAAATCTCACATCTATTTTTTAAAAGTAAAATTTTGAGGCAGATAAATGTATAGTTGTTTTTTAAGAGAGATTTTTTCTCGATAGACGATTGGTTACACCCGACGCAAATAAATTTTTTTAAAAAACAAGAATAAAAGGGAACCATAGATAAAAAAATTTCCTTGAGTTTAGCAAAAATTTCGCTCAATCAACGTCCTCATGCTAAATTGTTAAGAATAAAAAGTCTTCATGTTAATCACTTGATTGTCACGTATCGTAAAAGTATTTTAGGAGTGGTAGTATTTATCTTCTTATTTTCACATTTTCTTCGCTGCATATAAACCTCATTTGCTCTTTGCTTACCTCACCGCTGTCACAATCGTCACATTCATTGATATACGCTAAAGCCGACGCGAGTTGGACAGAATATTTAAACATTCGTCTAAATTCAAGTTGCAGAGAAAGATCCGTTCTCCATAGCGTAAGGGCTTTTTTTGGGTACTTTTCTTTCCTTTTCATTGTATCCTTCATGTTTATTTCCGGAGAAAACGCAAATTAATAGAAAACCAAAAATATTATCAAGAATTTATGACAGTCATGTGCTTTTTATATCTCTTAATTCTTATAAAAGAAGTACATCTCTTAATTTGGAAATCTGAGGATTGGAACCTTTGCGTTTGTTAGATCTGTTGAATATCATGCTTTTTATTGAATTGAATTTGTTGAAATTGTTTTGAGCTTCTTAAATTTGTTTTGTGTGGTTTGTTGTTGAGTCTGTGGAATTGGATGATTGGATCTTGGATCGGTTTTAAGTTATTGATCGTGAAGATCAGTTTTTTTTTCTTTTCCTTTTTTTGAGATTGGATTTAGAAGGCTAGAATTTGATGTTTTATTGGGTTTTGAATCAATTTAACAGATCCTATAAGTTATATTATGGTCAATTTCCATTTCCTTAGTTTTAGTTTGGTGTTTCTGCTTTTAAAGTGGTTGCTTTCTGTAGAAACTTTAGTGAATAATGCACTTATTTCAGTGTTTAGAATTTAAATTGGTCTCTTTTGCTCAATTAAATCTTAATATATGGCATTATTTCATTATTTATTCTTCATAACATGAAAAAGATGGTTCTGGGTTGTGAGCCCTTAATCAAAGGCTGCATGTTATATGCATAGAAGAAATTTTCTAATATGGAACAAAATTGGACCATAGATTATGCTTTCATCATTTCATGTTAAATTTCTGTGAAGTGATCTTTTTTTTTCTATGTAAATTGAGATATCTATAACAACGGATCAAGCTAATGAGTAACCTATTGTTTCGGGGTCCACATATATAAGAAGCTGCTAGTGCTATCGTGTGGTTAGGGAGTGAATATTCTTGGCAATGGTGAGGATTGTGTGATACCAAGAAGATTGAGCTGATTTAAGATGTGGATTTTGGAGTGTTTCAAGTATGTAATACTAGTGATTCTAGGAGTTTCTGTATCTCATCGTACTAGGGCACTACTGCTACACTTTGATGCTTGACATGTGCTTGGCTTGGGTGGGAGTAATGTGAAGAGATGTCATATACCTTGAGACTGCTTCGTGTTGATGAGATAACTCTAGGGTCTTGGCTTCCTCTGGAGCACTTTTTATTTAGGTCTGCCTCAGATGACTCTTCACGGTCCTAGCGAACCTATCTCTTGAAATCTTATTTAAGTCACTATTTCCTAGTTTTGTAACTGCCAGCCTCACATGCCATTTAGTTGAATGGCTTGTAGGCTTTGTTGCTGGCAGCTTCTACTGGTCGTAATAATAGTTCTTTGGCTTGAGCCTATATCCAAATCCGGCATCTTGCTACTACAAGGCCTCAAATGTGCAAAATCAGCCATTTGCAATATACTTTTAATAGTCTTTCAGTCTTTGAGTGGTATGAACACCACAGTGGGAATTCCTTTGTGGCAGAGCACCCAACTGCTCATCTCTTCCCTTGACAAACAAGTTTGAAGCTGCTTTTATTTCTACTCAAGGAAAGGCTGCAAGGTGGCTCTCTCTCTGTATAGGTCTGTACCCACCAATGTGTTCAGTACACCATTGTGTAATGTGAGCCTTTACTTGCTGTAATAGTCGTTCTTTGGCTTGAGCCTTTATCCGGGTACAGCAACCTGCTTCTACAAGACCTCAAATGTGCAAAACAACCATTTGCAATCTACTTTGAATAGGCTCTTCCAGTCTTTGAGTGGTGCAAACACCACATTGGGATTTTCTTTGTGGCAGAGCCCCCAACTACTCTTTCCTCCCTTAACAGACAAGTCTGAAGCTGCTCTCATTTCTACTAAAGGCAATGCTGTGAGGTGCCACGCTATAAGCCTACACCCCACCATTTTAATTTGGTACACCTTTTGTAAGGCAAGGACCAAATGAAGTTAGTTAAGATGTTCAGTTAGGATAGGTTGACTATATTTTTACATTTGTAGTTCTTATTATTGTTACTTATCAAAAAAGAAATTCTTATTGTGTTTTTGTATAAGCTTCCATGTATATGGGGGATCAGGTTTGCATTATCTTGGACCTTCTTGATTTTAATTGTTCGTCATTGTGTCTGTACATTTGGGCTTCACATTTTATTAAGTGCTGAACACCTTTCTTTCTGTTTATTAAGTTCTTGTTCATTGTTATGTCTTTCTGTCTCATGCAGTGCTGAACACCTGGATTTAATTTCTAAAAACCGATAATAGTTTGCGCGTTCCTGTTTTCTCAACTTGGAATTTGGGGTTGGATAAGCAGAACCAGGAAATGGTTAACAGGTTGTTCTGTTATTCACATTTCGATTTTGTTGATGCATTGTGACCTGAAAAGAATTTCTTATCCTTTTCTGTGTTGCGTAGGTATGGAGTGTTTTGATGTGCTGGAAATATCATGTTGCAGTGCATAGAGGGATTCACGCATTTATTTGCTTCCTTTCTGCGGTGTTGTGATATTGATTTATATAAACAATCAAGAGGCCTTGAAGATCCTGAAATTCTTGCCAGAGAGACAGTTTGTATGCAATCAACTTATTCTTTTTAATGACATAATTAATTTTTGATCAATTGAAGGAGACACAGTGCCTTGTCTTTCTATGATTCAGCATCCTTTACAACTTTTATTTCGTGTTTTAAATGGGCCTTGTGACAGAAAACATTTCAATGTTAAATGAATGTAGCTTACAACTACTGTCTGATTTAATTTAGTTATAATGTATTTACTCATATTAGTTATTTACCTTTCGAACAATTGAATCCTTCTGCTGAATACTGTTCTCTTACTCATTTGGTTGCAGTCAGTGTAAGTGAAATTGAGGCGCTCTATGAGCTCTTTAAGAAAATCAGCAGCGCAGTGATTGATGATGGTTTAATTAACAAGGTCTGTTTAAATACTAATGCAGGCCATAATCAAGTTACTCATTTACATTTATGTGTTGGATATGTATTTGTGGTAATGTTATTTCATGTGAATCCGATGAGCTGTCCTATTTTTCAAGTGCTTTCCTCATACATGTGAATCTGATGATTATTCCTCTTCTTCATGTAAATATTTATGTAGTTTTTCAAGTTTTATTTTCTAATACCTTGTAACAGGAGGAGTTTCAATTGGCCTTATTCAAGACAAATAAAAAAGAGAGTTTGTTTGCTGATCGGGTACTTTTCTGTGGCAAATTGTTTAATTGTAGGATACTTACTCATTTGTTAATATCTGATCCAAGCTGCTTTCATTCTATGCTAATTCATTGCAGGTGTTTGACTTGTTTGATACAAAGCACAACGGAATACTAGGGTTTGAAGAATTCGCTCGTGCTCTCTCTGTTTTTCATCCAAATGCACCTATAGACGATAAGATTGAGTGTACGTTTGGAATTGGTTAATTTATTCCATGTTATAAGTTTGTTTTACCTCTTTGAGGATCTAAGTCAGTTAGCATAATCCCTGGGCATACAGAAAGAACACATAACTAGCCTGATGATATTTGAATTCCATTTTTAAATAATATATGTTCCTGATATTTCTCTGTGTTAATTCCTCTGATGTTATGTTGCAGTTTCTTTTCAACTGTATGATCTCAAGCAGCAAGGTTTCATTGAGAGACAGGAGGTAAATATTGTAATATGTTCTTTGGGGGTGTACTAGTTGCTATCCTTCATTTTTTAATAGAACTTCTGCCCTTTATCTTTCGGTATGCAGGTAAAGCAAATGGTAGTGGCTACACTTGCTGAATCTGGAATGAACCTTTCAGATGATGTCATAGAAAGTATAATTGACAAGGTGCATCCTTGACCTGAATTTATTGATTTCACATTTCTTTATGGAGCCTTGAAATATGAAATTATTAGTAAAGGAGTTCCAAGGGTTTCATAATCATTGCCAATATTTATTGGAGAACTATCAAATTCTAAATTAATTTTGGAGTTTTGTGGCAGACCTTTGAAGAAGCTGATACAAAACATGACGGGAGGATTGACAAAGAAGAGTGGAGAAGCCTTGTTCTGCGACATCCATCCCTTCTGAAGAATATGACCCTTCAATATCTCAAGTGAGTCCCACATATATTTTCTAATTTCCCTTTTCTTTTCCATGACTGGAAATTAATTAAGCAATTACTAAATATTCCTGGAAAGGAGAAGAATAATGGTGGAATTCTTTGCACCTATATTATAATTTGCGGAAAATCAATCTGACCTGTTATGTATCTGCATAAATACTGTTGGAACTGAAGCTCACTGTGTTAAATTGACAAAATTGACCGGAATTTTTCTAGTTGAGATACAAACTAATCCCAGACTGTAACACTTCTGGGACTGTCAATCCTAATCAATTTGTTTTTGCATAATCAAAATATTTTTGAATGGTCAATTACTCTGTTCCCTTATAATCATTTTGCATAAATACTTTGAATACCCCTTCGTGTCATCTTTAATCAATTATACTCCAGGTAGATTTGTTGGTGTTCATATATTTTAATTACGACAGATAGGGTTTAACATTCATTCTTTGAGCAGGGACATCACCACAACATTCCCGAGCTTTGTCTTCCACTCACAAGTCGATGATACTTGAAATCGAGATTTGCACTCAAGCTCTATAGGCTCTTGATAATGTCCTGTTTCTTTCCTCACAATCTGGCCCTTTCATATGTAATCGGCTCTAGAGAAATTTCTATTTTGAATTTGTTTATTTTTCTTTTGTCCAGAAGTTTTATTTTGTTTGTGCTTGTTTTTTGTTATGATGATGATACGATAATGATGTGATTTATAAGATCTTGTACATTTTTTTTTTTATTGTGTTTTAGCATGGTGTGATGCAATTTTGTTTTTGTTTGTGCTTGTTTTTGCGATTTTTTCGAAGAGAAAGAAGCATTAATTGCTCCGTACCATCTAATATGATGCTTAATATGGTTGGAATTCTTGTAGAATCGACATGAGATTGAGGTGAGTAGTTATTTGTTCCATACAAATGGAAGCTGTTTAATGTATGTGGTTCATGTGGATAATTCCATCCTCTCAAGATTTGGTTGCTTAGACATCTTTATGTGTTTACTTCCTTCCAGATTTCTGGGGTTCTGGACTACTGGAATTTGGTGCCCACCAACTCAGACGTAGAAAAGGTGTTTCCAAAGTACACTTATATCTGTTGAAAGATTCAATTTCCATATTTGGCTGTGAACAAAATAAATATCCGTTGGGGATGTTTGTTGGAACTGTATTCCTATCACCACTCCAGTAATAAAATCGCCTCTGTAAATCGCACTTTCTTTTTCTTCTCTCTTGGAAGAGAGGAAGTAAAAGGGAAGGGGGGTTTTACCAAAAATAAACAACCACTTCTGCCATACATCGGATTGAAAGCAATTGTTTCGCTTCAACCACGAGCTCCACAAACATTGGCTTATGTTATGGTTCGTACATCTTGGTTTATCAGATTTTTCTTGAATGTAAACAGAAAAATTAAATTTCCATAATCTCTCTCCATCAAGTGGAAAACACTTATGATCCAAAAAAACTAGAATTATGATCACCGAATCTAGACAAGAACTTTACTACAGTAAAATTGACATTCATCGTCATTGATGAGATGCAAATGATAACAAAAGGAAAAGAATTTTAGCCCAAATCTAAATATAATTCATTTAGAAAGTGAATTTTTTTTAGGTTGATGGAGTCATGTTAAGTGATGTAACTAAAATGATGGTGCTACTTTGGATCCGAACTGATCATTCTGTCAAGCTTAATGACGAAAGAAAGTCAATTGAATGAGGATGCTAATGGGGCAATTGCTTAATGCACGTGGTTCATGTAGTAAGTTTCCATCATTCCATCCCAACAAGATTAGGTTGCCTAGACAATTTCATGCTTGGACAACTTCATGCGTTTTCCTTTCTTCAAGTCCACTGTGGTATTGGCCTTCGGTACCCAGCTCAGAAGTAGAAATGAAATTTCCAACGTTGTTATATCATCATGCTTCTGTAAAGAACACTTCCATTTAATCTCTCGGGAGTAAGTGAATGAAGAAGGGCTTTACAAAGACAGATGCTCGACACTTCGGCTATCCATCGGACTAAGCAATGGGCTCCTCACTCATGGAGCATGTTCACAATCCTCTAAAGTGAAACAGCACAAGAGTATTTATGCTCAATGACAGCAGAGACTCTCGACTAGACTTTGTGAATTAAGATTTTCTCTCTGCGCGGACCAAGCATAAACAGAAAAACCATGCGATGATAGCAATCCATAGAAAACAAGTAGCATAATCAAAATCTTACAATGCATGCATAAAAATGAAAACACTAATATTATGAAAAGAGTCGATAGCTAACCCCATCAAAACTATGTAATAAAAGTCCAAAACAAACAGCCTTTAGCAATTGCCAAAATTAACCAAATCCTCTCACTAAAGAGAGGATGTCAAATCATTACTAAAGAGTACGATAGCATAGAGAGAAAAAAGTTGATAATCAAATTTGGCTTAGTCGACTTCCTCCATCTTGCTGCCCTCAGCATCTGCATCAGCCTCCTCTAGTGGTGGCATGTCAGCATCAGCCTCACCAGCATCCTCATCAATGCTCAAGCCTAGTTTTAACATCCTGTGGATTCTGTTGCCAAAGGTGTTGGGATCATCAAGGCTGAAACCAGATGTGAGGAGTGCAGTCTCAAACAGCAGAAGAACAAGATCCTTGACAGACTTGTCGTTCTTATCAGCATCAGCCCTCTTCCTCAGCTCCTCCATGATGGGATTGTCAGGGTTGATCTCCATTGTCTTCTTACTCGACATGTACCCAGCCATGCTGTTGTCCCTCAAGGCCTGAGCCTTCATGATCCTCTCCATGTTAGCAGTCCACCCATATTCACCAGTCACCAAACAACAGGGAGAATCAACAACACGGTCAGAAACAACCACCTTCTCCACCCTGTCACCCAACACATCCTTGATCACCTTGCACAGACCTTCAAATTTCTCCTTCTGAGCTTCCTTCTTCTGCTTCTCGTCTTCAGTCTCATCTAGTTTCAGGCCTTCCTTAGTGGCTGAGACAAGCTTCTTACCCTCAAACTCCTTGAGCTGACCAACAGCATACTCATCAATAGCATCAACCATGTAAAGGACTTCATAGCCCTTCTTCCTCAGCTTCTCAAGGAATGGGGAGTTCTCAACAGACTTCTTACTCTCACCAGTGATGTAGTAGATATCATTTTGTCCCTCCTTCATCCTAGTCACATAGTCCTTCAAGCTAGTCATCTCATCACCACTCTTGGTTGAATGGTAACGAAGCAACTCAGCAAGCTTAGTTTTGTTTGTGGAGTCCTCATGGATACCAAGCTTGAGGTTCTTCGAGAAGGCCTCATAGAATTTGTTGTAGTCTTCCTTGTTCTCTGCAATCTCAAAGAACAGCTCAATGCACTTCTTCACCAAATTCTTGCGGATAACCTTCAAAATCTTGTTCTGCTGCAGCATTTCTCTTGAGATGTTGAGAGGAAGATCCTCAGAATCAACAATACCCTTTACAAAGCTAAGATATTCAGGGATAATTTCCTCACAGTTATCCATGATAAAAACACGGCGAACATAGAGCTTAATATTGTTGGGTTTCTTTCTGGTGTCGAAAAGATCAAAGGGTGCCCTCTTAGGAACAAAAAGGATTGCCTTGAATTCAAGCTGGCCTTCCACTGAGAAGTGCTTAACATTCAAGTGCTCCTCCCAGTCATTGGTAAGGCTCTTGTAGAAAGCAGCATATTCCTCCTTTGTGATCTCCTCAGGCTTCCTCATCCAGATGGGCTTCTGCTTGTTCACCAAAGACCATTCATGCGACACTTCCTTGATCTTCTTCTTTTTCTTCTCTTCCTTTTCCTTCTCCTCATCAACATCCTCAACATTTCCCTCCTCGTCCTTCTTTTCTTCCTTCTTTTCTTCATCGTCCTCGTCATCAGAAATCTCCTTCTCAGTGGTCTTCTCAATCCAGAGGGAGATTGGGTAGCTAATGAACTCAGAATGCTTCTTAATCAAATCCTTGAGACGACGCTCCTCAAGATACTCAAGTTGGTCTTCCTTGAGGTAGAGAGTGATCTTTGTACCCCTGCCAAGGTTCTCACCAGAGGTGTCCCTGGTCACAGTGAATGACCCACCAGCTTGGGACTCCCAGACATACTGCTCATCATCATTGTGCTTTGTGGTGACAATGACCTTCTCAGCCACCAAGTAAGCCGAATAGAACCCAACACCAAACTGTCCAATCATGCTCACATCAGCCCCAGCAGCTAATGCTTCCATGAACTCCTTGGTTCCAGACCTTGCAATGGTACCAAGATTGTTCACTAAATCTGAAAACCAACACAAATTAGAGATATTAGTCAATGACACCAATATGCCCTTCATGTAAAAAAAAGACTGAAGAACAAAACTTAACACACAATGCTATCGTCAGCAATACTTACCAGCCTTGGTCATTCCAATACCACTGTCAATGATTGTCAATGTGTTGCTGGTCTTGTCGGGAATAATGTGGATGAAGAGCTCTGGCTGAGCTTCGAGCTTGCTCTTGTCTGTCAAGCCCTCAAATCTTATCTTATCAAGAGCCTGGATTCAGAAAAGAAAAAAAAACTCTCAATTAGAAAATCATCGAATCAGAAAAATCACATGTCATCCAAATTTGGCCAATCTAAAAATAATTTGTTGGTTTTTCTGTTGCATGAATAGATTACATGTTTTATAAATAATTTTTTTATTAAAAGGCACCAAGGAGGTGCACCAAAGCCAAAGGCTCTACAATGCTAATACAATTATCTTGGATTACATGTAATACAAATTTAAATATGCAAAGACACAATCAAAAGCACAAAGTACAAGAAAATTCAAACACACCATTACAAGCCCAAAAAATAGATAACAATGTCAAAACACAACAAAAATAAAACTTGCTTCTATTTCTTTTAGGGAGAAGGGTGTTTGAATGTGTGGCACCCAATACCCTTGCTCATACGAACACAAACATGTCTAGTGATCTTATAAAAATGCTAAAAGAGTTGTAATATGGTCAAAATAATCAGATTAAACAAAGAGTGATGCTCGGTTAGTAGCAGATAAATATAGGCAAATTATAATTTCATCCCAAAAAATTCACAAATTCCCATTACAAAGAAATCCACTACTAGACAATAAATGTTATTTACTTTATACCCTTTTTAGTACATAAGGAAAAAACATGCCAAACTCCTTTTTCCTAATCATGTATGACCAAATATAACCAACCCTTAAATTCCAATTTTCACTACTGTCCTCGCAAAAATTGAATTAAACTTCACGCCCCAAAACTTAAATCTAAATGTCTACCTGTCTATTTTGTGTAGATCTCTAACCCAAAAGAGAAGCACAAACAGGAATTTTGTTTGATAAGTAAAGCGCACAAACAAGAATTACTCACACAGAGACTAAAACTAAAATCAAAACACAGCAACTTCATAAACAAAATCAAACAAACACCGGTTATACAACCTCCACAGTTAGCACATACATACAGACATCTCATGTCCACTTAAGTACACACAGACAATCAAAAAACATAAATAGCGGCACATAAAACGAGATCTGGAATTCATATACAAAAATACAGAGCATTATACAGACATATACGTAGAGAGAGAGGGTTTCTTACATCGGAGGCATTGCTGATGAGTTCTCGGAGGAAAATCTCCTTGTTGCTGTAGAAGGTGTTGATGATCAGACTCAACAACTGGTTGATCTCTGCCTGGAAAGCAAACGTCTCTGCCTCAGCCATTGATTAACAAGAACAACAGAAACAAACAGATCTCTAGGGTTTTCGTATATAAAGGAAGAGAGTGAGAGAGCGAGGGAGAAAAAGTGAAGCTGCTGTGTTTGACGAAGCGAACTTTATATAGAGGACTTTGCTAGGGTTTCTAGATCCTTCTATGAAGAACATGTAATACTACTAATAATCAGAATTAAATTTATTCTAAAAAAAATCATAATTAAATTAATTAATTATTGGGTCCTTTCTTTACGAAATTACGCATTTGGGTTTTCGGACAAAAAGTGACGTCAAAATGGACCGTACTTTGCCGAGTAGTGATCAGGTGCTGCCACGTCGGTGTAAATTTGCGGGGCTGATATCATCTTATGTGGGCCCGTTGACTGCCCATAGAAAGTTATAATGGTACAGTTTGTAGAGAATTTTACCCTTGAATTTCTTTAGGAATACTCGATTTATCTATTTTTACTGAGTTGATATCAACATTCCACAAGCAATTGATTACCTCAAAAAAGAAAAGAATAATCAACAAGCAAGCAACCTCCACCTGACAATGGAAACTGTTCCCTTTCAAGTCATATTGCGATTCTCTTGTGCTTCAAGATCTCCAAGGTAAGCACTTAAGCTGTGTGCTGCTTTCATTTGAGTTGATTATTGTTTTATTTTCATGTGTAGATTTTTCTCCTTTTTTATTTGGGTGGGTTAGGATGGTTAGTACAATTTGTGATAAAAGATTCTTTATGATTTCATTGCATCGAAATTGGTAGCTGGATTTCAGGAGAATAAGATTTCACATCTGGGTTTTGTGAATCTTTTATCTGTTATTTAGTAATAGAAAACCTTTCTTGACTAAAGTGTAATGGAATTACCACTACCACTTTGAAACAATGTGAGTTCTTGACATATGAATTAGAAGGCAACTGTTAGTTTTGTCACATAATTTTGGGGACTAATGATAAAATTTACTAACAAATGCAAGAAATTAAAAACCTTAAAATGATTTGAAGGAAATTGGTAAAGAACTACCTCTTCTTTTGTAAGTCCCCTTGAGCATTTCCCTTGTGGGTTGCCACTTAAAGTTGATTCCAACAATCTGCAACTAGAACTAGTAACTGAGAAGAAATTGAGGGCACCAAATGTTTCTCTAATATCAAATGCTGTTTCTTTGATGAGATGCACATCCACAAGTAATATTTTTAAGGTGAAGAACTATAATAGCACATGCTGCCAAATATTTCTTGTTTTATTGAAACTCAGGGTTGTCTTGAGGGGAAGAACAAATATCTCCTAATTGGTATATGTTTAGGTGTTCAAAACTTGATTCAAGACAATGCAGCAGACTCCATGCAGTGGCTATTTTAGCTATCTGCACTTGATACAATTTGATTTTCATAACTACTACAGTATAATTTTCATAAAAAAAACGTGGTTCCTTGAATAGTATTTTCCTTAATGGTGTTGTTTATTATGGACAGTGAACGACCCAAGGATGCTACGATGATGAACTTGCCTGACAGATTCCCTTCAATAACAGTCAAAAGATTGCCTAGAAGGGAATTTTTGCAGTTTATGGGATTCAGTCCCATCCTATTATGTGTCTATCCTGTTTTGGCTGCACCAATGCCTGAGATGAAAGAACCTGAAGTGATTCGGTAAAATGTTGTATGTGTTAGCTTTCTGTATCTTCTTTTGCTGTAATCTGAACCAAAAAGAAAAAAAAAAAGGGTTATGTTAAGCTTCCTCTATTCAATTTCAACTTATCTTAATTAGTTCTCATATGAGATTGTTATTTGGTAATTGAAGTGTCCAGGACACAGAAGCTCGCCAGTGGTGTGAGGATTCAAGGTATGACTCCTAAAAATTCCACATTATTTTTCCTTGAAATAGGCAGCTAGATCTGGTTTACCCATTAGGAATCATACACTCGAGTTATGAGGTGGTCAGGTGATCATGTCGAGAACATTCAGTTTTCATATGTGAGACTTTGTATTCCTTATTGATGCATCCAAGTGTTGAACCATTTTTTAGTTTTATAATTTTCTTCTTGGACGCTGCTATTTGCACACCTATGTTGCACAACCCCCTTGCACACCCTTTTTTCTTATTATAAGGTACGTTTAAACACGTTTTCTTCCTTAAATTCAAATGGAACTTACTTTTTTATAAAATTTATTTTCTAATCATAATTTTGTAAAATTAAAAAGTTGTGTTTTGAAACACATCTTCTAATAAGACAAAGAGAATGTGAGAGGAGTCTGCGATGGGGTGTGAAATTAGGTTGACCCTTTTCTCTTTACTTCTTAACTTTTGTTCTTCTTCTTGCATGCTTCCCAAAAATAGGTAATGTTTCTGCGGATCTCACTCACTGAGTTATGGACAGTCATCTAAGCTTCAATTATGAAATGTTAGCAGACTGTGCATGAACTTGATTCACTAAAACGTATTGGTAGGTGAAATTCTAGTGCTTAGTAGATAATAAGGACATGATGATTCTGTCAATGCAATGAGTGCTTTACACGTAATTAGTATGCTTCTAGGATTTATATAAAATGTACCTTTTGAATTTCTTAATATCATATTTACTTTCTGAGTTTATTCTAGAGATTATTGAAGGAGAAGGACGAGAAGCTCATGATGGGGACTTGGTTGAAGTGAATTATGTATGCAGGCGCTCAAATGGATATTTTGTTCATAGGTGACTTCATATATTGTGTGGTAGAAGTGTTACTGTACTGGACATATCTCTCTATTCCAAAAATTAATTTTCCTGTTGTAAGATTTCAATTTATGTGTCATAATTTTCAGTTTATTTCACGGACAATCTTTGGATCTCTTATCGTGTTTTATTGCAGCACTGTGGATCAATTCAATGGAGAAAGCTTGCCTGTCATACTCCCTTTGGATGAGAATCAGGTATATTCCTGTTTCATTTTGACATATTAACATATGGGAGTTTGAAAACTCTGTGAATATGGTTGTTGTAGTAAATATTTTGAAGGGATGTTTGACTAATTTTTCATTTCTAATTCATTTAATGATCAGAGTATTGTTACCTGGAACCCAGCAATCAATATTTATTTTTTGGACTTACTTTATATATATATATATATATATATATATATATATATATATATATATGTTTGGACTTCATTGTTTAAGTCCTCTAGTAATAATATCATTATCATTTTGACAGCTACTCTCATGTTGCTAACAGTTGGTCTGTAAGTTTCTTGCATTGTCATTGTAGCCACTTTTACTATGTATGCTGTCTTAGTTTGGTCATATTGTAGTAGTACTTATTTAGACAAAGCGTGAAATTTCAAATCATTTCTTTCTGAGTCCACTGCATTATAGGCCTCCAATCTCTTTTTCCTTGTTCCGTGAGAGTTGAGGGTCTTATTTCCTTCATTTCATTTATTCCTGGTGCTACACCTGATTTTATTTCATGTTCAGTTTACTGTAGCTGAAGCTGCCTTAAAATGTACCTCTCGCCATTACTCCTGTTATTTCTTAAGAGTTCCTTCCCCCCCCCCCCCTTTTCCTCTTTTTTCTTCTGTATAAAGCTTTCATCTTAACAATCGTATTCACATATGAGGGGCTTATGAGCATCAAACATATTTTCGCTTTTGAGATAGAATATCCATTCTGCCAAAACCTTTTGAGTTAAATCAAGTATGTTTTGAATTGATTAGTTGCTACATTTAACAGATCATAAAGGGCCTGAAGGAGGTCTTGGTTGGCATGAGGGTTGGAGGTATGTAATACATCTATACATTTGTAGTTGCAATCTCGCTTTTGACATATTTTCTAACTGCTCTTTGAATAGCATAAGTCACTTGTTAATTTTTGTCAGTCCTTTCCATTTCCCTTTCATTGCTTGTTTTCAAGTGCATGTATTAGCTTGCCTGCTCGACTTATGTTTATTTTGGCATTCATTATTCCCATACATACTTCTACAGGCAATTCTGCTACATATCTCTCTTATTGTTTGCTCAGGATAGTAATGCAGGAATTTAATCAGTATCCTGATCTTTCTACCTTCATGGTTTCATATCAATTTTATAGTAGCTATCCTCATGTTTTGCTATCAAGTATTTAATTTCAGTGAACTTACTGATGTTACTTCCTTTTGTACATGTTTCTTTTCCAGGAAAGCGAAGAGCGCTGATACCTCCTTCCGTGGGATATATAAACGAAACCGTCAAACCAATCCCCGATGAGGTTTCACGCTTTCACTCCCTATGTGAAACTTTATTATCAAGTGTTTTTTTTTTCACCCGTTTGCCTCTCTTTAAATTGTCCGTAGTATACATTAATATTGTTACACTTGGGGTTGTTGGTTGCAGTTTGGTCCTCGACGTAGCCTTTTGTCTCATGCAAATGAGCCTTTGGTATTTGAGGTGCAGCTCTTGAAAATACTTTGAGGTTTTATGAGTATATAACTACTGTACCCATTCCTTGTAAGATTGTTGTTTTATTTGATCAAATTATTTTGATCATCCAATGAACAATGTTTCTCGTTGTAATTAAGAATTTCACAGATTTTGTTGAAGATCTGTATTCAAATAGCATTCATAATTTTACATTTATCTTTAGTTCATCTGAATGAATGAACACTTAATTGAAATATATATTAGGGAGAAAATGGTGTGTTATGTTATGGGCTGTTTTTCTGATCAGGAGTATTATCAGCATCAGCAGCAATATGGTTTGTTTCTGCTGATCTGTGTTGAAAATTTCTATTGTGGAGTTAAAATGTAAATTTCACTTCTCCTTTCATTATGTAGATAATGATGATAATTTTATTCACTCATGCATAGCCATTTGAGCCAGTTTGGTATTAAGGATGACGATGACTATAATTTAGGCAATTGCAGCCTGACCCTAAATCCACTAGCTTATTTTGTAGTTGAAGAATGTTGTTAGTTTTATATGTAAAGTGTCCATCTTTTTTTCCCTTCTTGTGTATATGTATATTTCTGAAATAAGTTCTCAAAATAAATTTTATATATATATACACACCGCATGTAAATATTGTTGATACCAAAAGTAGATTGAGACTGTTGTTGTCAACCTAGATGTGGGTCGGATATATTTATGAAACAAGTTCTCAAAATAAATTATGCAAACGGCATATATATATATATATATATATATATATATATATATATATATATATATATATATATATATTGTTGATACCAAAAGTAGATTGAGGGTGTTGTTGTCAACCTAGATATGGGTCAGATGAGTTAAGTGTTTGGTATTGGTCATGTTCTTGTGTCCACGTAAGATTGGTACACAAACCCTTGTAAAGAAAGTCACGTAAAGTTTGGTTCTCATGAAAGATTCTTCAATAGTCTAGTCATTAAGTGCATCAGGAGGAAGTGAAAAGAAGGGTCAGAGAAACATTGAAGTGGGAGTGAGGATTGAAGTGGTTTTCGTTGTGAAAACATACATTTACGAAGCTTTGAGCCCTTTTATATGGGCTCAGAAGATCTTATCTACAAAGAATCCGGAGTGAGTCTCACCAGTGATCTTATCTCATGCCTTAGGTCTACATTTAGGGGCCTTGAATCATGTCGTTTAGGTCTGTCAATCGTGTCAAAGTCTTATCCCATGTTTTTAGGCTTTCTGAGTTACGTCACAATCTTACCTCATGCCTTTAGGTTTGCGTTAAGGGGTTTTAACCCATATCGCTTAGGTCTACAAATTATGTCATGATCCACGTGTCTGAATTTATTAGGTAGAGTATTTCTACTTATATATATAGTCTTTTTTTCAAAGTAATGGAATATTAATACTCAGACATAATTGATAAGATGGAGCAATTTTTTAAATTTTAAAATGTTATTTGTTGTGTGTGTTGATAATAAAATACGAGAATATCAATTTAATTTTGAGATAATACGATAGAAGTAAAATGGATTACAAAAAGTAAAAAGGAGATAATAGCTTTAAAGTCATGGTATTTTAAAACTTAATTTTTTTAAAAAAAAATCAAAATAAAAATCCATGATTCACGACATCTAGAATTTTAAAATCTTTAAAAGAGAAAAACACCGCAGCCTAAAGGAAAACTATAGCTCAGAACAAAAAGTACGTGTACAAACCTTTGTACCCAACGCAACCAAACCACGAGGTGAAACGGCACCGTTTACCGCCCCGAACATTAACAACACCTTGCCTTGGCTTCAAAGCATTTACGCGTCAGTTTACTCGAACAGAGGAAAGATACACTACTCGCATTAGCTACAACTATGACTATTAATTAACAGGAAGAAGAAAATTGATCCCACGAGATTGAAAATTCACAGGAAAATTTGAACTGAGTGCTTTTATTGGTTGCCGAGAAAATAATGCAGAAAATGGCACAAGGGTGGTTCTCTATGGGCAGCACGGGAAGTGAAGAACAGCTGCAGCAACAAACGGGGTCGTCTCTGTTGGCGGATTGGAACTCATACGCATCATCGAGAGATGCTGATGACAGTGGAGGTGGCTTTGGTTTCGATATTGAATCTGCGGTTAGATCCGCCAATGATACCGTCAGTGGCACCTTCAACGTGTAAGCATCTTTTGTTTATGTGTGTATCCATAGGTGATCTGGTAACGAGTAATTGATTTTAATTTTGGATAATAGATCTTAGGAACGTGGGTTTTCGATTTATGGATGAATTTGACTGTGAGTGTGCTTTTTTACAGTAGAAGTGGGCATAAATTTGGGTTTAGAATTTGATAATGGGTGTTTTTTTGGTCACTATAGAGCTTTGGGTTATAGTGGCTTCTCAATTTTTTTTCATGAATTTGGTTGTGCCTGCTTTAAGATGTAACAGAATTGGAACTTTGAAAGTGAATTCGACTAGTATATGACTAGTATAAGTGTCTGTGTATGCATATCTAGATGAATATGGTAATGGGTATTGGTCTTTAAGGACTTGTGAGTTTTGAGTTTATGGGGGTGAATTTGATTAGTATAGATGTGTGTGAGTGTGGATCTGATTATGGGTATTTATCTTTGGCATCATAGAGCTCTGGAATCTAGTTGTTTCACAAATTGTGGATAAATTTTACATTTTGTAATAGAGTTTTTTAGTCTAGTGAGTTTTCTGTAGTATGTGAGGTGAATTTTAGTAGCATATATGGTTATGTGGGGTTCTATATTGACTCTATATACAGATGAATCTATAAATTGGTTTTCGATGAATCTATTATTTTGATTGTCGTTACACATTAATGCAGTAGTATGTGTACATGAAACTGAACTCCATTGTATGCATTCTTGGGCTTTAGGGCCTTGTTGGTTTCTAAAACATAGTTCAAGTTCATCACGTGCATGCACGGTAGATACATACTGCTTAATATGTACAGTATGTATGTGTTAACGTATATGACATTTCCTATTCCTATTGCAATATTAATTTCTTAGTTTCATATGTATTAGATTTCTAATTAGTTTAGTTTTCTGATTTATTATAACCCTAGATTTTCTATTTCTATTAGGTTTTATATTCTTAACCTCCATATATAAGCATGTATTTGTCTTTCACAACACATCAATAATATAAAGAATTCTTCTCTAATCTTTATTTATTTTAACATGGTATCAGTGCCTCATTGATTCTATTTTTAGAGTTCTCTAGGGGGGTGGGCGGCCTAATGCCGCTCATTTGCACATAGTTTTTCTTCCCGTTCTAGATTATTATACGCTTTTTTTTTCTGCGTTTTTGGTTCCTTTGATCGATTTAGTCTCTTGGTTTGCAGTTCAGATTTTGATTTCTTCGTCAGTTTGAATATTGTTAAATCAGTTCCTATCCGCTTTACTCTAATTCTCAAGCTTTTTTTGGCATGATCTTTCCATCAGTGATGTTGTTTGTATGATCGGATTTAGACTCTACATGGAAGGTGCTTGCTTATGATGAAGGTTCTCGTTTTCTTAAGTTCCGATTTTGAATCCTAGTAATCCCCTTATTTCTGTATCCCTCGGTAATCAGCATCCAATCTTGTGAAGGGGTGTTAAAGTCGGGTTCGTACTCTTAACTTTGCTTCAACCCATGTTTGGGCTTTTTTTTTTTTTTTTTTTTTTTTAAGCAAGGGCACGTGCAAGGAAGTGAGCTTGCATGTAAGAAGGAGTTACTTCAGTAGAGTTCTTCATCAAAGCTTGGTATCAATTTGCAAAGTTCTTCATCGAAGTTTGTTCTTCTCGGTGCTCCTTTGATTCGGTTTACAAACTCAAGTTGACATCCACTTTAGCTTCTTGAGTTTGAAGAGGACTGTTAACGTATATGATATTTTCTATTCCTGTTGCAATATTTGTATCCTAGTTTCATATGTTTTAATTTCCTAATTAGTTTAGTTTTCTGATTTATTATAACCTGAGTTTCCTATTATTAGGTTTTATATTCTTAACCTTTATATATAGGCATGTATTCGTCTTTCACAACACATCAATAATATAAAACATTCTTCTCTAATCTTTCTTTATTTTAACAGTATGTGTCAACTTTTGATCTTAGAGTGTGTCTGCTCTATTCAGTCTTATACTCTTATGTATGAAAGTAGGTCTATAGACTGTTGTTGAGTTTGATATTAGGCATTTTTTTATTGTGCTTGTCTGTCAGAATCGATTATGTATATATGGTTTTATGCATCATTAGGTTAAATAACTAATTAGATTTTTATTCTTTACTCCTTGATTATGTGAATATGATCCATTGCTTTCGAAGATTATGGTTATATGTTTTATGATTTGGGTTTTGTTTATGTGATTATGCTCGGTAAGATTGAAGTCACTTGCCTGTTTAGTGTAAATTTCTTAAATGGATTTTTAGGAAAATCATTTTGTTGAATGGTATAGTTGATGGATGAGATAATCTAGATGGTGTTTTTCTCAACAGCCTCTTGTTAATCAACTGATGCCTCTTGTTAAAAACAACAAACAGGTTGTTGCTTTTTAACAATTGCATCTATGGTGCATAAGTGACCACAATATTTTGTGAAGCTTGCAATAGTGGTATTTTTGTGCATCTTTTGTCGTGGTATGTGATTTAGCTTTGGGAGGGAACTATTTTTATGCAATGAGCTGCAAATGCACCTCAGTCCTATTGCATTTTAGCATTGATGCGGATAGTGATCAACCCCAATCATATCCTTTCTGTTCTCCCTTTTTGTCCTCACCCATCTCCTCTTTTTATTTTTTTGTATCTCAATTATTGACAACTATGCTTGAGTTGTGTGAGTTATTCTTCTTGTTCTAAATATGGGATGATGACTAACACATCCTGAATCATAATCAGTAAACGATTTTGAGAATTTTTATGTTCTTTTTTTTTTTCTCTTTATTTAATCTAAACTCTCCCTTGGAAGCAAATAAGTGAAAATATTATTGATGGAGAAAGAATTTAAGACGGCAAATTTTTGAAAATAATGTGTGGATTAAAAGAAATAACAAAATTCACCTACAGATTATTAGAGCTAAAAAGATATTTTTGAAGCTGTTGCTGCAGTTCTGAGAGCTGAACTTAGTACTGCAAAAAACCTTTATAACTCTTTTTATACAATTTATTGTGTGGGCCTGGGATCTTTGTGCATTCTAGATAGGTGAAGTTTTTGTTTTGAAGTTGTATTTGTTTGTTGATTCTGGTGGTTGCTTTCGCAGCCTTGCTGTATTCCTTTTTTGGGCATAGCAAATCTTTATTCATCCAAAAACGAAAAGAAAACAAGTTCTTGATTTTGGATGATGTGCCTAATAATGATGAAAGAACATATTAGGCATGATCTAAATGGAATCTCATACCAGTTTGTCGTTCTGTCCTGAAAAGTTTAGTCATGTTTTCATGTCACCGTACAATTTCTTTTTGATTCCACGTTGTTTCAGGGTTTCCAAAGGAGTGAGAGATCTACCTGGGAACCTCCAGTCTGCCGCTAGCACGGTCCCTTCAGGAAAAGCACTTATGTATTTTGGTTTATTTTTGGCAACTGGAGTGTTCTTCATTTTCATTGCATTTACAATGTTTCTCCCAGTCATGGTACTTCTGCCACAGAAATTTGCTATCTGCTTCACTCTTGGATGTGGCTTTATCATTTTATCATTCTTTGCTCTCAGGGGTCCACAGAATCAGCTAGCCCACATGTCATCAAAAGAGGTATCACTGCCACATTTAGATCTACTTGTATATATTTTTTTAAACTTATAAAAAGGTCTCTAAATGGTGTAGGAAATAATGGTAAACCAATTTGATTGTAAATATCATATTCAGTTGAAATTTGATCAAGTATCTAATGTTTTCTTTTTCACATAAATCATACAGAGGCTTCCTTTTACATTGGGATTCATCGGTAGTATGGTGGGTACCATATACGTTTCCATGGTGCTGCACAGCTACATTCTCTCCGTGCTCTTTTCTGTGTTACAGGTATAAAATTTCACGTTTCCTTTGCTTTTTTATTTTTTTAGTTTCTACGTCCCTGTGAAATTAACTTTTATTTTGAATGTAAGCAATTATATCTCTCTTTTTTTTCGTTGGAAGAAATTAAGTTCTGGTTAATTTTTCGAAACAAAGATGTTAAATTATTCAGTCTAACATCCAAATTACTGTTTCCGTGATAATGGTAACCAGGTTCTCGCGCTTGTGTACTATGCTATTTCATATTTTCCTGGTGGATCTGCTGGGATGAGGTTCCTCGTGTCTGCTCTTACGTCTTCAGTAATGAGATGTTTTGGAAGGTGACTGCAACATCTTCGGGATTATTATTCTCTTGTATATTTCTCATGATCTTACTCTCGACTTACTCCCTGTGGTAGTTGAAACCTGTAATGACCTGAATGACATTGCTGTATTGTCTGATTGCCAGAAGAGAAAAATTAAAACCTTTTATGAACCCCAAATTTCCAGAACGAAAAAACAAATTTGGATCAACTGGGAGCTAGGGTTCTTAAGAGTTTTGCCTTCTGTACCATTATAATTGATTTCAAGTCAAAAATGGGAGAAACCAAAAATGGTTGCATAACTAGAATAACACCAAAGTAATTGTGTTGTTACTGGTAAGTCCATCACGTGTACGAAATGAATATGTGCCATTCATCCACTCTAATACCGAGAGAATCAATATCCGAGATGAATTTTGGCCTTCTAATTGGTAAATCTATATGTTATTCTGATGATCATTGAATGCAACTATTTAATTTTTATTTGTTAAATTTCATAATTAGTTCCAAGTTATAAGTTAGTTTGTCTTGGTAAAGGATTTCGAAAATTCATGATTACACTCATTTGGGGAAAAGACTAGCATTTATGCTATTTTTGGACAAAAATTACCTCCGAATACTGAGTTTAAAATGTAAAAGAAATGCAAACACATTATGGTAATTCTATAAAACCCACTTATTTTTTAAACTCCTACAAAACTTATTGCGATTTTCGTAGAACATGTACCAAACAAAAAGTTGTACCGTCGATACTGTTAAATTCAGTTGTCGCCGATCTACCTTTCCTTGATGTTTCACCACCATGTACCGTCGATACTGTTAAATTCAGTTGTCTGTGATTCTTTTCTGAAATTGAGGAGAGAAAAAAATTGAAACATCCGAAAAAAGATTCTCCACTTAAATAAATTGTCAAGAGTAATTTCGATATAAATTAAATGAGGTACAATGCTACCACTGTGCTTTAAGTAAAGCAAGTTAACATTCTCATGTGTATGTGTATGTATATATGTATATTATTGGGGAGGAGTGATGTGTCCACTCAAATTCCAAAATCAATAGTGAAATTTTAGTAATATTAATGAGTTGCTCTCCTAACAATTCCAATGTGCCCCACGAAGAATCTAAACAAAGTAAAAAAAGTCCTTCAACTCTCGAGACTCTCAATAAATTTTAAATTAGAAATTATGTGAACCAAAAAATATATTTAAGAAACACTTAAAAATTTGATAAAAACAATATAAATTTGGTTGTATTTTAAATTTCAAGACCAGCCACAAATAAATTATAAAGCTTATTAATAATTTTTTCTCCTTTATTTCTTATTTGATTTCTCTCTCATTCTCTCTTAGCTTACTTTGGTTCAAGAACTTTGCTTTATTTGGGAACCTTATTCTTTGAAGAAACCATGGCAACTGTACTTGGGAGTTAAATTTGAGTAGTAATTATGAAAAAAATTAAGTAATAATTTTAATATTTAATTTTTTTTAAAATAATCATGATTTTTTTAATTATGTGATAACTCTCACTAAATCGAACTTATAAAATCATCATTCTTAAAAAAATAAAATATATATTTTATAAAATTATTTTTATATTTTTTTCAAATTATATTAAAACTGAACTCACATAAATACACGGGTTTCGACTATTTATCATGTCCATGGGTTTTTCCAAACTCGTGCCACACTCAAATTGTTTGTCACATCACAAACGGTTGGGCTTAATATTAAGATATATATACTAAAGCACAAAGGTTCGGCACACAAGTTTTGACTGGGTATATTTGTCACTAGTCTATGTACTTTAGGTAAAGAAAAGAGTTTTAAAAGGTAAGAGTCAAGAGCTTCATCTCACTTTCCATCAATTATTATCATTCTGTTATTATAATTATATAAAGTGATTAAAAAAGATGTGTTTAGGGACCCAAATCCTGAAATTAAGGAAAGATTAGGACACCAACACTGTGGTTAGGGGACAAGGGTTTTGACCTTTATATGGAGCTTACATATGACATAGCTTTGTTTATATAAAGCCTTGTATTAGTGAAAAGTCTAATAGAAAGCAAAGCAAATAAATATGATTGAAAACAAGAATGATGATGTTTTTTTTTATCAGGGTTTTAGTAAAGATAATAAAAAAATTAATAGAAGAAAAAAATTAATAAAAATTAATTTATTTTATTTTTAATTATTTTAATTTAGGAAGATTGTGATTCATACATATGGAAAAAAAAAAAAAACATTAATCATCATTTTTTTTCCAACCAAACACTAAAAAAATATTGTCCACTCGCTCTAATTTCTTTTCTCTCCCTTTTTACTTCCCACTTTTTTCTCAACCAATCATAAGCTCCGAAACATTTGAGTTAATTGCAAATTGCCTTGTATTAAAGACCAAATTCTTACCTGCACTCAGTGCAAAACGTCATTTTTTTGCATGGGGTGAAAGCTTCATTAGTAATTATTAAGTAACTTCATTAGTAACATAAATACTGATTTTACGAACGCTACAAGTGAAGTTACTTAACAATTACCAATAAAATTTTCATCCGATGCAAAAATGGTGTTTTGTATCGAGTGCAGGTAAAAATTTCTCATACCAAAGACTATTTGTCCTCCGACCAAGAAAAATAAAATCTAAAAATTAATGATATATTTTTTTAAGTTTTCAAGAATATATTATCAAATTGTATAGTTAAAATGTTATCATGATCCATCAATTTGCTTTAAAAAAACATATTCAATTTAAAATTATTACATTATACAAGTTGGATGTGAGATTTAACACATACTTGCGTTCATAAAATTTCCTAACCAATCCTCTCTCATCCATAGGCTTGGGTTATCACACATTGACAAATTAACGCAGTTCAAATTAAATTAAGAACGCATCTAGTTATTGAGTTGTGAATTTATAGTAAATAGAAAATAAAATGTTGCAACAAATTAATTTACAAAATCAGCTGGCCATGCCAAAGAAGGAAGAAGAATTTGAAAATGCTAGGCCAAATGATTGCAAACAAACGAATAGTGTAGTTTCAGAAGTAGGGCATAGTTTGTCAGTCGACAAAAGTGGAATTTGTGAGGAAAAAGCCAATGATTTACAAACTAAAATAATTGCATGATTAGATTGGGAAAACCATTTGGTCGGTCATGGGTTTTCTTTTTATAGATTTAGGCAAAGGCGAATCTTATTTTGGATCCATCATCGTAGTGTATTATTACCGATTAAAATATTTCTAATGGGCATGCGCACATTTCATATCCAAACTGCCAACTCCATAAATAAGCACATGTGCCAAGTACAAAAACCTAAAAAGGCCTTAAGATGGTACCATGGTAGACCACCATTTTTTAGGGTCCATCAAGATTTTAAATTCCACTAATTCTTTCTCTCTCTTGCGCGTATACACATGTGCAGCATTCATTTCTATTTTTCAAAAACAAAAAAAAGTCTTTTTTTTTAAAAAAAAATTTTGCTCCCACATTTTAGAAACAATTTTTTACAACATATTATACATACACATATAAATACCATACATTTTCATGTAGGAAAATAATTCTATATTATCTCATTCGAGATTTTGATCGTCGGGTTTATAGTTAAATTTAGGAATAGAATTGAGTTGAGTTATGTTCGAAACTCGATTAAATCGAGTTTGAGTTCGAGCTATGATTTTGACTCGGTTAGATTATCGAGTCGAGCTCGAGTAATGTCAAACTTGACTTGTTAATCTCGACAGTCAGCTCAATTTAATTATTAAATTAAATAAATATTATATACATTATATTTATTTTATATATATCAAATTTATTTATTTTATTTCGAAAAACTCGGTTTAAAAAGCTTTGTACGAACTCGAGTTGAAACTAATTCGTAAACCGAGTTTGAACTTAAATTTTATCTTGTGAGTTGAGTTTGAGTTCAATTTTTTTAATTCAAACTCGACTTAAATAAAATTTTTACTCATGAATTAAATTCAAGCTCGCCTTAACTCAAATTCAACTCGATTCGAATCTCTCCTTAATTAAGATTATAGATTTTACCATGAACAACTTGAGCGCATTTAGCATTAGAATGGTTTTTTCGGCATTCATTAACATGTATAGTTTGGAAACTTTCGCTGCCCGAAGCCATAGGAATCCGGCTCACATGCTCTCACGTGCTGGCAAGGTGTGAGTGGGACTTGTCTTCGGTAAACTATATAAATTGACTTTTTATTTTTATTTTTTAAATATTAAAACAATCCTTACTTTAATTAGTTTTTAAAGAATATTTAAAGGCATTTTGGCACAAATTATTTTACACATCCTATCATAACATGCCACGTGAACAAAAACTGTGGGGTAGAGAGTTGACGTGGTGTGTTGTGATACGTCAAGACTTGATTAAAACTCTTTCAAAGATTCAACATGTATTTTCTTTTGCATCAGGTCTTTCACTGATTGATATAAATATTAGTTAATCTGTCTATTTTTTTTATAAAAAAAATAGCTTCACAAGTAAATATTTTTTATTGGTTCGAGTTTAAATTTAATAGTTTAGACAAATTCAAAGATTCATTAGTAATTTTAAAAACTTTATTAATAACATTAATATAAATATAAAATAAAATAAAAATTTAGTATTTCGTGATTCATGATAAATCTACTTTGCTTTCATTTTCTATCCATCGCAAATTAAGACCATTAACATGATTAAAGCTAAACCTATTGAAGTCCACTACAATCGTTTTATCCAAGCACGTGAGATAGGGGTTTTTTTAATTGACTCGAGCTTAATTAGATTAGTTAGAAACTGTATTGATAATTTTAAAAAAATTTATTGATAATAATTTAGATCCAAATCAATAAAAAAAAAAAAAAAAAAAAAAAACTCTATCTCATGTGCAATTCTCACATAAGAAACCAACCTGAAACAAAACCAATTAAAAACTTGCACCACTAGGTAATTTTGTAACATGGAACCTGTATGGAAAGCATATTTTCTATAAACTAATCTTAAAAACATAAAATAAATTTTTTTCCCACTGTTTGCACCAATCCCATAGTATTATAGTACTGCTTCAGTTTGATTAATTTTTGTATTACTGCCGTAACAAAAACCAGCAATTTTGGGTCATATCATGTGCCCCCTCCTCTATCCTCTCCTGCTCTAAATATTTAAACCATTGACCGTGATCGTATTCCTATCAAGCTTGTGAATTAGCTAAAGATCGATCCTAACAACATATAATTTAAGGTTCATGTGTTATCACATTCATAAACTGATGATATATAGATCTAAATCTTAGGCCATATATAATGCCATTTAGATCCATTTCTGGTTTTTCTGTATTCTTTTATTTAAGTTAATTGTAAAAGAGTTATGCAGCTGATTAGTGGGTATTTATCGTTTCGATTCGAATTTTTTTTTACTATCTTGGATTCTTTTGTGTTTTCTTTTTTAATTTCATCGAAAATCATGTGTATAATAATAGAATAAAAAAATACTTTTGTTTTCACTACTCAAAAACCATTTTGCCTCTTTAAAGGAAAAAAATTAAGCTTTTCTCTCGAAGGTTTTTTTCTCTTTCTAATAATGAATTTTTCAATTGTTTTTTCTGGCATGGAAATATATATGTGCAGAGAGAGGGTGGTTATTTTCAATTAAAAAACAATCAATATATATATATAATAGTATTATTATATACTATATAATAACAAAAATCGAATTAGGTTGTCATCGAAATGGATCAAGATAAATTTAAATTTAATTTGTTTAATAAATGAATTAACGCGCAAATAATTTAAATCAAATTTAAATTGATATACAAGTCCAAACATCTATTTGTAATCAACTATAATATGTGTTGTTTAAAAACTGATTAAAGTATATTTAAATAAATAAATTTAAATAATTTATATCTTGAATTTACTAATTTAAACATATTTTAATTCGTTCTCAACGAAATCCTGTTTACTTAAACAAAAAGCATTTTCAAGTTACATTATTTCAACCAGAAAAGTTGGGACCATTTCATATTTTAAATAATATTGCTCCTCTAGTCCATTGCCGTTGGGGTCCTTGTCTCTTCTTTTAAAGTTTGTTGTCTTTTTATTTGATGTAATTAGTTTTTATTTTCTTCTTAGGTCTCATTGATTA